>VZTM01003497.1:970-13077 GCA_013400555.1 Jacana jacana | reverse complement strand
TGTGGATGACCAAGTTTCCCCCCCCTCTCCCCCCCACACCAAGAATTCCTTCTGGCTCATTTCTTTAACTGAGAAAAGCCTAAGACCATGAAGTACAAACAAACCACAGCACCCAGCATGGCATCTACAACCATTGGCAAACTAAATGCTGCACACTCAGCTCTGCTGTACTTCCCAGGACACAGGAATAGAATACACAAAATTCAGGATTGTTCTTGGTTATTAGTGCTGAGGAACTTGGGACTATGAAATTGCAGTTAAAAGTAGCACCTTTCTCTTCCCTGGTAACAACAGATGCAATACCAACTCTTCTCCCAGCTCTCCCCATCTCCCACCTCCCTTTCTTGGCCACTTACCTGAGCAGCAGCAGTCACTTTCACTTAGACAGCTGTGAAGTTATGAGGCATCTCAAGGGGCAGTGAGCAGCAGCAGGGACAGAAGGATCACAAAATTAGAAACTATGGAAGTTCTTGCTGTATTATGCTCATACTCCACCCATCTAATAACTGTTTCAATATGTAAGAGCACAAAGCTTGGAAACAAAGCAGCTGGATAAGTGGATAAGTGCTGGATCAGATGTCTCAGCCATAAGCATCCCTCAGCTCAGTCCTCACTCAGGTGGAGTGGGCACTAGTCAGGCTTGCTAGCATTTCTGGCTACAGTAGTCACAGGATAGCACCAGCAGGCTAGTGACAGCACTTTATCATAATATGCACAATGCACAGAGATGGCAATGGAAAGCAAAGAAGTCAGTATCCCATCTACTACTTTGACCGCAGCTCATCACCGCTCATGACTGCCTGTAGCACTAATCCACTACAGGACTTTTACAGCATTAAAAGAGAAAGGGAAGAGTCTGTGGAGTCTGTTCTTTTCATCCTTGATCTGGCACATGCTGCCATTGGCCAATGGTTAATTCTTTGAGATCTCAGGTGCATAACCCAGCTTGTCTTTGGTCCAATGAGATATTTCCAAGCCTTCAGGAATACTAAAACCAACTCAAACTATTAAATAAAATACTACCAAACGTAAGTAAATAAGCACTCTAAAATTAAAGATAAAACCTATAAATTATTCCAACTTGTATCACAGCTGGGCAAGTCATTATGACGCAGCTGGCAGCTGAGAGGCATGCCAACATCAATCTATCAATCTCGGTTTGGCTATATTAATACAAGTCATAGGTCTTGTGACTTAGATTTCCTATACCCAAATAAAGGGTTTTCAAACTGCCTGTTATTTAGCAAATTGGCAACCTACTCCCTTTACTTACATTGCATACTGCCTCCGAGGGTCTGTCACCTACAATTCAGTAGATTTCAATACGCTTTGGGTGAGAATTCTGGTGAGCAGGACTTCAGAGAGAGAATCAAAGCTACCTCTTGCAGGTCCACACGCCTAAAGCAAATCATAACTTGCTACTCAGGCCCAACAAGGGAAGATCAACCATCTTGAAACACTCATTAGAACAATCTGCAGTGCCTAAGAGCTGATACATAACAAGCATCCCAGTTTAAGACATGCACAGGGGTAACTAATTTCTCTCAAGTAAGCTCACTAGCCTCAAGTTGTTTATTCCTCCATCTTTATTTGGAAATTCAGGCCGTATCAAGAGCCTGGAAGGAAAATTTATAACATGTCAGAAGTCTTCGCAAAATAATCAGAGAAGTACCGTGATATTGTACATTTTGGTGCCTACTCTTGGTAAGGTTTCTCAAGCATAGCTTTCTAAACACCATTAACAGCAACACGGAGATCACTGGAAAATCTAGCCACATAAAAAGCAACACAGCTAATAAATTATTCTTGATCTACAGTACTTCCTGAAGCTTAATGCAATACTGTTTTAACAAAGGCAAGGCTGTACTGATGCAAACCCATGGAAGCACTGCACTGTAAGAAGTCTCTTACTCCCATGCTCACTAACGCAATTACACAGTACACATTAGGCACTATAAAACATTGCAGTAAAGCTATACTGCCCCAACACAATATGATTACAGAGTACTTAATGGGAAGACACATTATAGACCTAGTATTTCTCACCAGAGTGGCTCTATGTTAGACTGCTGATGTCCCACGCCTGCATGAGTCTACAAGTCTCATACTGCTGCAACAGTATGAGAAAGAGGCCAGTTTTGAAAGTAGCAGATCTTTGATGCTTTTTGAGAAAAGTTGACATTTCAAGTGCAGTTCCTCTGTAAAATATATTCCTGCTTATGACATCTGCCTCAGAGTTGCAAATAACCCAACACTGATCCATCAGGCCAAAGCATAGTTTTAGGAATGAAATCTTTTACTTTCAACGAATTGTCCTTTCTCTTTGATACAGTTTGGGTCCTCATCCCAGATACAAGGGATGCTTTCTGTCTCTCTGCTGATCAGACAAACTTGTTTTCTTCTTCTATGTGAATCTGCTGAAGCCTACCAACACAAACTGCAAATCAGTTCCCATGCTGTGTAGGTGGGATCATACTCACAAACACCTCATTTCTAGGTCCAGTGCTGTAGGCAGGCTATTTTGGACAAAACCACTAAAACAAAGTGAAAAAACAGTTAGATAATCAAGCTGGCTTTACCACTGACACAGGACCTACTATCTCTGCCTCAGGTTCATTCAACACAAAGCAAAATTCAGCTGGCAGGTGGTCAGATGGCATGGTTGAGATATTAATTTACTAATAGAAAGGAAGTCACTGCACAGAGCTTTCTTGCAGTTGTTTCTATGTGATAATTGCACCAGAAAAATGGCCTATTTGCATCACTTTTTAATAGTTCCAGTTCTTACCAGTATTATGTTTCTGATATTCTTGCTATCATCTTTAAAGCAAATGTATTACTGTGTAGGTAAAAGGACCCTTTGATGGAGTCACATTATACTTCTGGTTCCCTTAGAGACTTTGTGGCCTTTGGCAAGTCAATTTACTTGCTCATCTATAAGGCAAGGTAGTAATAGCACAGTAGCTCCCAAAGGTGTTCTGCATCACCCTAACTTCTGAATAGGAAATGCCTCATAAATATTAAAATCCAGAAGTGCATGAAATATCAGAACCTAGTGATGAAAGTGGATCTTATTCAGCACCTGGAAGAACAGCTAGCCCTGCCACTGCAAAAAGCCAGGGGGAGTAACCAGGGATGGGCCAAGGGGCCTACTTCCTTGCCAGGAGGTCTGCACAGGGTCCCGAGCCCCAGAGGACAAGAGTGATGTTTTTTTGAGGCACAGAAGCTCAAGAGGTAGGCATAAAACACTCAAGATCAACATGGGTGATCTCTGAAGAGAGCCATGAGGGCATGACCACCTATGAGAGACAGGAGAACAGAGGTCTGCTGTTAACCCAACACAATTACCCCCTTGCTACATTGGGCTGAAAAAGACACAAACTAAGGAGTTTAACACAATGCTGGATATTCATTGTCCTGGCTGGCAGTTCTTAGGTGGGCTTCATTAAACAACCACTGAGTAAATACCAAAGTTTATTCCCCAAGCTTCAACAAGATTATATGAATAAACAAAGCTGGAGAATTACTAGTGTGTCAGCAGAGATATAACGCTGGGATACAAAACCTCTTCTTAAGGTGTGGTGGTTAACAATTATTGACTAGAGGTTTTCATGCTTTCCTTCAGACAATCTAAAAGACAAGGGTCACTTTCTTTCTCAGTGCTAGTAACCACATGGCAAACAGAAGTTCTCTTGATCTAGCTGAAAACAGTGTCAGAGATACACTGCAAATTGCATCCCAGATATTTTGCTGAAAATAAGTATTTAAATATTTACAAAATACAGAATTTATTTTTTCAGCTTTTTATGGTTTCTTTTGTGCCTTGCTGACCTCACTTCAGCCTAGTGATTGTGTTCAGTCCTCATCAGCAAATACTACAGCCCAAGTTAAGAAAGATGGTTATTTCATAAGAGGGAAAAACATTAAGTTTAAAAGAAACAATGGTACTTCTGATCTCACGCAAAGCGTGCAGGCAAAACTATTTTCTGCCATTCCACAAGGACAACGTATACTGCCAACAACATCGTATTCACCATTGATGTGTCATCTTGATAATGATCCTCATTGTCAGTAACAGACTTTAGGGCACAGTCTTTATTTTACATAGCTCCTATTGGCAAGTAATTAGTTATAAAGAATAACATTTCTCACAAAACCTAAATTAAGCAGAACTACCTCAAGAGAACAGTGATGCAATGATTCACACACACACGAAATAGGTCCCAGCTACCGGGCTTTGATTCAGTAGGCCATTTTCAACCTCTTAATGCCTAGATTTGTTTACAAATGTATTAAAATTGCATAACTTTTATAAGACAACAAAATGTAAAGAGATCAGCAAGAATGAGGCTGATCACACCTGACTCTGAATCAAATCAGAACTGAACACTTATTTGGCGATATCCGTTAGAATACTCACTATATTGAGGTTTCTCAGCTTATATTCATTAAAATGAATCCTAAGTTAGGTGACATCTATTAATTTCTCCAATAAAAGCCTAAACAGTAAGAGGTGATATGACCATATTAAAAATTAAGTTTTCAGTTCCTCTGGGGTAAGTAGCAGAAAGATATATTCTGAGATGTTTCAAATACTAAAACAAATTTCTGAAGTGCAGAAGACAACAAAAATCAATTTTAAAAGCTCTTTCCCCTTACTACAATTTTAAGGCATCAATTCCATTCATATTTTGAAGGCAACAACACTACACATCCATTCATTCCCGGGCAGGGGAGGTAGCAGGAAAAAAGGATCATAAATAGATATGAAATTAAGCTTAATAGGAAAAAAAAAGTCAAAGTAAGAAGGTTATGTTTTATTAGAGGCAGAGTAATTTGGGGGTGGGGTAGAGTAAGCAAGGAGCTTATGTAACCCATTGCAGTCTCAGCTGTCACAGGGCTGCTGGGCTGAATGACCGCTGAGGCTTGCTATTATTTCCTTGGAGATTTTCCTTTAAGTAAACAAGCAGACCAGTTATACAGTTTGTGAATAGAAAAGCCATTAATTCCTGTAGAAAACTATTTCACTCTTCTTCCAGCCATTTTCTCTGTTGCTGGTCCTACACTCAAGAGGTACAGTAATGGCTAATTGGGAGGGAGGGACTAGGGAATAGCTTTGACAAGAAAAATCCTATACATGAGCCATGAGAAGTTTCAGTGAGTTGCACATAGAATCAAAACTTACTGCTCCACATAGATTTCTCTCCTGGTAAATCATTCAACGGGCTAGGGTAATTTCAGACTCACTTTGAGTGAAAAGCCAACAGCTTTTACAGCTGAACACCAGTCTCCGCTAGGACAGATATACTCCAGCGGACATCATAGTCTTAAGAGCAACAACAGTTTCACAGGGTTTTTTTTTTTAAACCAGAAAGTGCCATTGCCAAACTAATTCAAATTGCATTTGTACAGGGGGTTTAGGACAGAAGCAGCTGCTTTGGGGCTTTCAGAGTTTAGTAATTCCCTTTAACAATACTTTAAACTCTCCTCCTCTTGATCTTACCACTCAGACCCCATACTGGCTACACAAGAAATCAGGAGCAGACACCTAACTAACTGCAGTTAGAAGTGTCTCATGGACGCACTTCACACCAGAAATACGTAACCTAGCAATCAAATGCAAGTGAAAAGGCCATTGCCACCATCCAGCCTGAGAACAAGTACCATCACTCAGGGCAGGCAGCAGCATGGCAACCAGCTATCACATATAGAAGTGCATTATAGGTAGTGTTAAATAAGAGAGGGAGCAAGCATTTCATGAACAGGGTTTTGTGGGGAGAAATTACAGCAGAAATGGTAAATCAAAAGGGATCCCCCATTAGTCTCCTGTGAGTCAGAGTTTCAGGGAAATGAGCATTTGAGAAAGCAGGTTTACAGAAAGACGTACAGGACCTGAACCTTGAAAAAGCAATCGCTTAGCAAAATTTATAGCCTGGAGAATTTCACTAGGTTGTAAATTACATTCCTCATGAGAGATTCAATTGTGCACATATGTATGCAAGATTGAGAGAGTCACAATGCAAATATATTCCTGTGTATGTACACTAACTTAGGATGTGCGCCCCATTGAGTTTGAAGATTTAAAATATGCTGCTGCAAAGCTTATGAGTTCTACAATCCTATTAGCACTTCAGGAAGAGCTTGCAAGCTAGAAACTTACATATCTATTATCCGATTGTTTTATAGAATGCATTTTTCTCTTCTTTAAATAAGCACCTTCCAGTCCTACTGTCACACTATGCAAATATCTATTCAAAACAGATGCATATATAATGAAGCTATTCCTTGTAAAGAGTATCTGTTTATGTTTACATTACATGAAATATTTAAACAACTTGTTATGGAAAAGCATTTAAAAAACTCTTTCAAAAGGCGAATAGATTTTTCCATATTTTTTCTTCCTAACCTCTTCCAGCAAGAGATGTTAAAATTGAACTGCTTGTACTGCTATGTTAGAGTACATATCTTGTAAAGGGAATGCAGATAAGTGGATAATGTAGCCGAATGACACAAAACTATGACACATACCCAAGACTGGAAAATTCTCCTTCCCTATACTGATAATCTTTATTCCTACACCACTTCCAGACAATAAAGGCTATATCTGGCCATCAATCAAAATCTGAAGTGCACTCATAGGCCTGTGGGTAGAAGAGAGCTCCATCTCATCACTGCTAGAAGCCAGGACATATGGGTTCAGTGTACAAATGACTGGCTTTTAAATTACAGTACAAAGTGACAATAATTTGAAACAAGTTCTGATTTAAAAAAAAAAATAATAAAAAAAAAATCAACTCTACTACACAAAACTTTCTTATCTATGTGGAGCCCTACTATATCACAGTCAATCCTTACAGATATTGAAGAATTTAGCTTCAGACTGGGCTTGCTTTTAGTAGCTTCCAGCAGAAACCAGGCAGCAAGCTTAAGTTCATCACTTCCAACAACTCTAAATTAAAAGCTTGGGAGGGTATTTTTATTGGGTTCTGGGTATTTTTTGTTTGTATGTAAAAAGGCAGCTTGGCAGAGTTGGCCATCTCATTTTAGCACTGACCATCAAAAATGTCCAGTAGTTGTTCAAGTCTCATGGAAGGGTCAAAAGATCCATTTTGTTCCTCGAAACATACTGTAAGGCTTTAAACACCTATAAAATGCTTCACACAGTCCAAGAACCCCAGACCTTTTGCTTCAAAGGAATGATCTCAGAAAGCTTCACTTGCAGCATGCTGACATTCTAATATTTACTTCACAGATCTTAACAAGAGACTATAATGGTAAACATAAGCCTCAAAAAGCCTTATCCTCTAATCAAATTATTTTCAAGTTTCAGTTAAGGTAAAAATGATGCCACTTACTGAAGCAGAGTTCATAAAATATCAGGCCTCAAAAAAGATCTCAGATCTCTAGAAGGCCAGTTACTCCTCAAGAGTTCAACCACAAATGAGCTACATTTAATTTCTAAAAAGCAGCAGATCAACAGTTAAGCATTTTCCATACAGTATTTTCACTCTGCAAGACTTACATTTCCATTTTTTGTATCACCAGAAAATCGCTACCAGAAATATATTGGTTTCTTCCGGTCAGGACTATATTATAAAGTAACAGGGATCCAATTTTCCATGCTGCGCAGTTATTTGCGCCATTTTTGGCTTTTTAAAGCTTCTCCCACTACTAGACATGATTTTGATTGTTTAATTGGTATAGATAGTTCTAGAGGAATAAATCACCTTTCAAGTAGCTGGTCACCTTCTGGCGTAGGAACTATAGGACTGGTGCTTAGAATTTTATTTATTCAATATTTCTGCACTATATGTAGCTATAGTTGAAAAATATAGCTGGACAATGCATTTAGCAATACAGAGAATCACGGAATTGTCAGAGTTAGAAGGGACCACTAGAGATCATGTAGTCCAACTCTCCTGCCAAAGCAGGATTGCCTAGAGCACATTACTCAGGACTGCATCCAGGCCAGTCTTGAAGGTCTCCAGTGAAGGGGACTCCACAACCTCCCTGAGCAGCCACTTCCGGGGCTGTCACCCTCACTGGAAAGTTTATCCTCATCTCTGAGGGGAACTTCTTAGGATCCAGCTTGTGCCCATTGCCCCTCATCCTGTCACTGGGAACCACTAAAAAGTCCAACTCCATCCTCCTTCAACTCACCCTGCAGATGCTTATAAGCATTTCTAAGGTCTCCCCCTCAGCCTTCTCTTCTCCAGGCTAAAGAGTCCCAGCTCTCTCAGCCTTTCCCCATAACAGAGATGCTCCAATCCCTTAATCATCTTTGTTGCCCTACACTGGACTCTCTCTAGTAGTTCCTTGTCTCTTGATCTGGGAAGCCCAGAACTGGATGCAGTATTCCAGTTGTGGCCTCACCAGTGCAGAGGAGAGGTGGAGAATGACCTCCCTCAGCCTACTGGTCACATTCTTCCGTGTGCAGCCCAGGATTCCATTGGCCCTCTTGGCGACATGGGCACATTGCTGGCTCATGGATAGTTTACTACCCACAAAGACCCCCAGATGCTTCTCCTCAGAAGTGCTTTCCAGCAGGTCTGCCCCTAACCTAAATTTGTGTCTGGCATTCTTCCTTCCCAGGTGCAGGACGCTACCCTTGCCCTTGATGAACCTCATTACACTTTTCTCTACCCAGCTCACAGGTCACTGGATGATGGGACAGTCCTCTGGAGTGTCAGCCAGCCCTTCCAGTTTGGTATTATCAGCCACCTTGCTGAGGATACACCATCTTCTCATCCAGGTCTTTGATTACTATGTTGAAAAAGACACAAATGAGAATAACCAAAATTCTAATCCACATCCTTTGTCATGCAAACTTCTCCACAAATAATGCATGAATTCTTGAATTCTGAATTCTTCCAAGGCTACAGTGAGTTGATAACACCTACAGCTAATTGGTTATATAAGCATTTAAGTAGGATTAGTATCATAATCTGATGTGAAAATTGAACAGGAGATATGGCTCTGCAAATAGAATGTTCACTTACAGAGACTTATTTAAGCCAAGGTGGTTTACATTCTTCAAATTTTTATGCAATTGAATTATAGCTCCATACTCCTCCATTAAGAATTGTGACAGTTTAGGATAACATCCATTGCGACAGTATCACCTGCACAACTTCTCCCTTTTTCTGAAGGGTCAGAATCAGGACCCTAGAAGTTTGTGTATTCTTTGTGCATTACAGAGCAATCCATGATATTACAATGCTACATCTTACATCTGTACTTTGGAATTTTCAACACAGTTTTGTCATTTGCATAAAATCCACTTCCATTCCTGGAACTCTTCTGTTCTGTGAACTGTGGATTCCACAATATTTACTCCTTCATGTAATACTTAAAATCATGAAAATGTTGCCTGACTAAAAGGTGCACAACACTTCTGGGTAGAGCAGGGCCAGACACAGGCTTCTGCAGAACCGCTCATATTGTTCTTTAACTGTGATTGCTCTTTTCTACCCAACCCCCTTTTCCTCCCCCCAAAAGAGGTTACCACTACCAAGATCTGATACAGTATTTTTAAAGGCTGCATTCCTAAGTCACTTTATCCCTGGAACTATTACAAAATTATACAAAGCTTAAATCAAGAACATGGTAGTAGCATTAACAATTCTAAATATTGAAGCCCCCAAGTGCAGAGCTTTGTCTGTGGACAGAAGGCAGGGTAACCAACACGGAGTGGTTGATTCTTATTTCAGCTCTATTGCTGTTTAATGAGGGCATGATTCTTGTTGTTCTTCACAAGCAGCCGCAATTCAGTATAGCCAAATCATTTCAGACAGGTATTTTGAAGGACAGAAGGAAAAAAAAAAAAAAAAAAAGGCAAAACCCAAAAACACCACCAAAAACCCAATACAAAATCCCACCAGAAAAATAGTTTGCCTTGCCGAAAGAAAGGAGTCCATTTTCTGCGCTATCTTTTCCCTGTCCCAGGGTATCTTGTCTCCTCTGTAGTTTACCAGCCAGCTAGTTATTTACTATGTAGTACTACAAAATGCAATAGAACTGTTATCACACCTCTGATGTTGAGGTGTACTGGTGCAGGAAAAGAAAAAAATTCACCAACATTCCCAAAATGCTATCTTAAGTGCTTGTTTTTCTAATTCCTAGATGGAGAAGAGGCCACAGTATTTGCCCAATCCACACAGATCGGAGTTAGTTTAAGAAGCCAACCACACTCACCTGACTGCTGTTACCATCAAGCTTTCTGTCCATGGCAGACTTCTCAGTACAGAAGTTTGCATCCAAAGGGACGCAATCGGGTAGTGCTGCTAAAAAGAAGTAGCATCCAGAGGGAAAATATTGCTAAAAAGCTTTGGACCTCATCTTATATGCCTCAGTCTATATTTTAGCATAGCACACAGCAGGGTAGTTTTTCCTCTAGTCTTGGTTTCTGTCCTGACTGGTATGCAGAATGCAGAGAGTGAGAAGAACACAGAAGCCTGCTCATCTCTAATGTATGCTCTTGGTCCTATGACTTTCATTCTTCTATTTTATGCACATATACATGGTTTTTATCATTAAAGTATGGTCAAATAGAGGAAGCATTTATAATGCAGTCCACTACTCTAGGAGGACAGATAAACTCACTTATGTTAAAAGTTACAACTCCATGGTAAAATTGAAACCAACTCCAAGAAGGGAAATACGTACTCTACACATTGTGATCCACAAACATGCAACCTGCACCTGTGTTGAAGCCCTCCTTCAACTACACTCACCTTGATTTGTTAAGATTGAATAAAGAGAAAAAAAACACTGAAATGGGACTCTGCTATCTCTGTGTGTTACTACTGCAAATTTTCTTTTGAACTCTGATTTCATTGCAACTGTATCATTTTTGATAGAAGTATGTACTGAAATAATTCAAGGACATTATAAAGCTTCATCTCAGTATTAGCTTTGTTAGAGCAACTGGACAACGCTTCTTTGCTTATCAGGAAATTGATGCTCTAGAATTCAAAATGTATTAATAGACTTAGGAACACAAGTAAACATGATCCAGACTAAAGGAAGATAAACTGTGTTTTATAGTGGTGGGGGAATTATTTTTTGTTTTAAGTATCTAAGCATAACTTACTGACATGTCTAAAACTGGTATATAGCCTCTTTAGTCTTCAAAACAAACAAAAAAAAATCTAATTAAGATTATTCCTGTGAAATAAAGCTATGGTCACTACACATGACGTCAGTTTTCTCTCAAAATAAGAAAATTATAAGGTCTCTTAACCAAGAGCCTATATACCTGAATATAACAAAACTATGCTAAACCACAGATCACTGGATTTTATTTATTCCTTCTAGAAAAATTCTTAACCAGATACACTCATCAGTAGAGCCAGTAAAATTATGTTCATTTCTGAACACTGGGGTTTGGAACCCTACTTCAAGGATCACAGGCAAGACCATGTGTAGGATATACTGTATGGTCTGAAACACCCCAAAATTAAGTCATAAGCATAATTTGAGTACCAGTGCTATATTTTGAAAGTGAGTGATCCTAAGGCATTGCTGGTAAACTTTCCAGAAGCAAGACAGAAACTCTGCATTCAAATAATACAAACATAAATCTCATTAAATAAACTTGAGCTGGTTCATTACTAAACATCAAGCACGTTTCCTATGTAAAAAAGGGTTACATTTCACACACCTACATTTTCTACTGATTTTGATAATTGACTCTGAAGATCATGGTTCATGCTTGAACTGACTATCTTCGAACAAACATACGTATTCAAGAAACATCTGAATTTAGCTTTCTTAATTCCTTGTGAGCAACAGTAACTGGATAAACTCCCCATCAGGGTAGGAGGGGAAAGAACGAATCAAATCCCGTGCATTATTATACCTAGACAACTCAGCTTTTGTTGCCTTTCAGTGTATTCAGGCTTATGTATTTTGTTCATCACTTCATTCAATAAGCTGCAAATACACTGTGCAATTTCTGGGTCACAACCCTGTAAAGGGATATCTTCATTCCAGTCACCTTCATGTCTGCATGAAATGCCTCTGAAGTCCATTCCCACACAGGCAAATTCTTATGCAAAACCAAAAATAATGCAGTGCCACTTTTAGGAACAGATAGGATTTAAATG
>VZTM01003493.1:0-17423 GCA_013400555.1 Jacana jacana | reverse complement strand
TTTAGCTTGCTTGTTTAGAGCCAGTGAAAAATCAGACAAGTTGATCTAGGCATGAGGGGTTTTTTCCCCTCAACTAATGAAGAAAATTGGAAGAAGGTGATGTGATTCATGGTGCCTTAGTTCCTAGATGGGANATATATATAAATAAAATTATCTATATTGACTTTAAATGTAGGTTCTTGGTTGTACCTATTAAGTCCTATTAGCTGGGACCCTGATACCTACCCAACAAAGAACTGAAAAAAGACCTGAAGGGATGTAGACAAGTCATATCACATCTAAAAGTGCTCTCTGAACTGTGAAGCCTGACATTTCCATCGTAAAATCAGGCTTTGTTTAACTAAGTTAATGCATATTAAACTTATTCTGTCTTTTGTCTTAATAAATTTGGAGCAATGAATGATTGCAGAACTAAAAAGAGATTGGCTCCCATTTTAAACCACACCGGGTTTAATTTAGTAGATATATTAATTTTGAATTTTTATAGTTGAAAGCAATGGAAGGTTTTAATGACCAATCTGAGTTTCGCTGTTTA
Organism: Jacana jacana; assembly: GCA_013400555.1. Classification (NCBI taxonomy): domain Eukaryota; kingdom Metazoa; phylum Chordata; class Aves; order Charadriiformes; family Jacanidae; genus Jacana; species Jacana jacana. The sequence continues at coordinate 16,888 of VZTM01003493.1, read as the reverse complement.
TCCGTGGCACCAAGTTTAACCTTCAAATGCAAGTAATTTGAATTGCGCATTTCCAACAAAGCGTCAGGATTATGAATGAAGGAACTGTCCATTCCTTCCCACTTTCTGTTCTTCTACAGAACTAAGAGACCTTTCCTCCTGCCATTTCAAAGCCTTGCACTGTTGCTATGAAATTACAGTTTTTCTTCAGAGATGGGAACAATACCCTATTCCACTTCTGCTTTCTTCTCCCCCACTGGTTCATCCACTTCAGCAGCAGCCATTTCCCTGCTGAATTTGTACTCCCTAATCTTCTGCTATGATATAACCTCTTTTCTCATAAAAAGCTATGTAGTTGGTTTGGGTTTTTTTTAACTTATAAAAACGTTTTTCTAAACTTCATTATGCTGATGTATCATTACGTGATTTATCTATGATGATCTTCTTTCACTGAAAGTGACAAGAAAAACTTAACTTCATAACCTCAGAGGACAGGGCAACGTTGTGGATGGTGGGAAACAGTTGTCTTATAACAAGAGTTTAGAAATGGATCATCTGAGTGATGGGCCTGAGATTAATAAAAGCCAGATTTCAGTTACTTATTTATGTCGAATTGCACACAGGCAACAGCAGGAGCGTTAATTAGCAAACATTTTAATGAAAGTAAGCTAACAGATCAATTTAAGTTACAGTATATACTCAGTACATTGTTGTGTAAAATTTTGAGTTATTTTCTCATATTTAATGTTTTCTGTTTCTTTCTTATTCCCATAAGCTTCCTATTTTATTTCTTCAAAATGCTTAACGGCTTTTATATTCAGACCAAACTTAGCTGCATATTAGTTCTTTTTCCTTTTATTTTTTCTATAAATCTTTTGAGGTTTTAAAAATTAGTCTGAGGTTATATTGCCATCTTCTGCCAATGAAACCTATACACGAAATTCTTTGCTGTTTACAAAGTTAGAATTGATGCTGCTGCTTGAGGTTATATAATGCATACCTTATCCAAGTCTTTCTCCTTTTTGCTGTTTCTTATCACATGTACTGTCCAAAAATGTTGGCAGGACATAGGCTTTAACAGGGTGTAATCAATTTTATAATGCAGAACTCTGACTCCAACTAGAAAGACAGACCAATACATTCCAGTTCAAGTCTAGAAATTAAGTGCTTTTAATGCTGGGGAAAATGTATCAAATCTGATGAAAAATAGCTTTTTGAGCAAAACAGTGAGTCTGGATCAAGTTCAGCAAAGAGTTTAAATGCTGACCTTTTGTTTTCTTCATTTGCAGAGAAATTGTTCTCCAAGAATGTTACTTGATTGGAAAAAAGCAATCCCACAAAAAACAAAACAAACAAACAAACAAAAGCTACTCATGCCTCTCACCATACCTTGTTACAGGATAAACAAAATATGTTGTTCCAGTATGGAAACTTCAATATTTTTTTTGTTTCATTTTATGAAAAAGCCTGGCATATCTGTCCCTCATCTTCCTGTCCTCATTCGGGTTGTCAACTGAAAAACCAGGAGTTTTATGAAGAGTTTTAAATTTATATTCCACTAAAAAAACTGTCCTGAGTATATGTAGTGTGTTTACATGATTCTGCTTTGTCTGGAATCCCTGTGCTCTCTTACCAGCTAACACCAGCCACACTGGACATTTTCCCATCCACAGCTAAATTCAGTTATTCATTGCCTTAACCTGTGGGTGCTAATGGTGCAGTGGGAAGTACACAGTCACCATAAACATCTCTAGTGCAGGGACAGTTAATACCTGTCCTGGTCTCATCTCAAAAATTAGTAATATCAGGATTCATAGTGTCCTTATATAACTCTGCAGAGAATTTTTCCATTACCTAGGTTGATTTTTTACATTAATTTATATTAGCAATTTTGTTCATAGTGGTCACAGATAAAAGCCTCTAAGAGAATATTTAGGAAACTCCAGCAAGATAACTGAAAAGACATCATGTGGGACAGAATAAAATGACCATAGAGACACATTTTATTTCCTGCATGAACCAGAATTTTGTGGCTGTGATCTCTTTGGCTTCAAGGTTGGGATTAGTGCTAAAAAATATGAAGATCAAAATCTCCAGATGATCATGCCGGCTAATGTATAGTGATTGCCAAATATTACAATACAGCTTCAGATGTTTTTAAATTTGCTTTGTTAGGGGTTGGCAAATGTTTTAGAGGTGTACCTTAACTGCTGACTCTATTAGTATACTTTCTTCTCTATTTCTGCCCTACAATTTCTTCGTTACAGGTAGTTATTTTTGGTAACTGTGGTTTGGTGTTTACATTACTTAGGGAGTGTATAGCATATAATTAGCTAAAGTAGTTCTTGAAAAACACTTGTTAAAGCACCTTTCTTTTTATGTGTGTGACTATGTGGAGGTATGTGAGTGCTATAATGCTCATACACATCTAATTTTTAAGATTATATATAGAAGGTTTTTGGCTACCAGAGTGGAAACCATTGTGATAGCGTTCTTATAATCTGATCTACCTCAGAGACTGCAGGAGCAGTAGTCGTCTACACCCAGGTAATCACTGGTGAATTTTCAGTAGGCAAATTGCAATTACAGTGCGTGAATTGGTTTAGGGCACTAGGGAAGACATCTTAACTACCTCACCTTTCTAATAAATAAGAGTAGTTTTAATTCTGTTTTGTACCTATACCAAAAGCTAAATCTGCCACCGAAATAACTTTCTTTTATGTGGTAAACACCCTGTTCTGCATTGTTGGCATGGCTTCCTCTAATTTAATTTAACCTTCCATCGGCCTTGCATATCGGCTCACCAGGTTGAGCTTTGCACAGCTTGTGTACTTTAGCAAGACCAGTAACTGGGACAAAATTGCCTGCGTTTTTCTCAGCTATTTTAACCCAGGTTTTCCCTCCAAAACTGGAGTCCTAGGGCAAAAGTGACACTTAATGTTCACTTTCTATACTTATTTTACATATTTAACTTCTTTCTAGTGACTCCTTGCCACTGGTGTTTTGTTTGTTTTTTTTTTAATCTTTCTAGTTGTTTTATGTTTCCAGCAGCTTCCTTTCCTCCTCAGTAGGTGCCAACTTGGCACCATGCAGGCTTCCTCTGAACTTGGTGCTGTTGCTGTTTCCAAAGCCATTGAACAGGGAGCTTTTCTGTGAGCCAGTGCAGCTGGAATTTTGCTTCTCCTCCTCCTCCTCCTCTTCCTCTTCCCTTGCCTTTCCCCTGGCTGCCCCTGCAGCGTCAGTGCCCTCCCAGCCCTGCTGAGCCGGGGAGTGAGGGCACTTTGTCTCCTGGCAGGAGCCAGCCTGTCACACAGCTGGGCAGTGTGCCATGGCTCACTTGGATGGATGCTCACTTCAATTAGGGTAATACACACCACACAGGTCCATAGCCTCATCTCTTGTAGCTGAAATGACACACAGAGCTACCACCAGCCTCCGCTCCTGCTTGCATCTCCTTCTGCAGGAGGTTTAAAATAAAATCCAGTCCCATGAACTGCATAAGAACACTTTTTCCCTGCCTTTCTTCCTTTTGAAAAAAAAACAACAAAGCATTAAACTTCTGCCACAGCTGATGCGACAACTGAGATAATTAATCTATTAAGAAGTAAAAAAAATAATAACAAAAAAAAATCTCAGAACTCTTTACTGCTTTAGTGTTAAGTTGTAATAAGATGGCACTATTGCCTGTTGGAATTCTACTGTGCTCTTACTGTCTCTGAACTACAAAAATTGACACAGTGAAATTTATCTTCTTAAGGAAATAAGCTGTTCAAGACCAAGAAAGATACAAAAAGGGATATATTGTCACTTGTCACAAATTGGCTCTATTTTAGAGGAAAATTTTGTTGTGCCTTAATCATTATTAAATAAAATATCTTCATAATAGATCTGCAAATGCTTATTAGGAAAGTGTTAATATTAGTTTTAATAGGAGCACTAGTATGATCATGAATTTAGCATTAGTGCTTTAGTTTTGAGTTTTGGAGATGATAGAACAGAAGTTACAGGTATGTAAATCACTTTTTTGTAACAAATTAGTGGTAGAGGAAGAAGAGATGAGTATCCAGGTGCTGCTGGTGCTCATGTACAAAGAGAATGTCTGCAAAGTCAGTCCTTAAACAAACTGTTCCTTGTCATCTCTGTCCCTTGTTCTTTTCATTCCCACGCAGTAACCGGGTGAGAGAGACTGGGGAGAAAAAGAAAAGATGAGTAATTTTAAAACTTTCTCAGACTGTGCAGATGCCATTTTGAAGCTTATATAGATGTTACAAGGGGAAGCTGCAAAGTCTCAGGGAGAGATCTGAAATACCAGGAGAAGCCCCAAACGACAATAGCATATATTAGTGTATCCTCTGTCTCTGGCTAAATATCTGTATGCATTGTTTGTTGTTAGCAATGAAGAAAGATTCGGTTATGCAGAACCTCAGCACTTCCCTCTTTTCAACCCTGCTCTTTTTAATTTTCTAATTTTCTTCTCTGCACCGGATGAAGCAGTGAGGCTTTCCTTGTAGGGAATTCATAGTGCTATATTTCAATCTTAGAGTTGTCTGAGCTGTGTGTTCAGAAATGTATGGAAAGTTGAGGCTTTACATCACACACATTGTGGTATTTAAACTGTGCAATATTTCCAAGAAGCTATATAGTTTAAAGCAGAAAGGGATTCATTGGCCTTTTAATTTCACTTTGTTACAGGCCATTAAAATTTTGTCCAGATAATCACAGAATCTCAGACTGGCAAGGCTTGGAAGGCACCTCTGGAGATCATCTAGTCCAGCACCCTGCCAGAGCAGGGTCACCCAGAGCAGGTTCACAGGAATGTGTCCAGGCGGGTTTTGAATATCTCGGGAGAAGGAGACTCCACCACCTCTCTGAGCAGCCTGTTCCAGGGCTCTACACCACTCTACACCTACAGTAATGAAGTCTCCCTTCATGTTTAGATGGAACTTCCTATGTTCAATCCTATGGAGAATTCAATAATTTTCATGTTACTGTCTAACTGATCTGTTTTGTGAGACAAGCAGGGAAGAGGAGAGAATGTAGTATCAACATTGCAGAAGGCTTTCCCATGGCAGCATGTTGAGTAACTGACAGTTCCTACCAAAAAATGAGATAAAGGAGAAAAACAACAACAAAATATTTTTTTCTTACTGGTGTCATCTTCCCAAATTAACTTAATATTTGGATAATTAACTGAATGATTCCACTATGTGTTCAGACCTGGGTCACACTGAAAGGTATGAACAAGTCTGAAATGACTTGAGGAAAAGTTCACTATTCTTCCCCAAACCCAAAGCTGGTTGTGTGAGCACGGTCACGCCCATGCACATGAGTATAAAGGCAGATAGGCAAAGACATGAATGGATTCACAGATGACAGGCATGGAAGAGACTACTCTGCCTTGGCATTTTTATGTCTCTCAACCAAATACAAAGTGTTCCCAGAAAGCATGGTAGTTAAGTCCCTAGATTCTGGGGACAGGAAAGGGTGTGAGTTTTGGTTTTGAAATGTATTTATTTTTCTGCAAGGTAGAATACCAGTTGAATACTAGTCTCCTTTAAGACGGTTAAAAATCTTACTAACTTTTCTTGACTTAATTTGTAGTAGGTAAAGATGTGTGGTGACCCAAAATGTCTGAGTCTGCAACTTCTAGTACCTGTTTTTATTATTACTATCCTGTTTGTATGCGTGCTGTTCTGAGACAACTTTTTTTTTCCATCTTTCATTCAATAATGAGTTTTTAAATATTAAACAGAGCTGCATTGAATAATTCCAAATCAGCCTGTAATTGGACTAACTCAGGAGTATCTTCCCACTAATAGGCACATTATAAGACATCTGTGAATCTGTGTTTAATCCATCTACTGTGAGAGAAGACTTGTATAGGCTTTCAGCAGTTTTTTAGTCACCATGAAGCATATATGGGTCAGACATAATCCATGAGGGAATAAAGAGAGGTTCATACAGTTGTAATATCGTACAGTGGGTTTTCTGTTAGGCTCTGTAGCAGATGTACTACTTGGTTAAAATCATATGCTCTCTTAATGTAGCTGTAGTGAAGAATCTGTTTTTACAATGCTCCTGGAATTTTCTGAGTGCCAAAAAATGCTGTACTGCTTTATCACCGCTGCCAAAGAAAGAATAGATGTCACTGATCTTGATAGCGGGCATCACTTACTTCAAAAGTTAACAGGTTTTCCCAGTTCTTTCAACACGTGTCAGGAGAACTGCCTAAGTCAATTCCTAACGGACAAAGCCTGACCAACAAGTGAAAATTATAGCTTATTTGATTGCTTTTTCTGTGTTCCCATTTTTTCTTTTATATGTTTCTCTCCTGGTTTGAATGAAATGCCAGTTCACACTGGTTAATTTTCTAGAGGGTTGTATACTTGTGGTTTCTGTCTTGCAAAACAAACAAATAATAAATAAATACATTATAATGTGCTTGCAATAGATTGAATCCCCACTGTAATAATCAACCTTGTTTCCCAGCAGAAATGTAACCTACTCTCCTGATAGACGTTGTGGAAGTTGATAGTATTGTTGTTATTGTTGCTGTTATTATTCTATTAGATGTTTTGGTTCTCAGGGACAAGGGTATGAGGTGGCAGTTGCTACGGAAACTAGTTTGAAAAATATTACCGAGAATCAGTGAATCTGCTGGTAAGACAGCTGTCACTGTGGACAGAAATTAGATCTTCCCTCATTACTTAGGTGCTGTCTTTGGGCTGCTGGCGGTGACATTTTCCTGTGCAATTCTCTTATTTATAAGAAGAGTATGGCTGTTAAAAGAGTAAATGTTTTCATTTATTTTTTCTTGTTATATATCCTGCTGCTGAGTAAAGTTTGCTTTTCCAAGATGCTACTACAGGAAATAAGCTTTTTTTTGGTTGTTATTTGCACAAATACTGGTGGTATATATTCCACAGGTACTATAGACTTTTTTCATCATGACAGAACTCTGCGTCCTTATCAGTTGGCCCATGGGATGATAATTCAGCATTACAGTTGTTTCATAGCTATAGCTGTTCTGGCCTGTTAGTCTCATACCCATTCAACTCTTCCTGTAGCTCCTCTGTGCAGAATATAGAGAATCCATTTTAATCAGCCTGTGTCATTTTCACCAACTGCTGCTTTTGGGGAACTGAATGCAGGCTCTTATTTTTGCATTTTTCAGCAGTTCCGTGCAAGACAACTCAACAAGTGTCCAGTTTTCTTCCTAGGGAAGGGGTGGTTGAAGACACTGTCTTCATGTCCTTGTGTGGTTTGAAACTTCTTACTCATATGCAGGGGTTTTTTTTGTTGTTGTTGTTTTTGTTGTTGTTTTTGGTTTGTTTTTTTTTTTTCCAAACGCCACTTGCAGGGCATTTATCAGGACTGAGCTCATATCATGTAACCTATAGTGGATACATTTCCCCTGCATCTTTGCATTCCAAGAAGAGTTCTTTTAGTTAGTATTTTTTAATCCTGGCCAGCTGGAGAAGTATTTCCTGTATAATTTTTTGAGTGTTTTTTCAGTCTTTCACAATTCTCCATTCTTTTCTTCATTTCATTAATTTTTCATCATTTGTGTCTTCCTGTTTGATACAATCAGTATGTTCATTGTCAGAAATTTTCATCAGGAGGGGAGAAGATAATCCTGAACTACCCTCTAGTTAGAAATGTCTTGTTATAAAATACTGTTGGGCTTTCTAATCAAACTAGGAAAGGGAACAACTGTTCTATCCTTTTATAAAAAGATAAAAGGAGATAATTATCCTAGAAAGCTGAGGCCAGCCAAATTTAAATTAGAAATGGGTACTTTTTAACATGATTAAATGCTGGAATAAACTGTCATGGAAGGTGTATTTTCTCATCTTTTGAAGTAATTTATATCACTTTTAAAAAATATGCCTTAGCCAAATGCAAGTTAAACTTTCATTAAATGCAAATTAATGAGCTTAGTGTAAAGGCAAATTGGTGACAGACAGGAAATCAGGCTAGACTGAGTGCTCACTTCATCCTCAACTTCAATAAATCAATAGCAGTGCAGTTTTTCCCTCATTTGCCTCTCATTTATTTTATAATTCATAAAATTAGACTAGTATTTTGGTATGAGAGTTTTTGTTGCTAGTTTGTATATTAAAAAAGATTTTTATGGTTTATACCATTTGTAAAAATTCCTGAGAGCTAAGAGGAAAGTACTTGAGTTGAACTTGGGAGGCTGACATTCTCTTTACATTTCTATAGCAACTCCTTAAATGCAGATCCATAGGCCATGAACAAAAGGCACCATAGCTTTGCTGCAGCTTGGTTAGACCTGTAGATGTCCTGTTGTTACTTTGTCTTCCAATTCCAGTTGAAATTTCATTCCTGAAGCAGGATCTGGTGTCCCATGGCATGGTTTTATTAGGATGGGGGTAGCTGCTTACTTGAAGCAACCAGATCTGACCAAGCAATTTCATTATAAATGAGCCAGTAGTCCTGAGATTCTCAAAATATTTTGTGGTTTGGTGAAGGACTTCATTAGGTGAACTGAACCTGAACAGATCTATCTCTATGTCTGTTTCTTTCTACTAATACTGTCATCTTATTTCAGTTTTACTTGCCTTTGTAAGTCTCCCTACCCTGTCGATTATATTGTATATTGCACAATAATTTAATTGAATTTTTATGTCCGGAGTTGTTTGACGGACAATAGAATTGGAGAAGAGGAGACTGAGGAGTGTTCTTATTAATGTTTATAAATATGTAAAGGGTGAGTGTCAGGAGGATGGAGCCAGGCTCTTCTCAGTGATGTCCAATGGTAGGACAAGGGGCAATTGGTACAAGCTGGAACATAGGAGGTTCCACTTAAATATGAGGAAAGACTTCTTCACAGTGGGGGTAACAAAACACTGAAACAGGCTGCCCAGAGAGGTTGTGGAATCTCCTTCTCTGGAGACATTCAAAACCCGCCTGGACGCATTCCTGTGTGACCTGATCTAGGTGTTCCTGCTCTGGCAGGGGGATTGGACTAGATGATCTTTCCAGGTCCCCTCCAATCCCTGATATTCTGTGATTCTGTGAATCCAAATGAGGAACACTGCTGATTTGAGGGATAAATCCAAACACTAAATATATTTGTCTATGGTAATTTAAAAAAAAAACATAGGCAATCGCTTTCAGTTGATCTTTGCAGAGCAGCCTGAGACATTAATGAGTCTTTTATTACAAATTCATCTATACACAAACACGCACAAATACATGCACAAGTATGATCCTCCTCTTAATACCTTTTCTTGAATACTGTTTTCATTGGCCTAGTTATGTGTATGTGTTGAGGACCATCACATTTAGGAATATTTTTGTGAGGAAAAGAAAAATCTACTGCTTTTTAAAAAATGTTTCTCTAAATACAGAGGACAGGCAATATTTATCCCTGGCTTTTATTCAAATTGTTGGTCTCAGGCTTTTTATAATCTGTTTAAACAGTGATCGATGGTCCTTGATATGTTTTGTGACTTATCTCAAAATCATCTGCATTTTTATCTGGAACATGAGGCTAGAAAACCACTAAGTACAACCATTAATCTACCTCCTATTAATAAAATTATTAGAAAGCATTTACTTGTATTTTAGTTGTAGGCTTAAAGCACTGCAAAGACTTCCTTTGGTTCTATTTACACAGGGATTTCTGGTAGATTCTTGAGGGTTTATAAACCCCAAATATCACTGGAATTTTGTGGAAGCTTCCAAGAATCTAAGCCATATATCTGTATCCCACTTCACTGTCAATTTAAAAGAAAAAAAAAAGAAATACAAGAAAAAAGAAAAAAGAGGGAAACAGAAAACCCCTCACACTTGATGATTTGTGCATGGTTACTATAGTGACGAATCCTGTATGAAAACCCACAGAGTTCTGACTGGAATCCAGACTTGCTGATACTTGTCAGAAAATAAAAGAGAAGGAGAATAAATACAATAGCATATATTGAATGGTGGTGTGAACCAAAACTATTTGGAAGAAATTATCTGAATTTTAATCTGGATCTTGTTTTAGACACTGCCGTTAAATAGTTCCTTCAGATGGATTTTAAGCACAGAAAGCATAGGCACTCAGTGGTGCAGGAAAACTAAAATTAAACTCAGAGTACAGTCCTTGCTGATATTCCCAGGTGGTATGACACCTTCAATATTCAGTCTTTCTTCTCGTATTCCCTTTATCCCAGTGCAGGGAAAAAAACAATTAAACATTTTCATAGTAGACTCCCTTTGTGTCTTCAAAAGTCCAAGACTTTTCTAGGATGTTTAGTTTACTTTACTTTCTAGTGAAATTGGTTCCCCTTCTGTTTGAGAGGCTTTTGTGCAGTCCATGAGGTTGGGTGTTGCTTTTAGACATGACCTCGTAGCTTCCAGGTTACCCTATGTTGCTTCCAGTCCTTTTCCAGTCCAGCTCCAAGGGTTTCTGCAACTTGTCCCCAGTGCTTTTTGGCTTTGAGGCAGTGACAGGGACTAGGCTAGTCCTTTTGCTGCTTCTCCAAGGGTATCCTGTACGGGTTATTTTTGTTCCTGATCAGCTGAATGGGGAATTTCTCTCCAATTTTCAATGTTACTCTGTTGATCTTTTCTGAATACTGCTTATTGATAGGGCTGGCTATTGAATTGCTTGAGGACTTTCCAGTGTTAAGGTTTTTAGCAAGAAATTATGGATTCATGTATTTGCATTTCATAGAAATACAAGAATTTTGTCGATTTTATGATTAAAACATGCCATGAGATTTGTACTTGTATGCTTCCCATCTGGTAAATGGTGTTGTCAGAAGGTGCAGACAGCCTTGCTGCCTGGACTGAATCAGACCCTGGAACATGCCAGAGTTGAGTGTTTCTGGGTCAAAGGGGAGCACACAGCAACAGAGAAGTTCTTCATTTTGTTGGGAAGGCAGGACTCCATTTAACTTGGAAGTCCAAATATGGTCTTTCAAGGCTTTGTAAATCCCCAGTTGACATTAGGATGTAAAAAACCTGTGAGGAAACTGTGAAGAATCATTGATTTGGTCTGATATGTTTTTTCTCATTTTGGTTCTCATACCTTGTTATCAAAGCTTTTCTCAGACCTTTCTGCTTGAAAGGGCATTATAGGGAGGTTGGTGCTGGACTCTTCTCACGGGCAATGAGTGACAGGACAAGAGGGAATGGCTGCAAGCTGCAGCAGGGTAGGGTTAGGCTAGATATTAGGAAAAAAATTTTCACAGAGAGAGTGGTCAGTCAGTGGAATCAGCTGCCCAGGGAGGTGGTGGAGTCACCATCCCTGACTGTGTTTAAGAGTAGATGAGATGTGTTGTTGAGGGATATGTTGTAGGGGAGAACTTGTAGAGTAGGGCTGATGGTTGGACTTGATGATCCCAGGGGTCTCTTCCAACCTAAATGATTCTATGATTCTATGATTCTATGATTCTCATCTATGACCTTTCCTTCTCTCCCACAGGTGAGTACCCTCTGAGACCTCAGAATTAGGTTATAAGCTGGAATCCTGGCTCCTGCCTCTGTGGCAGGTCCCCTGGTAGCCTGAGCTCTGGATCATACAGTCATAGAATGGTTTGTGTTGGAAGGGACCTTAAAGACCGTCCAGACACCTCCGACTAGACCAGTTTGCATGAGCCCTGTCCAACCTGGTCTTGAACACCTGGGGATTGGGCAGCCACAGCTTCTGTGGGCACCCTGTTCCAGTGTCTCACCACCCTCACAGGAAAGAATTTCTTCCTGAGATCTCATCTAAATCTCCTCTCTTTCAGCTTAAAACCATTCCCCGTTCTCCTATTGCTCTACTACCTGATGTAGAGTCACTCCCCATCTTTCCTGTAGCACCTTTAGAGGACTGGAAGGGGCTCTAAGGTTTCCCTGCAGCCTTCTCTTCAGAGCTCTCTGATCATCTTCATGGTCTTCTCTGGACCTGTTCCAACAGGTCCATGTCCTTCTTGTACTGAGGTATATGATGGTCCTCATGGTCTTTGCATGCTGTAGCACTAGAAGCCTGTAGGGACACACTATAGCCCAGGTCTGGGCTCTCAGCTCCACAGTGAGGAGTAAATGTATGATACGCCAATGATTTCAGCATCCTGTCCATGAACTCTTGAATTTTTAGTCTCTTTACAACTCTGAGCTCATCTGAGTTCTGTGTTCAAAATAGATAGTATTATCTATTTTAAATAGATAATAAACACCTTCAAATTTTAGATTAAGCGTCAGAACTAGTCAAAGTGTCTCATATTCACATTCATTCTAATTTTCTACTTGGTCATTGTCATATCTGATTTTTTTAAAAAAGATTTTATACCCATGTATCTCCACAGCATATTCTGTGCAAACGTAGTAAACCTGCTCTGAGCAGATGATCACAGTGAAGCAAAGACAGTTCACCTTTTGAATGTTTTAATTTATATCTGCTATCTAAAGTCAGAAAAAATAATCTTATTAGAGATTGTACTTGTACTTGTTCTATATTGAAAAAAATATCATACCCTGTGCAGATCTCGTTTTTAAAGCATTGGACAAAAAGAGAGAAGGTTTGGGTTCTGTTCCTGACTTCCCTTTTGTTTATTAGAGGCAAAACATATTCAGGGAAAGAATCACTCCAGTTTATTTTTGTTTTCTTTAGACATCAGTGTTGGGCTGCTGTTCAGAGACAGGACACAGGGTACGTAAAACTGTTCTATATTCTTAATATATGACCTGAAGCAAAATATTTTCATTGCTGTTGTGTGTTCCTGGCTTACGTTTCCGTCTTCCCTCGTTTCCTGTGGAACTCTTTTTTTACATAGTTTGGATGCTTTCAAAGCAGATGCTGCTCATGCAGAGTATTTCACACTGGGGGTTCTGATACTTGTTTGAGGCTGGAGGAATTTTTTTCAATGTCCAAAACAACAGCAAAATATTCCTTCCTAGTAACTGCTGTTTTGTAATTTCTCAAGAGAAGGAAATTAATAAATTTAAAATAATAGTATATGGCAAGAAGGGGACCTCTGAATTCATGCAGATCAGTTCTCGCTCTTATATAATAATCTTGCTTGAAATTCATTTTCATATATATATGTAAAATTTATTTCTAAAAAGGGGACCTCATTGTTTCTGCGGGAAGTCTGTTCTAGACTCTCATGTGATTAAGAAACCTTTTTAATATCCATACTCTTTCCAGTTTATTGAATTTCTCCGTTATTGCATCCTGCATGTCTAACACTTGTAGCATCTTATTTAGAAAGGCAGCCACCCTTGCTATAGAGACCTGATGTTGTGGAGGATTCTTTGTTTCCCCAGTAATCTATCTCAACATAGCTTCACTTTGTGCCACTGTCAATTTGCATTGGGTTTTTTTGTTGTTTGTTTGTTTATTTAAGTAAATTAAGGTTTGAATTTTACTGACTGCTTCTTCTAGCTATTGAACCTCTCTTTGTCTGTCTGAAAAAGCATTGTAATATCACATGTTTTCTGGGTTTATATGTCACTATTTATTAGCAAGTTGATTGTGTTCCTGCTTTTCTTTTTCATAATCTTTCTGGAAGATTGTAGAAGGATGTGAGTTCACGCTGAAAGAGTACTCTCTTATTCTTAATCAATGAATCATAGAATCATAGAATCATATAGGTTGGAAGAGACCCTTGGGATCATCAAGTCCAACCATCAGCCCTACTCTGCAAGTTCTCCCCTATACCATATCCCTCAACAACACATCTCATCTACTCTTAAACACAGTCAGGGAGGGTGACTCCACCACCTCCCTGGACAGCTGATTCCACTGACTGACCACTCTCTCTGTGAAAAACTTTTTCCTAATGTCCAGCCTAAACCTACCCTGCTGCAGCTTGCAGCCATTCCCTCTTGTTCTGTCACTAATTGCCCATAAGAAGAGACCAGCACCAACCTCTCTACAATGCCCTTTCAAACAGTTGTAGAGAGCGATGAGGTGTCCCCTCAGCTTCCTCTTCCTCGAACTAAACAATCCCAACTCCCTCAATTGATCCTCATAAGACTTATTCTCCAGGCCTTTCACCAGTTTCGTTGCCCTCCTCTGTACTCGCTCCAGCACCTCATTGTTTTCCCTCCCTGTGTCCTAGCTCCTGTGGCCGAGTCTCCAGGGAACAGCCGGTTCTACTGTTAAAGACTGAGGCAAAGTATGCATTGAGCACCTCAGCCTTTTCCTTATCATTTGTAACTCTGTTTCCCTCTGCATCCAGTAAGGGAGGAAGATTTTCCCTCACCCTCCTTTTGTTGTTAATGTACTTATAAAAACATTGTTCATTGTCCTTAACAGCTGAAGCTAGGTTGAGCTCTAGCTGTGCTTTGGCTTTCCTAATTTTCTCCCTGCATATCCTCACTACATCCCTGTAGGCTTCACCAGAAGCCACATCACTTCCAGGACACAACTAGTCCAAGGAAGCATGGGTTTCCTCTCCACCCTCTTACTGCTGTGGGGAGAGCCACAAATTAGGATAAATAAGGCTGATGCACACAACTGTGAAGTCTAGTAGGGACTAGGAATTTGCAATTTAAGTATTGTAAGAAAACAGAAAAAAAATCCCAAAACTTCAAAATAAAAACCCACTTAGTGTATTCTTGTGGATTTAGTGTTTGGGGTGTTGGGATAGACTAATGAAGAAGAAAATAGCAAAGTGCTGTTTTTTAAGCAATATCTCTAGTTTACTTTTTTCTTTCTATTCTGCTAGCATATTTGCATATATTAATAAGGAACCCTGAGCCTCAAGGAAATAACTGCAATCTAAGAATGTATTTCCCCCAATTTGAAAATGTGTAGTTTGAAATATGCTTTTTATATTAAGTCCTGGCCTGTTGTAGAGAGAGGGATATGAGATTCTCTTCTCACCTGGAAAATTATCATTAAATTAATGAGTCTTGTTTAGTGCTGCTGTGATTTTTGTTGCAGTTGCTTTTTAAAAAAAAATAATATTTGAAGGAAACAGAAATTATGTGTTTGCCTTAGCCTTTTGCTCCTCTGTGTAGATGATGGGAGTGATATTGCTTCTGTTACAGGCAACAGAACTGTTACTGGATATCAGATAATAATGGCCTGCAATTTTGTGCTAAGAATTTCTTTCATATCTTACCATTAGTGGACGTACTGAATTTATACTGATTTTAGAGATGGTAATCCTATAAATCATTTTTCTATGAGAGGATTACAAATGGCTATCAAATACCATTGTGAAACAAAGCAGATATTGGGCCATAAAAGGCAGTATCATTAGTGTTCTTTAAGAGGCTGTAATCTTGAATGTGTGTGGTTTTATAATCTGGCTATTATCAATAATTTCTCTAACACCTATTATGCTAGAGGTAACACCCATAACGCCCATCTATATACATTATAGTTTACATATGTATATTAGTGTGCTGTATTTCAAGCTGTATATCGACATCTCCTGAATTAGTGAGACAGTGGGAATTAGTTGCCTAAATATTTTTGTACATCTCATTTCAAGTTAGGGAAGCAAAACAGTATTTAGAAAGTCTGTACATACTGTTAAACCTCATCACGAAGAGATTTATAGCCTCATTAAGATAATTTAGTTGAGCAATTCCTGTTCTTGAGAGTGTGATCTGAAACAGAATTAAAAAAAATTATGAAGAAATAAATAGTAAACTGGGTATTTGATATTAGTATTTTAGAAAGGCTACTCATATGTCTCAGTTAATGCCAACTAAAAGGGGACAAAACAAAGAAATTCTCAGTTTTGAGAATCCTCACTCATGCTTTTACAACTTCAGTGCATCCAAGATATTGCAGGTGAGCTAGAACAAATGGCAAAAATAGGTGGAAATACTCTTCCAAACAGTAACCTGGCTAAAAGGCACTGACTGGGTTAACTGTGCTGCTGCCACTAGGTGTCATGCTGGGATCATCTCTTGAAGCCTGAGTAATGAGCAAAGGTGCTGCATGAAGAAACGGGATCTCCTCTATGTATTTCAGGATGGGAAAAAAAAAGATAATTTTGCGGACTGTAATTGTCATGTGCCAGTCCGATTGTATGAGGAAACTTCCCATGTAGCCAGACTAGCCCATGCAAGGTGAGAAGGGTCTGTGCCACGCAACCTACAGCAACGCACCCGCTGAAGGTTTCCTTGCAGATGAGAGAGATCTGTCACAGATATCCTCAAGTCACAGGGGCTTGCTTAGGAAAAACGTGTTTAAATTGCTTCATGTGGGTATGCTTGGTAATAGGAGTTACAAATGCATGGGGTTTTTTAATCCTCCTCCTATGTTTCTTTCATGTAAAGTTCAAACTAGCCAAAAAAACGCACCCCAAAACCAACCCCTGAACATACTGCATCTTTGTATACAAAAAGACCCCTTCAAGAAGAATTTGCTTCAATAAGCACCAAACACAATGTCAAATAATAAACTTTCTGTTTACTGCAATTGATTTTACAGTTTGGAAATAATTATGGGAATTGAGAATCCAAAATCAGTATAAGCGCAACTTTTTTTTTTTTTTCTTTTGTAATTAAGCCTGCTGTGATGTTTTTTTCCGCTCTTCACTCCTGAGCTCACAAGATGTCATGTTTCTTAACAGAGGGTTCTTACCAATATGTATAAATATATTATGGGAGGGAACAAATAAAATGAATCAGAGTCTGAATGGTGCCCAGTGAAAGGACAAGAGGAAATGGGCACAAATTTAAAATACTGAATTCTCTCATTTGCGTATTGAGGGCCAGGCTGCATGGGACTTTGAACAACCTAGTCTAGTGGGAGGTGTTCCTGCCCATGGCAGGGGATGGTATTGGATCTTTAAGGGAAGGGATCTTTAAGGTCCCTTCCAACCCAAACCCTTCTGTAATCATAAACAACCACCTTACCATGGCAAAGTTTATATAGCCCAACTACAGAACAGCACGTTATGTGGTATCTCTCCATCAGTGTGATGTTTGTACCTCAATA
>VZTM01003490.1:1590-12894 GCA_013400555.1 Jacana jacana | reverse complement strand
GAAACAGATGCTAATTGGCACCACCTTCATTTTGATGTTCATAAATGAAACTGAATGAGCTTTCAAAGGCACCAAAAAGAAGACTAGCCATCCAACAAACATTAAAATGTGCTTGGATCTGGTTTATCAGCTCCAAAGTTATCTATATCCTGCTAAGTTATTAAGATGCTTTTGAAAACTCATCCAATGAGACTAGTGTGTATATTTTCAAAAGGGTTGAAAGTCTGCGGAATTGAAATTCTTAAATTAACCTGGATATGCCTTACATTACCAATTAACTTTGGCTTTGGAGGTGAACTACCAATCTGGAGTTGTACGTAGTTATTCTCTGCAGGAGATTTTTTACTGGTGAATAGTTTGTGGTTTGTACCGAGAAAAAAGTGGTAGTTTGCAAGTCTTGATACAAATCATGCACTATTAAAAGCTATCCACAGACTTCTGCAGCTGTTTAGAATATCTTTTAATGACAGATACACATAGAAAGGAATTGCAAGTAGTAAAAGTGCCAGATGACCTCTACATCTGTTTTCCTTCTCTCTCTCCCAAATAACAGTGATGTTTCAAATCAAACTAATTTTTAATATATAAGGATATCAACCGTTTAAAATAGTGTTATGCTAAAAATTCACTAATTTGGCTCTGCAGTGACAACAGCAATTTTATTAGTAAAACAGTGTAGCATTCCACACTTCCTATTAATTAGTCTATTTTTACATGCCATACCCTATAATTTCATTGTCATTATTGACAAAATTAAAATTGAATAAGTGTTTCCTATAAAACTCAATTATTTCAATAAACAGGAATAATTGAGAGATTCTGCGTGTTACACATGGTCATGATATACAGTAGTAACATAGCAACTGAGTTCACAGTCTATGGGAACTAGATTCTGCTTCCAATTCCCAGACTAGTTGTTTCTAATAGACTATAGTTTAGCAACATTTTCTTTAGTATGGCAATTAGCGTTAAGGATGAGGCAATTCTATGATGATCAAATGCCTAAAGAAATTTAAAAAAATAAACTAAAGCCCAGCAGGAGAAGCTCTGTGGCTTTCCACACCACATGATGCTTTTCACTTCCAAACTACTAAGTAAATTACTGAGAAAAAGTTACTGTGAATATAATGGGCTGCACTGTGTTAAGTAATTATTTCTAAAGTGTGAAATGGGTAGGAAGTATCTCATCTTAAAGTAGTGTCGTGATGCATATTACCTCTCTAGTATAAAGTGAACAGTCTTTATTTTTTTTTTTTTCTCTTTATCTTGCAGGAGCAAGCACAGGAACAAAAACTTTATTTTTCTAATGATCTTTTATGTGGGAGAGAAGTGTAAAGTCCCAACCTGTGAAACTATGCTGTACTCTGCTATTTGTACCACACTACTGTTTCTGGAAGAATCTTCTGGAGTTTCATGAGCTCTCAGGAATACATGATAAATTATAAATATATTTGGTTAATGCTCGGCCATTGAAGGAATGCATGGAGATGTGATCTCCTGTGTTAACAACAAGCATTTCTGTGAGTGTGAAAGGATGCACCCCACTTAAGATTTATTTTTTAAAAGAATGCAGAACACAGCTTGCCTTTAAGTATGTCTTGCAAGTATGTCATACTGCACACCTGTTCTGTTCCTCAGTCTTGAAAACCAGTGGTAAAAAAATCTCATTTAAATAGCAAAGTTATGATCACAGCATGGGTTAGGAAAATACCTGTGTGATGCTGAACAAAGGGTATTCTTTCAATTAATTAATACCTAGATGCATAACAACAGGCTATTCACCCAGAAGAAAAGGTTATTTTTTCTTCTGTGGTTACTTATTGTGATTTTTTTGGTTGTCTGAGGTTTTGTTGGTGGTGGTTTTGTTGTTGTTGTTGTTGTTTTTTTTTGTTGTTTTTTTTTTTTCTTACAACTGCTATTAAAAATTACAGGGATTGAGGAGAAGAAAGAAGAAAATCACACAAGAATCAAAAAAGATCTTTCTGCAAGACAAAAGGTGGCACAAATTGGCAATAATGATTTATGTATACTAGTTGGCTAAAAAACTATTGTCAATTGAAAGGATACACATACATTAAAATATTTATGCATAATACATGTGAAATTCAGTCTCGCATTGAAGGCAAGAGGTAGTAGAGATTAAATAAAAGAGTACAAGCCTTGGTTTAATGTCTGACAAATTTAGATAAAATATTTTTCCTTAATAATCCATTTAAACAACATGCAATAAGGCTTTTGTTTTGTTCATATGCATGAGACTCATTCCAAAAAGATCAGAAAGGGTTATTTTCACAGATTAAATATCATATGGATATCAGAATTATACTTTGTGAGGGCATGAGCACAGAGCCATTTAGCGACCCACTCAGGAGAATGAGCAAAAGTGTATCTACTAAGTGCAAACACATTTTGGCCTCGGTCCTGAAACCTTTGTGGTTTGACCTTCAGAAGAATTTCATATAACACAGATGGGTTGACTAAGGTTGGCCACAGGAAAGCATTTAACAAGTCAGTGTTGCAAAGCACTCTGTAATGATGCAGAACAAGCCTCTAAATACATCAAGTGAGCTGTTCTCTGCTAAGATATCTGTATGTTAATAGCTTGCTCTTGGGGATGAGGAAGTGTTACCTCCAAGAGGGCAATGGAGACAACAAAATAATTTCAATGCAGGGCTTTGAAATTAGACTTAATAATGTCAAGTTTTCACTACATTAACATTTAATTACTTCAATAATTTAATTTAATATTTTAAAGGATTATATAAATTGTATATTTTCAAATTCAGTAACTATGGTGGTGTTACTTAGAGGTAAGTAATGGCCAAAGCCAAGTGACTTTGGAAGCTTCCCCGTAATGCAGGAAAATTAGGCAAAGGCAACAATACTACATCAGGACGGTTGTTCTGGCCATTGTGTTACACCCCCTGATGGTTGTAACCCTGATGTACATGGACAAGACAGAGATCGAACCATCTAAAACTCATGACCAAATCAAGCAGGGTACTTACAGACACTTATGGTGAGCCTATTTTCCTAATATCACATGCTCATGAAAAACAAAAGGAACTGTCTTTAGCAAACTAATATTTTGTGCACTTCTATTTAGACAGAGATCAGCTTTAAAAAAAAAAAAAAAAAAAGCCTTAACTGCACAACTGGGGGCACATATGTACAGATATTTTTACACTCAAGGACAAAATTTCATTTTGTAGATAACTTTCTAAATCAAGACAAGAAAGTCAATCAATCACGTACCACAGCTAAAGAGTAAAAATTTTGGGTAAGAGTGCATTTAAAAAAAAAAGTCTGGAATAATAACTGCCTATGCCAGCATCCATTTTGACTGATGAATTCTAGAGGGTTTATTACAACAAATAGCTTATTCTAGTAATATTCTCTACTTCTAATATCATTCTGCTTTCCAAAAACATACTTTTGACATCAGAAACAAATTGCATCTACACACAGAAGAACAAACTGTTGCCTCAGAAGTCTATTTCCAATATTTCACATAACTCCATGATCTCCAGAGGTCTCTTCCAGCCCCTTATCCTTCTGTGGTTCTGTGATAGTTCAACATTTTTTTATAAAACCAAAGCCTCAGTATAGTGTAAGAATGGCAGAGCAAACCAGCTTTTTCTTTTGAAATATTAAAGAGAACATTTCTATTATCAAAATAGTATTGTTCAAGTTGACATTAATATGGGATTTACAAAGTAATGTGAAGTGTCATGGAGATGTTCAGTGATCAAGTTTGCACTTTAGAACAGAAATGAGCTGAGTAGTGACACTGGGGTGATCAGTTGCAGCAAAGTATTTAAAAGTCATGAAATTATGAAATTAATTCACTATTAAATAAGTATCTCCAGGGAAATGTAGCGCAGTAAAAACTGTTGCAGAAAATTATTTTCTTCTGAATACAGAATATCACAAAATGTTTGGTTTGGTATCCTGATGACTTGTGACTTAAATTGACTTTTGAATTACATTGGCTTAACTGGTTCTGCTATCACTTCTTGATTTTTTTCTTATAAGAAAAGAAAAGAATTATTATAATGGGTTATTTTCGTAGACCTTTAATCTAGCATGTTAAATGTGACCATGATTCTTGCCTTCAGAAATAAATCCTAATAACCCAACTGGATTTATATCAGCCTATTATATAGCATATTCATGAATATAGATCAATTTTCAGTTTCTTGGACTAGAAGTCATGATCACATCTAATCTCTTGTGCCTGACAATAATTTTATTATGGTGAATGGAAAAGCTCACTGACTTCAAAGGTCGAATGAGATCACAATTTTATACAGGACAGTTATTAGTAAATAAATAAATAGATACAATTACAGTAGTAAGAATAAAAGACAAATATGCTATTTGTTGTTCTACTGTGCATGGATTTATATTATTCCCCAGATGACTCTATGATTCTATAACACGTTGAAGAAAACACACAATCTCCAAGCATTTTTTTTTTTTTTAATTTATTTTTACCAAAAGTATTTTAGGTATTTCAAAGTTCAAATTTTGGAGTTGAATGTCCCATCCCTGGAATTCTTCAAGGTCAGTTTGGGTGGAACTTTGAACAACCTGATGTAGTGAAAGATTCCCATGCTCATGGCAGAAAGGGTGGACAAGATGATCTTTAAAGGTCCCTTCTCACCCAAACTATGTTCTATGATTCATTATTATTTGGAAATGCTCTTCTGATTAAAGTTGTTGTGTTTTTTTTTCCTGATCAGAATAATTGAAATTAAACAAATTCTGCCCTCTGTACTACTGGAATGAGAATTAAGCTACTAGTCTAAGGAACAAAGATTATATTTCTGAAAACATCTCAAGCTTCTTCTCTGCATTCCCCCATAGTGTATGGAGTATTTGTGTAGCATCTGTGAGATCCCAGCTGGACTCTGCTGGGAAACAATGCACAACAGTGGTAAGATCAACTGGATACTTCATTGAATTGGAGTGAAAATTTTGGTAGATATTTTATATATGTTTATAAAGTTATGATCCCTAGACATAATAATTACAGTCTGAAGAGTATGAAATCATAAAATTGACTATAAAAACAAATAAATGCTGCTACAAATATGTTTTTAAGAAAATAATACTTTTTTGGTGTTATTTGTCTTTTGGCTTTATGTCTTAAGCAACTGTGTTTCAACTATTTCTATGGATTCCCATCAGATAGAAGTTTTCTTTATTGAAACAAAATTAAGAACACTTTTCATGAAAAAAAAATTATGGGAATTTAGAGAGAACTTAAATATTTGCAGATATATAAACAGAAGAGTTAACTACAGCAACTACAAAACATATATATTACTTTCAATCTTAATTATCCTCCCACTCTCCTATCATCAAACCCCTTCCATGTTCTAGGGCAGTAACCACCTACTCCCTCTAAACCATTTCAGCAAAGCCTTCAAATGTGATGTAACATTTATTTTCTGTTACACAAACATATGCAAATGCTTATCCATATGCATAAGCACATAGACACACCTCTAGAATAAAACTAAAATCCCTCCATCAAGGTCAGTGTCCTTAGGCACACAGTTCCCATCTCTAAGAATCTAATTGAGATGTGCATAACAGTGAGTGGGGAAGGGCAGGCTGAAGACAGATCAGTAATAATACTGCCATAAAGGCCAGTTTCATGCATGATAGCTTGATGGTTTAGTCATTTGCCTCTTCCATTCCTAGATTCTTACATCTCTACTATTTTTTCTTGCCATATCAGAAGTATGATTGAAGGTTTTTTTTTATAGAATCATAGAATGGTCCAGGGCAGAAGGGACCTCATCCATCAGCACCCCCAAGTCCCTTTCCTCAGGGCTGCTTTCTAATACCTCATCCCCTAGTCTGTACTGAGAGTGAGGATTGTTCTGGCCCAGGTGCAGAACCCTGCACTTGCTCTTGCCTATCCAGTCTGTGCAGGTCCCTCTGGATGACATCCTGTCCCCCTGGCAACACCACACAGCTTGGTGTCATCTGCAAACTTGCTGCTGGTGGACTCAATCCCTCTGTCTATTTTGTTGACAAAAATGTTAAATAGTACCAGTCCCAGCACAGACTCTTGCGGGTTATCACAGCTCACCACTGCTCACCACTTATCACTGCTCCCCATCTGGACCTCAAGCCATCGAGTATCATTGAGTTCATTCCTGTTAGAGTCATTTCTATTGTTTATTGTTTAATTTCTTTCCACAGAAAAAATCTAAATTTGACCACCTAGCTAGTGTTATGATTACTTTTTTTTTTTTTTTTTTTTTACAATAGAATCAAAATTATCTTCATGGTCATTTTCATACATTCATTTTCCTCATTCTATACATCCACTAAGTAAACTAGGTTTTTCCTGTTAGACACTCAATATTCTGCAGAACACCTATGTGTGATCAAGAATTTGTCTCACTTCCACACCAAAGTGTTTTTGTTCCCTGAGTAAAGATGCTAACATGGTTCAGGATGCTTTCTTATGCTGCCTCACTCATCCAAGCATTCCCTTTCACCCATGAAATTGATTCTGGACTTGTGATCTGCCAACACCTAAAGAATTCATGAAACTTCAATGGAGACACCTCCTGGTTTATTGAGCCACTCTGCTGAAAATGTAGTCTCTCAAATCATCTCAGTCAAAACCTCTCCTCTGCCTTGTTGCTTTCCTTTCTTTATTTCACTGCAACCCCAAATGTTTGGACTAATTGACTATTCAGCCTTCAGTCTCTCCTGCTGTACAGGATATAGACAAAGTCTTATTTTGAATGGTGGGCTTGAATGTTGTTCAATGACTACAATGAGTGCCCTCACAGATAGACAGAAATATCAATTAGATCTGGGAAAGAAGCAAAAAATGTATGGGAACATTTCACAAGCCTAGGAAAATATTATTTAAAAAAATCTATGTATTCTTTTTTCAGTGATTTAGAGCAGCGATTAGTATTGCAGCTATTTGTATTCGCACAAACATAATAAAAATAATTGAAACATAAACAATTGCAAACTAAAGAAAATAATAGCATCAGTCATCTCTGAAATCATTATCGAACTACAGAAACATAATAAAATTCAAGCATGTGAGACTTCCCTGGAAATTTCCCACACACTTATTTAAGACACCNATTCCCTTATTCCCCCTATTGATTACACAGTTTAGACTAATTTCTTTGGGGCATTAAATGACCTTTTCCGCTTGTATCAATTTCTCCTAGGCTCTGGGTCACTCACACAGAAGCACTCAATAAGCTCTGTGAAGCTTTTCCATGAGGAACAGAAATGGACTTGGCTTTCTGTGTCTACAGACATGGACCCATATTTAACTCATTTGTCCTACTTAAATCAAGTGCTTGTTATAAAGGGACATCCTCCACCACCCACAGGAACCTGACACTGACTGCACTGTGAATGAATTTAATTTCTATGCTGATATAAGGATAGCATATTGCACTGATCAAAACCACATTAAACATTGCCACATTTACAGAGGGAAAAAATTAATTTAAATGTCATTTTAAATTTCCACTATTAGACTTCCTCACTATTACTACTCTCCTTTTTACCTTAGTCCAAAGCTACTGAGTATCTTTATCTTCACAGATTTTAATTTTAATTACGTACTCAACTACCTTAAATTACTAGGCAACATACCAAGGTAGCAGCTAATTGTCATTATACCATTTTCTCCATATGCCAAGCAGGTCAAACTATGTCACCTACTTGTTATATTCCTCCCTGCTGTGAGTAAACCCAATTAAATATGGTCTTTCTATCTCTATAACAGACTGCAGCATTGATTTAGCAGATCTTGAGGTAATAGCAGCAGTTCATAAATCAGTCACATTGGACAAATTTTTCTCTCTTTTCTCTTGTAAGATTAAAAACACTAGATCACTAGACATATATATCCATATAACTTTTGTCTCCAAAATTAAGCTGTTTCTACTGGTTCTATCAGATCCCTGCAACCTTCACACAATATCGGTACCTGTACATTTATGGTTTTTTTCTTGCCTTTGTCCAATATTGTATTTCTCTGTATCAATAACTTTGTGCTTTAAATCTATCTGAATCAACTCTGCCTCTGCTTTCTGTCTTCTCTTGTTACTAACAATCTTGACCTCACAAATTTGCAGCCCCTAGTTTCCTGCCTTTCAAAGCCATTTGTAATTTCTGACTCTCCATTTAAAAGCCATGCCTTAAGCCAGCTTCTCATAAAGAGCCAAAGAGCCCTTGACCAGCTTGAGTTTATTCTGGTCATACGAACATCTGAGATTCACAGGTCAGGAGAAGGGGTTATGAGTGCTGTTAGTTGTTCCTGCCTTAAAATTGCCAATTTACAGGTGTTTTGTCTAGTTCCAGCTCTGAGATTCCATTTTTTAGGGAGAAACGGAACCATCTTTGGGGCTGTCTGATTTGGGAAAAAAAATCCAGGACATGGAAAAGGGAGCTTAGAGAAAGTACTGAGAGGGGAACATGTAACCCATAAGGGAAGAAGCTTATGCCCAAAATACACATCTGCAGGGTAAAATGGTCCTTTTGGAGGCAGTGGTGGCAAAACTCCTCACAGCCAAGCCTTCCCTGTGTCTGTGACACAGGTAGGTCAGGCAAACAAACTATGGTGCAGAGATTTTCTCCTTTATCTGTCATTCATGACAGTGAGTGAATATAAGACATGATGCATCTGAAAATGTTCAACGGCCAGCTAGAAACTGGTCTACCACCCTCTTCCAAGCCAGTCAAGCAAGACATGGCATAATGAGACACACTCTACATTACCTGTTTCAAGGGATATGCAGATCCTGAAGGCAACGGTATTGCCTTTGAGATCTGCTTTTGGGATTGCTTCTGCAAATGCTTCTGCATAAGTGATGCTTTGATGCAGAAGAAGAAAAAAAAAAAAAAAAACAACAAAAAAACCAAACCAAAACAAATATCTCAAAACTGTATGGTTACCAGCATGTGGCCATCTCCTATTGGAACTTATACGTGCCCTACAGGAAGGAGTAGCAGCAAGATTAAATGAGAAAAAAAATCACAATAAGGAATAGATGTGATAGATTTTACCGCATTGAGAAAAAAAAATCCCTAAGCATTTAATAAGGGACATGAGATTTGAAGCTGCACCAGGGGGAATTTCATATTATAAGGAGCATTTTCAAACTGTAACATGATTCAGCAAAATACTTCTATGGAGATTTAAAGTCGCTGATATCAAAAGGATTGATCAGAATAGGTCTGAGTCCACCTGCTGCCAGCCCTCTGCAGACCCC
This sequence comes from Jacana jacana, assembly GCA_013400555.1. NCBI lineage: Eukaryota > Metazoa > Chordata > Aves > Charadriiformes > Jacanidae > Jacana > Jacana jacana. The sequence goes on along the minus strand of VZTM01003490.1, from coordinate 3,616 downwards.
ATGATGGAAACGTATGCCTAGATGACAGCATGACTTATCTGGGCTACCAAGGGCTGATGAGACGGGGCATGTGAGCATGTGTGCATTGGTACAGTCAGCAAGATAACCCATGTGTGCCAGTCAACCTCTTCTGAGAAGCAGGTTACAACAAAATGAAATAAAAATAAAAGAATGAGAAATACGAAAGAATAAGCCAGGTCTGGACAAACTGTTCTTTTTACTTTATATGTGTCATTAAGGTATTACAACCTCATAGGCATAAAAAGAAAATCGCTATGTGAGGACTAGCTGACAATGATGCCTTTTATGCAACAAGCTACAGAAGAAAAGGGTTAGATGCCCAGAGTGCTATTTTATGACTTCTGAAGCTCAAATTCTATGCTTCAGCACAGGATTCCTGTGTGGTGTTCATTAGATTAGTCTCTATCTACCTTCTCTATCTATTTATAAGCAGGAATACTTCATACAGGTATTTTGAAGATAAACAGTATTAAAAAAGTATTGGAAGTGCAAAAATACTATTGTACTGGAAGCTACATAGTACTTTAGATAGCTAGAAGTGTCTGGAGTGTTGGACAGGTGTCAAATAAATTGAAGGTAATAATATAATAGATTATTCCATATGGGCCAAAACTTCATGGAAATGCTGTTTAGATAACAAAAAATCATATCAGTTTGTCATTTATTGTGTGGGGGGTGGTGTTGTATATAACAGTCTCAACAAACCCAAACAGAATTCTTTCAGTATATTCCTGGGAGAATAATACAGCTGAAAAAATAACAGATGCTTTATTTTGACTCAGCAAACAAAAGCTCTAAAGGAGCTGGTAAAATATATTCTGCACATAAGATGGTCATTGACTAACTGGGATAACATTGAGGTGATACAGTTTAAGGCAGTCAAATATACATGCTTCTTAATGATTATAATATATTCTAGGACTTCACTGAAATACTTAATGCCTTTGAGAGTCCTCAGGGGCATAGCTGTCCAGCTGTATGAGTTTTTACACATAATGCTGATAATGAGTAATTCAAATGTTATGTCAAGTTCACAGAGACAGGATATATGAGTGTAGTTTGTCTACTTAGGTAGACTTTACAGCTAGAATTGAGGAGATGTGCCTATGTCCATAGTAGAACATTGAACATATTTATTAGAATCTTACTTTGTATTAAAATAAAAGTTAAGAAAATACATAATTCAGCACAAAGTGATCTGTGCATTTAAATAGAATCACAGAATCATTCAGGTTGGAAGAGACCCTTGGGATCATTGAGTCCAACCATCAGCCCTACTCTACAAAGTTCTCCCCTACACCATATCCCACCACATCTAATCGAATCTTAAACACATTCAGGTGCATCTTAAACACAATGGCGCATCATTGAGCTCTACGGGAAAGGCCGTTAAAAAATTGAAATGGGAAAGATGGGGCCTGTAGTTGTGTAAGCATCCATGAGATCAGAGCAAAAGGGAAGAAAATCCCTTTTACTGTAGGTCCTTGCAAGTTTCCTTGTTTAAATTGCAGAGTTTATTCCTACTCTAGGGTCTTTCTGGACAGGCAGGGGAAGCCTTTACATGGTACCTAAGCACAGTCAGATAACTTCAACTCAGATAAAAAATGAGAGGAAAAGAAAATCCTGGTGTAGGTGAGCTCTTTGTACATCATCACTGTTAGATGTGGATACTTCCTTCTGTTACATATTTTTGTTAATATAATATAATTATGCATGCCATATAATGAGCTTACAACCAAAAAGCAATTCTTTGCCTTACTTAGAAATGCCATAGAGAGATTTTTCTGGGTCTATCAATGTTTCATATTGTCATTAATGACCTAGGTGATAGAACAAGGAATACACTTATTAAATTTGGAGGTGACACCAAGCTGAGAGCACTGAAAGTACTCTGGAGGGCAGAATAAAATTTGAAATTATTCTGACAAATTACATTTATGTCCTTAAAAAAAAAAAAAAAAAAAAAAAAAAAAAACAACAAAAAGGGGAAATGCGAAAATTTTCA
>VZTM01003480.1:7146-25382 GCA_013400555.1 Jacana jacana | reverse complement strand
TATAACAGCTTCAGAGCCACAGGCTGCAGTAAAAAAAACCCTAAGCTTCCACTACCAGTAGGGGTTTGCAATACTTTGAAGAAAACAGAATTACATGGTGCTTGTCTCTTTTGTGCTTAAGGATGTTTCAAATTGCATGCTGTCTTGCAAAATACTTTGATCCTTCCAGAGTGCAGAATAAACTCTCCAGTAGAAATCAGTATTATCTTGCTCATACGCTCCTTGTTCACTGAACTGTACCACAGGCTCTCAGAAGGAATCAAAACGAGAGATCCTCAAACAGCCGTAGCATCAGACTAGCTAATATCCTGAACACATGACGTGGCATCTGGAGAGAGTAATGCCCCACAGGCAACACCAATCCCTCTTAGAATCACCAACCCCTTCCTCAGGATCACCATGTCTCTCCTTTCTTCAGCTATCGTTATCGCTGTCTTTCCTCACTTGGAGAAATAATGCAGGAAGAGATATTGTCTAGAAACTGTTGTATAATTTATGCATAAGTTTTGGAGGCTATGGGCCAACATGATGCTCTTATGGGCAGTTTAGGCAGACACAAACATCACCATACCCTTCCCACTTCATCTCTTCTTTCCTAGCTCTTGCAGGCAACTCAGAACTTATTCTCATGAACTTGTTTTATTCTCCTAGTGATACATTGGGTACAGGTGCGTTTCCTATAACAGAAGAGCCTTCTGCAGTCTTCAGTGGGTTCTTCCACCACTTAGAAGATATTTTTACAGTGTCCTTGGACAAAAATAGCCACAAAGGAGGAAAGATCTGATCCCCTTGTTTAAGATTCTGCCAGGTGGATTCAAGACTTGAAAAAAGCAACTATCCTTCCAGTTCCATATACCCGTTCAAGTCTTTTTTAAAATATTGGTTGTGATAAGAGGTTCAGGCAGACACGTTTTTGTCTCCTTTGTGCATTGTAGCAGCCTTAATTAAATGATCAAATTTCTTTCTCCAAGACTGAGTGATTCAGTGTCCAGGATGCTTATGCTCACTGAATAAAGGGTACTCAGCATTTTCGTGTTGCTCTTATTATGTGATGTGCTAACCTCGCAATTTACTGTGCTCTTCTTCACACTTTATCCTGAGTACTCGCCTGCTAATCTCAGTGTGACAGTGGAGTGTTTCTCACCCACATCATTGTCTTAATGTTCCCTTACAAATATCCCAAAAAGTAAAGGGATATTATGATTCCTGTACTTTTATCAGTGACAAAACAAAGCACAGAAGTTAAAGTTAACATTGGGATAACAAGTTTTCCATGTTAGTACAGTGTGATTCTTCAGGATTTCAGAACAGAGCTTCCATTCTTCATCTGGTTCATTCATTTGGTTTTAAACTAAAAGAGGGGAGATTTAGATTAGGTATCCAGAAGAAATTCTTTCCTGTGAGGGTGGTGAGGCACTGGAACAGGTTGCCCAGAGAAGATGTTGAGGCTCCATCCCTGGAAGTGGTGAAGGCCAGGCTGGATGGAGCTTTGAGTAACCTGCTGTAGTGGGAGGTGTCCCTGCCCATGGAACTCAATGATCTTTACGGTCCCTTCCAACTCTAACCATTCTATCATTCTATGATACACTACAGTTTAGTTGTGAAATTTCAGCATGTTTGTGAACTGGGATACTCAGGGGAAAAGTAGCACACAATTAGCGGCGGTTTTGGCTTCGAGGTGTGTTTTTTAGGTTCTTTAGTGTTAGTTTGGTTTGTTTGTAGGAGTTTGATTTGAGTGACTTACTAAGATTCCAGTAGTATTAATTGCAAGGGCAATTAAATTCTCAAGAACAACTTTCACAGGCCTTCATTTTAAGACATCTCTCCTCTACATCTGTCATTAAGCATTTCTGCCTGTACATCGTTAAATTTCCACAAACCTCGGAAAGCCTGGACCTTATACCCAGAATTGTTATTAATGTTTCATCATTACTGTCCAGTGTACAGTCCAAGTGTACTGGCTGTTCAAAGTACAGGAGGAAGAGCACTGTGTGAGACAGTCCTAGTTTACTTATACATGAAGACATAGCATGTCTTGCTGGAAGCTGCAGTATTCCCAAATCAACTTTTTAGAGTGCTTGGGAATAATCCAACTAACCCTCAAACTTTACAACATAAGCCTCTGTGGTGCACATTAGAAACTATGAAAAGGAACAGCTCCCCTGCATTTCTCTGCCAGCTCAAAACAATTTCAAATGCACGTAAACAAACCTACTAAATTCATCAATAATACTCAAAACAATTTGAGATGCCTTGCAACATGCCTTTGACTTGAGGGCATAATCACAGAGAACAGTATTACTGCTCCCAGAGAGAAATATTTCAATGTGAGATGATGGCAAGGGCCTCTTCAGACCTTGAAGATTCTATTCTCATGCTCAAGTCAAATCAAGTTGCGTCGTGAGGGGATTTAATTTAGCTTCTAAACAAAACAAGCTGTTTTAGGGAAAATGTTTTGCAACAGAAACATGTTGCGTAATTCCTTCCTCTACTTTCTTTTCCTCCCCTGCAGTACACCCTGGAACCCTAATGAAGCTTCCGAAATAGAACAAATAGCCATTATTAGGTTTTCTTCTCCAAGGTATTTATCCTTTGCAGGTAATAAGAATTTGATAAGTTTTAGTCCATATATAACAAGGAGTCTATGGCCCTCTCCTGATCCCTTGCAATGTTCTCTGCTGAAGAATCCATTCTATTGGTAGAGGATGGGTGTTATCCATTGATTTTGTTGGGTTTGTTGTGGTTTTTTTAAGCACTGAAGCATCTAGGTCCTTTCAGTTTTTGTACTTTTATTTCTGTAACTGCCCTGGCTGAGTTGTTCTTTATGACGGTCAGATGTTCTCAGGCTTTGTCCTACAAGCACTCTCCCTGAAAGAAGTCAGGGGCTTTTACATATTTATCTAGCAAGAGGTGCTCTCTTGCCCAGTGTCTTTTCATGTAACATCTGTCCCAATTCCCTGCCCGCCTCATCAGACATAAAACTGTCCTTGGGAACCAAATAAACTTTCCTTTTGTGTCAATGGCTTCCCTCAGTATTAAGACTAGCTGTTCTGTCAGGGTACTAGGCAGAGTACAGCTGATATTAAAAAAAGAAAAGGCAAAACCCAACCATACCATTTACTCTAGGCCAACAGAGCAATACACTACTCTGTATTTTGCCAGAGGAATGCCTGTTACACTTAAAAAGAAACTCTCTCACAGTTATACTGAAGTTCACAATCTTTGTCCATACTGGGCAAACTCTGCTGAGATTCTCACATGCAAATACTGATGTAAGCTTTTTCCACCCTACAGGTAAAGATGTGTCTCTCCTGGTACTAATTGTAAGGGCCCATATGGTTTTTCTGAACAACAGCTTGGATCTCCCCATGCATGCATGCTACAATTGCTTTCACTGTAGTGATCCAAATTCTCAAGTCATCTTTATTGCTTCAGTCACGGTCTACCTTCAGAAATGGACCAGATCCACTATCTGACAAGTTGTAGCTGCTTTGTCAAGCATCCAATGTTTGTCAGAGTTTTTATTCAGTATCCAATCTTTCACTGAATAGGTCTTGCAAAGCAGTAGGAACCAGCCTCTTCCCCTTTGCTACAGCTCCCTCTGCTCAGTAAAATCATTTCTCCCCCACATCTAATAAACAGTGAATTCTTCAAGTTCCTATAGATATATCTGCAGTTGGCTCCACACAACAAATCATTTGATGTAACTGAATGCCATTTCATGTAGGAAGCACCTCAGATAGGCCGTGTCGCAGCAGCAACCGCTTCCTGAAAACCTGTCCTATCACTCTCTACCTATCTGTAGCGTCAAACACGTATTTTTTTGGTCCCAGATATCTTGTCCTTTTAATTGCTCCACCCAGAAGTGTGTTAACTCACTACCACATGTTGTATACAGTAATTATTCAGAAATAAGATGGTTAAGCAGAGTTTTGATTACAGACAGCTTTAAGCTACAAAAACCAAGCTTTCCCACCACCAGCTTCTCAGGTATCAGTGGTCTCCAGCTTTCCTGCAGGAAGCAGTCAAGGAATCAGCCTCTGCCCACTCAAGAAGCTCCTAAAGAGAGCAAAGACTCATCAGAAAGCAGGAGAGAGGAGTTGCCATCATTAAATGTCTTTTAGTTTTCAGTACCTGCTAATTGAGTATTGTGTTACTCAATAGAGAGATTACCACGCATGCCATGAACACAGACAGACCTTTTTCTGGATAAAATTAATAGATGCCTCATCTTTTGTGGCACCGGCATTTGATAAAGGGCTTGAATTTCATTCAGAAAGGCTAAAATAGCGTTACCCACCTCTTCCATTACCGCAGATATACTTATGATAGCCCTTTATAATTCTGATTATAATGCTGGCTGGCAGAAGCAAGTTTTTCAAATTACAAGGTCTTTGCAGAGAGCATTTTATCATTTCAGTTTTACACTGGGATAAGTTGTGTCCATCCTTTCAGGAGAGGTCTGGATGTGACAAAGTGCCAAGAAATATTGAAAACACTTTAATGTACAAACACTAGTCTAACAAACAGGCAGAATCCTATGGCCCTTAGAGCCAAATACTCCTCACAATCTTTTATTCCTTAAGGTCTTACCATATAACAATTTTTACAGGTTAGTACATGATGAGTAATAATATAAACCCAAATGCAAAACCCCAAGCTACAATTTCTAAAAAAAATAAGCAGGTTCAGATGATGACAATAGGGTCATCAAAGTCTATTTGCAGAGCAGTAGACTGTACTTCTGTTTATATCTGATCAAAGGAAGTTCATCCAGATCATCCAGCTCTGCTGTGCCTGGTGAAATGCTCTGCTTTCTGTCTGAAGATCTTGTGACCCTTTTATCCTGGGAAGCATGGATCCATGAAGCAGTCCCTTGCGCAGCAGTGTTGGTAATTACCAGTGCTGATATGGTCCCTTCCATTGCAGCTACAGCACATGTTCTCACTGGTATACCTAAAGGTACTCTCAGTCTCCCAAGTTCAAGTGATGGACTTTGGTGGTGGGTTCTGGTAAAAAAACATTTTCCAGTGGTCTGCAGAAAGTCCTTAAACATCTCACCAATAGCTGAAAAGATTTCAGTTTTATGTTCAACTACAGGGAGTGTTGTGACAGTCCACATTTTCTATTCACCGTGCTTTTTGTATACTGATGTATACATATCAGTAAGAGAGGTAACACATCCAGACATTCCAGGTCCACCTCTGCACACTTTTGTCATTTGTGTTTTAAAACGGGAGTTTTTTCTCTCTGCAGCCTCACTACACTGAGGATGATGGGTGTCCTGGTTCATGGGAATGGATTAATTCTCCCCTGGCTCTAGCCAGGGAACAGGTATTCCATCCCATGTGAGCCATTGCCAGGTGGTAGCCGGGAGCTGGCCAGGCAGGGGAGGGGGACAGCAAGTCAGTGGTGGTGGTGTGCAGTCAGGGACGGTCCCAGGTGCAGTCAGTGAGCAGTCGGGAGCGTAACTGTGCTTTTATACTTCTTTATCCATGTTAACGTTATTGCTTTGTTGTTCTGTTAAACTGCCTTTGTCCCAACCCATGAGTTTTGCCTTTTTCTTCCCATTTTGCCCTCCCGGCTGTGGAGGGGCTTGAGAGAGCGGCTGCCACCTGGTTCTTTGTTGCCATCTGAGGCGAAACCACAATGGGCACATTGACATGTTGATTCTATTTTTAGAGCTGCCCAAATGTTTTTCACTACTTGTCTTGTAGAATGGGTCCCCTTACTGCTCTCCAGCATTAGGGGAATAATAAAGCAAGGAATTAGCTCTTCTACCAGTATTTTTTGCAACAGTTGTTTCATCTGCATGTTTACAAAGACAGGCCTCCACCCCAAGAACATACATAAAATGACAAAGACATACTCTTACGGCATTTATGCACCTGAATAAAGTAAATTTGGAAGTTTAGAAGCCATCCTCATGGTTTAGGTTGTGCAGCTACATTTGTCTTCTCCTGTCTTCTATTATTTTCTTGAAATCATTTCCTAACAATACAAAGATTTAAGAATGTGAACAGTACTTTGCTAGCAAGCCTCAGTTGGCTGCACCTTAATTTTTGACAAAATGAAAGCCCATTCCTAATCATTCTACTTATAGAAGTACTTGATTAAATATAAATGTGTTCAAATTATACAAACACTAAAATGGCATAGACTATTACAAAAAAAAAGAAATCATCTTTCAAGCTCTTTAACTTTCATTTTTTACTATTAGCTGCATCTTTGAATACACTAACATTTTAATGGTGTAGTCATCAGCTCAGTTTAGAATGGCCTTTGAATTCTACACGTGAAATTACAGAGACAATGGGTCTGTTAAATGCAGCAAGAACACAACATTTTTCCTCAAAAGAACCAAAACAGCTATACAGATTCTGAATGAGATATTAAGAATAACAGCTGAAGCCTCACAGGACAGGCATGCATTCAGATCACCATCAAAAAATAAAAGGCAACACAGGACACGATGCAAACTTTACCAAGTACCATCAAGGACAAGCAGTGCAGGCCAGGACAACCTTGCTTTCTTGGCTGCACGCCTTGCACATTTCACCAACAGCCTCTTTAGCCTTTTAAGGACTGGGCAGCCCAAACCCTGGAATGAAAGCAAAGCATAGTGAATTTCATACAACAGCTGAAGCTCCTCTGAGGATAACTAAACACATGCATGTTCAGCCAGCAGCTTCAACTAACTTTATAACAGGCCTCAGAGACTACATATCATCAACTGCACACTTTGGGTTTCATCTCCATGGTTTTGGGTGAGCTGAAGGGCCAATTTTCCAATAGCACACAAATGTCTGTGTTTTGATTGACTGCCAGATGAGGGATGGGTTTTGTATGTATTAGAGTTAAGTCCTTTCAATAAGTAACATGGGAAGCATTACCAAAATTAATAGTTACTTCCTGGCAACTGTGTTGATTATTGCAGAGAGCGTCTGCCTCTGCAACTCAGAGAACACCCTTCTGCCTTCCTGCACACAGAGGCTTCAGAAAATATAATCAATCACTCTATGAAATCAAAACATCTCTGAGTTCTTCCTAGTGTGCACTAGAACATCCAGTTGTTACCATAACAATGAAAGACGCTGGGGTTAAGACATCATTCTCAACACTGAAATATCTGAAGAACTACTTTCCTCAGGAAAATAATCAAAACGGCACTGAATACCCTCTTCTTCAGTTGTGATACGATTGCAAGCTCCTACAAGCTGAAAAGCTGCTTTCAAAGCATTCCAGTGTGGTTTGGAGTAACACAAACAGACACACGCAGAAAAAAAATAATCCCATAGAATTAAAATATTTAAAACTGTACAACTTTACTTGCTTTAAAAACCCTAGGTTTCCTCCTTAATGAAAAAATGTTTCTTTTACTTCCGGCACTTCTAATAACCAGCTGTCAAAGTAAGTGCCCTACACGCTTGCAGGATGTAAGCTGTTAAATATACTCTTTTTTCTATGTAATCCACCTAGAAAATTAATTTGCCACTAGAGCTTAGCCCATGTGCAAACCATGAATTCTGGATAGGCCTTTAAGTGCACGACAAACTGAATATACTCTTCATATCTCTAACACTTCAAATCAAGTTAAATCACAAAGTAAACCAGGATAAGTGTCATTCATATATAATCTGTTTCATCAGTTAGATAGTTAAAGAAAAGATATTATTATTTGAGAGCTCCTTCTCCCTCCACAGATGTTATACACAGACAGGCCACAGACTGAAAAAATGCTCTGTTCTTAGTTTATTGTAACTCACTGACAAACATGTAGTTTTCTCCTCATCAATACAGCACTTGCTTGTGTCAATCTTATATATACAGTTATAAATATTTGCAACATTTGCAATATTCTTCCCAAGAAAACCTGTGAAAAACACAGAGGAGGAAACCTACAAGAATAAGGATGTGGTTTAACCAAGGGGGGAAAAAATACACTAGTAGCCAGATTTGGAAAATGTGCAGCAAAGTTTCTTGCTCTTGCTGTGGTTGAGATCAAAGGAACCATGCTGAGACACAATGTCCACAGCAATGCTTGGCTACTTATCTGTGCAACTAAACTGTGAAATTTAGTGCTTATGATAAAACAGAGCTCAAGCACACTCAAATCTTATTTTAGTTTTGTCTCTCAGGCCCACAACACTAGTTCTTACAAGCAAAAGTATAAAATGGTTAAGGTAAGTAACTGCAAATACAGCAGTTCTAGCAATCCAGTTCTACATCAGCAGTTCTAGCAATCCAGAACCCTGACTATAGACCAAATGGCTATCTGTACGCAAGAAGCAGAGCTACTCGCTGCTTGGAGCTGAAGCGGGGCAGAAAAATTGAGTGTCCACATCAGCCGTCTACGTTAGACACTGCAGAAGTCTCCAAAAGCCATAGGCTCATAAACAGGCAGATGTAGATGAAGTCAAGGTGAAGTAGAACACTCCAGCATATTTGACAGTGAAGTTCATATTTCTGATTCTTCTTCTATCCAGCCCCTTTGAGAAAGTGCAATTTATAAAAAGTTGTTCTGAGACTTTTGCCTCCAAAGATGCTAAAAGCAAGTTTGGTGGGTTTTCATTGCCAGGGAATGAGGGGCTCTTCTGACCACACAAAAGCCAAGGAAGCAAATCACACAAACATTTCTTTTCCCCCATAAATAATTCTATTGCAAAGTTTCCATTGAATTTTCAGACTTCAAGATGCATGCTGAGATCTACAAGTTATTTACCAAGTACTCAATGAGTAGCACCCCTTATTAATACCAACGTGCATTGTATGTATTTCTACATCAGCTTTAAGACTGTGCCACCAACCCTATTTCTCCAGCTTCAGGTGAGGCTGTGTTCAGCAGAATGTTTTTACACAGGTTTACAGCCAGGGATTCAGTCTGTCAACACATTCTACCACTATCACACTCCATCTTTTAGCACTAAGGGGAACCAGGAAGGAAATAAGCAATAACCAGAGTAAGTGCATCCATGCATATGAAGTAATCTAAGATGAGCACTGCATGTGAAACAGGCAAAGAGCTTCACACTATTGGGTTTATAGCTACAGGGGAAAAAGTAACAGAAGTCAGATTACTGATTTATGCCCAGAGATCTCCTAGCAGTATAGGGTAGCCCCTCCACATCCTGTTCACGTTGCTGTGGACAGCCCTGGTAAACGAAGCACTGCCGTCAGTGGACCTTCTCCAAGCCCAGGCTTGGCAACCGCTTTTGCACCAACTTTGATCCGGTGTCGATTACTGCATTATCTGCACCTGCAAGCTTGGATCATAGAACAGGCAGTCTGAACCAGCACTCATCTTCTTAACCAGCGTATGGCAGGAGGCAGGCAGGCTATGGATTACACAGTTACCACGAAGGGCTTGTGACCGAGCATTAATTCCCTAGCACACACAGAAACAATTCCTATTTCTAAATCCAGTTTCCATAGCTAAACCTCCTTGGATTACGCTTTCTCCCCCTCTCCCCCCATCATATCCAGGACATATTCAACTCACACATTTTGCAATCAGATCAGATTAGGGTCTAATATGTGTCACTCTCCATAATTCATTTCAGATGCGTGATTTAACACACCAAACACCTAATATTTTAAAGTTCTTGTGTATGAATCTGATGATGAGCAATACCCTCCCAGAGCATCATGGAGGGGGGAAAAAAAGAAAAAAAAATTAAAATGCACAAGATGGCTAAACCTTGCTAGCTGATGAAGCTAAAGCAGAGCACAGACTCAGCAGTTCTGCAGCTAAATAGCCCTCGCAGAACTATACACTTGCCCAAGTGTTTCCTTCCCCCCGCTTTTTTCTCTTTTTTTTGAAGGCTCAAGCTACTAATTCACAAAAAAGGTAGTTATTATACACCACAACCACTGTGCAATGTATGAATTATTCACCACAACTTTCATAGCTTCCCTCATAATTCATGTAACAAATGAGCTACAGCTTATGTAGGAGGATCTCAGTAGTACCCGCTCGTACCTGGTGCACACACATCCTATTCTGTTATCTAGTAAGCTCAGATGTAGAAAACAAAATATTATCATGGAATACAGACAATGTTGAGTTAAAAGGAGCAAAATAAACATACTTTTTCTATAGATAAACATATGAGACTCCCTCTGATTTGTAAATTTCTTACTTCCTGCCATTTTGCACTAAAACTAGCAAATAACTCACAGCAACTAAGATATCAAGCACCTGCTTTGACATCTCCCACAGCATCCTGCTGGCCAAATTGGAGGGATACGGATATGACAGGTGGACTATTCAGTGGATAAGGAACTGGCTGGATGGTCGCAGCCAGACACTGGCACTCAATGGCTTGAGGTCCAGATGGAGAGCAGTGACAAGTGGTGTCCCTCTGGGGTGTGTGCTGGGACCAGTGCTGTTTAACATTTTTATCAATGATATGGACAGAGGGATTGAGTCCATCCTCAGCAAGTTTGCAGATGACACCAAGCTGTGTGGTGTTGTTGATACACCAGAAGGACAGGATGTCATCCAGAGGGACCTGAACAGGCTGGAGAGGTGGGCCCAGGTGAACCTCATGAGTTTCAACAAGAGCAAGTGCAGGGTTCTGCACCTGGGCCAGAACAAACCTCACTCTCAATACAGACTAGGGGATGAGGTATTAGAAAGCAGCCCTGAGGAAAGGGACTTGGGGGTGCTGATGGATGAGAAGCTGGCCATGAGCAGGCAGTGGGCACTGGCAGACCAGAAGGCCAATCCCATCCTGAGCCGCATCCAAAGGTGCGTTGCCAGCAGATCCAGAGATGTGATTCTGCCACTTGACTCTGCTCTGGTGAGACCTCACCTGGAGGACTGTGTGCAGGTCTGAAGCCCTCAAGAGAGGAAGAACATGGACCTGATGAAGCAGGTCCGAGGAGGGCCACAAAAATGATCAGGGGGTTGAAGCACCCTTGCTATGAGGACAGGCTGGGGGAGCTGGAGTTGCTCAACCTGGAGAAGGAAAGGCTCCAGGGAGACCTAAGAGCAGCCTTCTAGTACCTGAAAGGGGCCTACAGGAAGGCTGGGGAGGGTCTGTTTACAAAGGTCTGTGGTGACAGGATGAGGGGCGATGGCTTCAAGCTAGAGAAGAGCAGATTTAGGTTGGATATTAGGAATAGGTTCTTTACTCTGAGGGTGGTGGAGCACTGGAACAGGTTGCCCAGGGAGGTGGTTGAGGCCCCTTCCCTGGAGATATTCAAGGTGAGACTCGACGAGGCCCTGGGCAACCTGATCTAGTTGGGGGTGTCCCTGCTGACTGCAGTGTGGTTGGACTAGATGTCCCTAGAGGTCCCTTCCAACCTGAACCATTCTATGATTTTATGATCTGGCTGCTTTCAACTTTCCCAATTGTTTCACCGTTCTTGGCTCAAGCTTAAAGCTTAAAGTAGCTTCAACTTTTATTCTTGCGAAAATGAACTGCAATAAGACATCATTTTATGAGAATCAGAAGTGCTAACGGATCACAGGGGAAAAGGTTTTCTGAGGAAGAAACATCACTGCTGAAAAGTTGCATTATTAGTAAGTGACTGCAGAGATAATCAAGAGCATTCTCAAACAGGGAATATTTGTAAAGGACACTCTTTAGCTGAAGTATTAACAGTATAGTTTTTAGAACAAGTAAACTAATGGATTGTTAATTATCATGAACTCACCCCAAGCTGTAGAAAGATTTTGCAGTGCTTTCCAAGTCTGAGTGCCGGACCCGCAGTTTGTCATTTGTACTGGCCGCCCTCCGGGTCGAACGGGCAGCGGCGGCTGCAGCAGCAGCAGGAGAGCGGGGTCCCCGACACTGGCTCAGGGGCTGGAGGCGAGCGAACGCCACCCGGCGATGGCCACCATGCTGGAACGCCCACCAGATGGCGCTGTTCTACCGCACATTTAGGACCGCAGGCTTTGGCCTAAAAATGTAAGAATAGGAAAATACTCACTGGGGGCAACGCGCTTTTGTTTTTTAAAGGATAAAGCTTCAGAAGAACATTTTATCACCTTTCGCCTTGTCACCCGTGTGAGTGGTGCTGGCTCCATCACATATTTTTCTTGAGGCAACATTAGATCATAAAATTAAACTTTGTCCTGGAGTTACAAACTTGGATGACTGTTGGGTATTTTAACCCTTGCTCTCTATAAATTCCAGGCTCAGATCACCTAGTGATAATGTATATTATATTATTCAACTAAATACTAAATTACACCATGCAAGTGTCGTCTTACTTCATTAATTCAAAGAAATAGTCAACACGTTTGAAAATAATTTTCAGTGTAGGTAAGGAAAAAATAGTGTAGATTACAAGGAACAGAACCTGACCTTTTGTTTCCTGAACTTTTTCCAGTTTATACATTGATAAGTGTCACAAGTTCACTGCACACAAAGAAAAAGAGTCTTTTTTTTCCAGACGGCCTATTCCATTTTGTCTTCATTTCAAAGTAATAGTCTATGCCCTTCCATGTCCCTGGAGGACATACCAGAGGAAAACAGGAAAAACAAAAACAAAAACAAAAAACAACTAAGTATTTTCAGAATATTTTGGTGTGAAATTGGCAATTGCACCACAAAAGGTGGTGATTTTCTCTTGGAAAACAAAGCTACACTCACCAAAAAAAAAGGAAAAAAAAGGTGATACACTCTCCTCGAGGAAAGGAATAATGAGTTGGTTGAATCATAGAGAAACTTAGAATCTTTACTGAAGAGGGGAGGGAGAAAACTGTGGAAAGTACTAAGCCAGTAAGGTACAGTAAACTGCATAAAAGAAGATACAGTGTCAGAATAAAACACAGTGGAGATTTAATTTTTAGCAGTCTCAGTGGAATTGAGAAAATAGCTATGTTATTGCTGAAGGCCTAAATAAGGTTAAGAGAAGAATTCTCTGCAGCACTTGCAGATGGTCAGTGAAGAATTACGTTACGATCTACCATTTTTTAGCTTCTAATGGAAAGCTCTAAAACAAGGCTGAACCCAAAAGTTAGGTTCAACATATGTTAGGCAAAGAACAAATCTGTGCTTGCCTGGGTAGCAATACACAGAAAGCAATCTGCTGATGAAAAGTGCTATTCTACATGCAAAGTTGCCATCACACCTCAAGAATCTAGATAAAACAGTGAATTTAACAGCATTTTTAAGGACATAGGTTCATCATTACATTAGAAAGATCGATATTCTGATTATAAACCAAAGTTGGTTCTAAGTATGACCACAGAGATTTAACTTAATCTTTTAGATATAAAACTGATGAAAATGTTAAAGGTTACCAACAAAACTAGCAAGCAAGGAAAAAAAAAAATATTTGCAATATTTTCTGTCTTTCCTTAATAGAAATAATTTACTGCTAGGTTAGAACCTACAGAAAATAAATTAATAGCTAGTATTTATCGTATTTCTTAAAATTAAAATATTTCTTAAAATTAAAAATAATGTTAGGAATTTAAAGCTAAATGTTAAAAAGTCTAGTATTGTTTCCAATTGTACTACATCGGGCTATACCTCTTGTTTAAGCCTAAGCAGACTTGGTTCACTTACAGCATTATATTATCAA
The DNA here is from genome assembly GCA_013400555.1 of Jacana jacana. Lineage (NCBI taxonomy): Eukaryota > Metazoa > Chordata > Aves > Charadriiformes > Jacanidae > Jacana > Jacana jacana. Next base: position 11,843 of record VZTM01003480.1, on the reverse strand, counting down.
TAACAAACTGATAGTTTGGCATAGCAGATTGACCCACCAATCTGTGCTTGGGTTTAAACATAAAAGAGTGTTCTGGACACATCAACAACTTGTGCTCCTTATGCTATTAGCTTACTAGGACTTGCTAGTAGCTTGTTGGACTTTTTGTTCACTGTAGAAGGTATTTTTCAATACTGCAATAATACAGATTAATGGATGGAAAATCTAATTGCTCTAATCTCAAGTCAGAACATACATAACCACTGGAAAGTACAAAACACTTGTTGCATAATGCCAGATCTTGTACAGATTTTTGAAGTGCTTCCTTGTATTTTCAAACACATTTCTGCACATGCTAATGACCGAAACAAATGTTTTTCTTGTGAGTTGCCAACTTTGTTTCGTTAAACCCTTTTTTTTCCACTCTCCGTCCATTTTGTTCATTCTTATTGAAGGGACAGGAAAATTCCCCTAAGAATATTAAAACAGATATGTAAAGGAAGCTGCTATCAACCTATCCCCAGTTATCGTCATCTGAGGACTGCATGCAGAGATGAATGGACATAAATGGCCATGGTTCAGCTCCTTTAAGCAATGCTCCCTATTGTAAATTGAGTCAAACAATGGCATTATGTAATTAATGTGAAATATTACGGACTGCAAGGACACAGTCTGGTATTTCTGGTCAAATTGCAGAGCTGAAGTTATGCAGGCTCCTTCTACCTTACTTATCTGATTGACATGGGCAGCTTGCTGAGGCTTTTCACTCAGTATTAATTGGTAACAGAGACTAGATCAAAATCTGCGGAGTTCCTTTAACCTACCCCAAATACCCTCACATCTTCAAGTTTCACTTAATGTAATTGTAAAAACATGTCTACTGTTACTCAACTCTCAAAGGTGGCATTAACTTCTTCCGGTGCTGTTTGTACAGAATTTTAATGTCCTCATTAGAACATGCACAGAGGTATTTTAGACTAACGAGGATCTATTGTTATAAACTATTACTGCGTAATTGCAATTTCTTTATAAGTAGCTGATGTGGTGCAGACTCTCTTAACTGGTAAATACTGGCACAATGGCCAGTTTTTATTGACGTATACTTTAAAATAAGTCTTCCTATTAGGCTGTTTATGCCTACTAGCTTCAGGCAAAAATGATTTAAAAGATAAAAAGAAAACTACACATGACCAACGCCTCACCAATTTGCAGGAGAGTGCTGCAGCCTCCTTCCTTCTCTAGGGCCCCTCTACACCACCCCACCAGCTGACCAGACAACGCAGCAGCACATGGGCTCTACAGACACCGCTGAGGTGACAGAGACCAGGCCACCCAACCAGTGCTTTTCAGCACCAGCCTTCACTGACACCTCCAGTTCAGGTATTTCAGCGTCTCCTCTCATGCTAGAAGGGAAGCAACCCCAGAGATCTGGGCAGACAGTTTCTCACAAGTGCACAGTCACAACAGCTGAACTGTGTCATTCACACTCTGGTGACAGTGGCAGGAGGGGGTAGGTATTCAATCAGCCAGCTCGGCAAACGCAGCAACTCATGCTCTCATCAGCACAAGTATATATACAGCAACTCACGCACAACACCAAGGAGTGGTTTGGCCCCAAAAAGCTTACACATGTCAAGAGAAAAACAAAAGCAAAGCCAAGCCAAACAGTTTGCTCCTGGAGCAGTTTGTTTCCGAACCATGTAATTTCTATGCTCTTTTCTTGCCTTCAAGTAAAGATGCAAGGCTTACGTAGTGTGAATCGTGTAGATAGTTAAGTACAATATAACCTTCAAGAGAAAAGAGCCACACCTAAACTTTAGTTCTTCTTTTGCCCTGACAAGGCTCCTTTCCAATTGTCATTTTTTGGGCAAAAAAAAGTTCTGCTTTTAACACAGCTGCACATGTGAAAGCAGCGGGTTAAAAGAGAAGCTTGCGTGTACAGGGACAGAAATTTATCTCTGGAAAGACATTCAAAAGGAAGAAGTTTTTCTAGAAGACCATGTATTTTTATTTTGCTTTCAGGAAGCACTCACCTCTGCAATCAGGAAAGATTAAACTTGTCTCTCAAACACTTCCTCCTTTTGTTTACATGAAACACAACAAAATAACTACATGGTAAGAGGTAGGAAGGTAACAGCTAGGCCCATACTCTGATCAGGACTTCAGCAGGGGAGTAAGTTGCCACTTCTCTTACGAAAAAAGAAAACCAGGTTTGAAGTGCTTCAGTTTCCTGGGTTATTTTACTTTCCTTATGGGCTAGTCTAATCACCTCCTGAGAAAATCAAAGCAACCAAATCCATTTGTTCTGTCTTTATTGATTACTGTAGGCAAGTTTCTGCCAAGTGAGGTTTTTTCCATGATTCCTGACTACAAATTAAGCTCACTGTTGCCACACAGGGGTGTCTGACAGTGATCTGATTAGAAGTCTGATGAAGATTCTGTTCACCTCGGTGGGGTTTTGAACGTCTCAAAAGCCCTTCCCGCTTTAGGGATATATGACAGCTGACTTTGTTGGAGTTTTATTCCTGTTACCACCTTGCTGTTGCTTTACTGGCAGCTGCTGCAATCTCACCGACGTCGTTACTGTCTCATGCATCTTCCTGGTGCTGCTGTACTAGCTAGACACTGCTGGAATTTCCAACTCTATTGACTAATGCCTTTGGCCACGCAGCCATAGAGAGTGGGTGTCACCACACAGTCAGCAATCATACTTTACAGTGTGCAAACCAGTAGCTCATTTAAGAAGTGAAGTGTTTGACAAAGCAGTGGTCTAGGCAGAAGACCGGTAGCATATGCTCACCTCAGAGGTGAGAGTGCTCTGGGTAAGCAGAAGTTTTAAACATTTCACAGGGCTTCTTACTGAATTTACTTCTTCCTTTATGTCAGCCGCCCCTGGTTTAGCAAGATATTGTCACTTCTCATTCCTATCAATGTTTAATTCCAGGCCTGGCTGTAATCCTCACTGCTGCCACAGAAAGTTTGAAAACATGACCTCACCAAACTCATCAGATTCAAATGTGTAAATTAAAAGTTGCTATGGTTTTTTTCATTATTGCTATCTTTTTACACTACTCAGAGAAGAGAAAGGAAATAAATTCACATTTTTTAATGCTTGGTCTGATAGTACTGCAAGCCTCTAGACATCCCTTCAAGAATGAGAAATGCAGCCATTTACAAAGCTGAATTTCTTTACCCATTTAAAGTATATCCTGCAAACATCCATAAGGCAAAGAGTGTGTCACTCACTCAAATAAGCAGCACCCTGCAAAAATCAGATGCTAGTAGCTTATTTGATTCTCATGCCCATATTCTCTTCTTTATTACCACTGAGTCTATACTCTCATTTTCACCCAAGACACTCAGGCCAGGCATTAACAGCAGGAGCCCCTCAATAAACCAGAAGACGTATTTTTTTGTTGTTATTAACACACCCAAATCTCTCACTCATAGCAACAAATTCGGACAATTTTTGTCTTATATATCTTTATCAGTTTCTGGTGCTCAAGTATGCACAAAATTTAGTGCATACACTAAATTTTTAGACTTTAGGGTTTCCTGCTGTTAAAAGAAACATTTACAAAAACCCTTTTTCAAGCCAGGGTTGCCTTTTGTAACCTTGTTACATCAGACTCTAGTCTCCACCCCAATGGCTCTCTTCCAAGTTCATTGGGTGTGGATTTGTTTTTTTAAAATCTCTTTCCTGCCTGGAAGTAGAGGTTTCCAAACACAGATACGCCCAAATACTCCAAGTGGGTAAGTCTCATCTATGGGTTCCAGAAGTGGGGCATAAGTGACTCACCATAAGATGAACATTCATACACTGAAGTAAGCATCTACTGAGGTGACCACCATGCCAGAAAGCAAAAAAAGACATAGTTNGGATATGGTGTAGGGGAGAACTGTGTAGAGTGGGGTTGATGGTTGTACTCGATGACCCCAATGGTCTTTTCCAACCTGAATGATTCTCCGATTCTGTGTTCCTACCACAACATTACCAAAGAAAAAAACCCAGTCACTGGCTTCCACAAACATGGACTCCACACTGTTCAGTTCCTTCCTATATACCTCTAAGTGTCATTCTTCTATGTTACTTTTTCATCTACCTCACTCACTGTCCCAGACCAGCTGTCTCCTTGCTCCACAATTGTGTTTGTGATTTTACCAATTCTACTCTCATCCAACTTTTCAGAGCAGCACAAGAGCCACACCAATCCTAGGAATCTGCCTGTAGCATCCCACATACTCAGTAAAGTATCCAATTAAGTTTAAGGAGAAACAGGCACATCTCAAAACTAACTGCATGCAAATTTGAGTATATCTCACTATTGCAGACTAAGCTTAGGGTGGAACAGATGAAACACAAGCTCAAGAGGAAAACCAAGAAATCCAAGACTAGAAAGAAGAACAGAATATAGAAACCAAGAGGTAAAAATTACCTAAAAACGTCCACATCAATTTCATTGTGAACTAGGTCTGACCCATATTTCATTCTGGAATTATCTCTTCAAGGGTGCACTTTTCAAATGTACAATTCAGAGAAAAAAATACTAGTTTTCGCATAGGCTTGGTCCAGGCAGCAAAATGGAAAACAAAAACTGGAGTCAATCCTAACCATGAAAGACAGTGTCAGCTTTAAATCAGAGTAGCTGTTTCTTTATATACCACAGAATAAAAAAAAAAAAAAAAAATTATTGATCCCAAAACCCAAAAGAAAAAAT
>VZTM01003478.1:3436-26836 GCA_013400555.1 Jacana jacana | reverse complement strand
GAGATATGGTAGCTACTTGCTGCCCCACATTCTCAAGCTACATTATCTCATCTTTTACAGATGAAGGAGGAAACCAAACAAGATCCCAAACCAGGAACATTTAAGAAATAAATCTTGTATAATGTGTTTTCCTTCAGAAATGCTAATTTAGCCAGATAGAAGCAGTAAGTGGGAATGTTGGTCAGACTTCAGTTCCATGCTTCGTATGATATGTACTGTCTTGTAGTAATGGAGTCCCTCCTCTGAAGTCATCACTGCTGTAGTACTTGAGCAATTCCATGTCAATAAGAATTTCTTCCAAAAAAACCCAACCTCCAAACCAATCAATTAAACCACACTAAAAACAAGTGAAACACCTCCCAAAACCTAATGTACTTAAAATGTTGTATCAAGCTAGAAATTTGCAAAAATTTAGTTGGCCCTAAGCTAATATCTTCATCACTGAGAAATTTCAACATCTGAATCATATTTTAAGCAAAATTTAATTTCTAAATCACATCATTTATTGCCACAGTGAAATTCCAGTTCCCTCATAGCACCAATTAAAATGTAAAATACAGTGTACATGAAGTTCAGATATTGATGGAAAATTCCTGATATGACACAAAGACATGTAGTCCTGGCTCACCAATCCCTCTTTAAAATAAATATTTGTTGTCATCAAGAATTACACATGACAAATGAACAAATGATCATGTTACTTTTGGTCATTCACAAAGATTACTTTCCATCATAGCTGATTGTATACAGCTAATTTTTATTGACGGGATTTTGCAGGCCAAAGTTCTGGGAGGATGTGAAGGAGGAAGTCAGAAACTTACAATATAGACAGAACATCTGAAATACCATGCGACATTTTTCTTAGCTGTTAGAGCTGATAAAGGAGCTCCACTGCCCTCTCTTGAAAATAACAAGCACAGGTTTTTTATGAAGCCATAGTTTTCATAGGCCTATCCTATATTCTCAGACAAACCACTCTATTCAAGATCACACAAACAGTAGCTGCTCATGTCTATTGGTCTTTGACAAACGGAGTCTTTTGAGTAAGAAATCTAACTTGAAGAGCTGCATCATGTGATAGATACTGGCATTGAACAGTTAAAAGTTTAGTGTGGGTCAAAAATCCCTAGGCTAATTACTTCTGTACATAATCAGCAGGTTCAATCATTACTGCAAGTTGATTAGCCTGGAAGTAGCCATGTTTCTACAGGCAAATCTCTATTGATTAAAACTTTTGGGCTAATTATCTTGGCAATTGTTCATGCCAAAGCTTGAGCCATAAGCTTGTGTTTCCAACAAAGGAGTCATTAACTAGTCCTTACAACTGGAAGTAAAAGTGGGGTCTAAAGAAAATACAGAGAAAGCATAGCTCAGATGTAGAGTAGCATAGAAGAGCTGTTGCATTTTCAACTGAGGTAACCCAGAGCTCGTCCCATGCCACACACTGAAAATTATAAATTCAATTCTGACCTTGTTTGCATGTTCAAGATCTTTGTGAAGTGGAGGAATGTCAAGGTGAGGACATCTTAATGGTTTGGATTTCCTTCCTGAGTGTCAGTTTCCTTCTGTAACCCAGACAAATTACACAGTTGCTTTGTGCTACTGTTCCTACCTCTGTACATAGGGGATAATGGCAATTCGTATTTTCCATCTCTGTAGCAATCTAGGGCATAAATATCTTGAGCCCAGGGCTATCTTTCACCATATTTTTGATAAGGCACAGAGTACAAAAATGTTTCCAGGTGTTTGGTGCTTCTTGCACTGGAATGATGCGGATTATATATTTATCATTTGCCCGGAGTTCCATTTCTTCAATTAGTTCTGAGACAGGTGCTTTGTAAGAAAAAAGATTTTTCAAAAAGTGCTTTAAAATATTTTTAGTCATTTACCACAGCGAATGGATTCTAAAGAGCTGTCACTACCAGTCTACTCTTCTTTATAATAAGAATGCAAAGAAATAATTATTTATATGTTTTTTTTCTTTTGATCTGATGATGCCATGAAATGTATTTGTAACATACTACATTTATATATTTCTGTATTTGCTTGCATTTCATNTTTAGTTTGAGGAAGAGGAGGCTGAGGGGAGACCCCATCACTCTCTACAATTACTTGAAAGGACATTGTAGAGTGGTTGGTGCTGGTCTCTTCTATTAGCAATAGAACAAGAGGGAATGGCTGCAAGCTGCAACAGGGTAGGTTTAGGCTGGACATTAGGAAAGAATTCTTCACAGAAAGAGTGGTCGGGCACTGGAATAGGCTGCCCAGGGAGGTGATTTAGTCCCCATCCCTGAATATGTTTAAGAATCATCTAGATGTGGTGTTGAGGGATGTGGTGTAGGGGAGAACTTTGTAGGGTTGACGTTTGGACTCGATGATCCCAAGGGTCTCTTCCAATCTGAATGATTCTATGATACTATGATTCTATGATTGATTCTATGATTCTGTGATCAAGCCTGCAATCCTCCCAGTGCTCAGTATTTGTGCTATATCTCCAAATCTACAGGACCGGCAAAGCTCTTTTTTTTTTCAGCTCATATCTAGATTTTTTTATTTCTCACCAGAGACACCAGCGTTACATGACCTATTCTCAGTGCTCTTTTGTTTGTGATAGTCAGCTACCCAAGTTGTTAGGCAACCTTTTTTCTATCAGTTCTTGCTTGCATCTATGCATCCTTTAACTATCTATCTTTCAGTGCACCATCTTTCTAATAACTTTGTGTGCCAGGAGAGCATTGAAGGTGATGGTAACAAATCATTCAAGAATGCAAGCTGAACAGACATTGTGTTAGAGTCTAACAGTCCTGTTAGAAATGAAAATTAAATAATCTCTATGAATGACATTTTAGTGGCTGTTTAGTACAATAATCACAGTGACTGAAACCTATGTCAGAGGGAGAGAATCTTTTAATGTCCAACATGATTCTGGTGAAGTAAAAACATTCAATTTTCAAGTGACTTCTATCGGAGTAATCTAAGAACCTACAACTGTCTTGGGATAGAGCCATTGGACTGAAATTAGGTAAAATTCTGAATTCTATTCCAATTGTGGTATGTCTTTTTGGCAAGTAATTTCAGGTCAGTTAATTCAGCGAATGTAGTTCTATTACTGTCTTCCAAATCCTGCTTGCTTATCTATTTTCACGTTTACTAAAAAGTCACATTTGGCAGTTGCTGAAACCACAGATGAACGCAGGAGGTTTCATACGCTAGATCAAACAGTCTAGACCTTACCAACGCTGATTCATTGTTAGTACAAGGTGTATAAAGGGAGAGACAGTGCAGCTACTTTCTTTATTGGAAGTAGCACAGCCAAAAACATCTACTCAAAGATCTGAGTAGTGAATAGGAGCACAATTCTAACCTAATAGCAAGATGTAATGACAGGAATAATCTTGTAGAATTCTCCTGGTATTGGATAGAGCAATAGAGACTAGAAGAAAATGGGCACCCTAATGAATCAAACAAGTACCATGTCCTCCAGAAAAAGCACCTATCAAGAGATTGTTCATCCCTAGGATAAGCACTCATCATGAGGAAGGACATAAGAAAAAGGCACCAATTATGTTATCTGTCCAAGACTGAAGAACTATCTCAAAATATTACCATTTCCAGAACTGTTACATCTGAGATATTTCTTATATTGTAATAATGCTCCAGCTCTTCAGTTCTTCAGAAGCCAACAAGTCTAACAATCAAATTAAAAAATTACATAGAATCATAGAATTGTCTAGGTTGGAAGGGAACTTTGAGGTCACCTAGTCCAACCATCAACCTAACTCTGATAAAAAACAACAACCATCACTAAGCCACGTCACTAAGAACTATGTCAACCCGTCTTTTATCTCTAAGGATGGTGCCTCAACCACAGCCCATTCCAATGCACAATAAACTTTTCAGTGTAAAAATTTTTCCTGATATCCAACCTGAACCTATCCTGGTGCAACTTGAGGCAGTTTCTTCTTCTCCTATCACATATGACTTGGGAGAAAAGACTGACCCCTGCCTCTCTACAATGTTCTTTCAGGTATTCGGGTAATTGTAGAGAGTGAGAAGGTCTCCCCTCAGCCTCCACCTCTCCAGGTTGAACCACCCCAGCTCCCTCAGCCTTTCCTCATAAGACTTATTCTCCAGACCCCTCACCAGCTTTATTGCCCTTCTCTGGACACGCTCCAGCACCTCAATGTCTTTTTTGTGGTAAGGGGCCCAAAACTGGACACAGTGCTCAAAATGAGGTCTCACCATTGTCCCCCTCAGCAGAGGGGGATGATCACCTCCTTAGTCCTACTCACCATGCTGTTCCTAATACAGGCCAACATGCTGTTGGCCTTCTTGGCCACCTGGGCACACCGCTGGCTCGTGTTCAACCAGCAGTCGACCAACACCCCCAGGTCTTTTTCTGCCAGGCAGCTCTCCAGCCACTCTTCCCCAGGATTACAGCACTGCATGGGCTTGTTGTGGCCCAAGTACAGGACCCAGCACTTGGCCTTATTGAACCTCATCCTATTGGTCTTGGCCCATCAATCCAGCCTGTCCAGATCCCTTTTCAAAGCCTTTCTACCCTCAGACAGGTCAACACTCCCACCCAACTTGGTGTCGTCTGCAAACTTACTGAGGGTGCACTCAGAAAGTCATAGACAGTCACATAGACACCACTACCAGTCAGGACACTGTGGCATGTATTTTAGTAACAGTAAGTATAGAGAGTGGGTCCAGAGAAATACAATATGCTTTATTTGGTAAAGTGGAGGTCTTCCTGAGAGTAACTGACCCTTGCAACAAACCCAAATTTGCAGTAACTTGCCTTTCTGAAATCAAGGGATGTTGTTCATCTAAATAGGACTTAATTCCAGGCATTTTAACAATCTATAATATAGCAGAGGTCATGTTACACAATGGTCCCTTCTGCAGGCCTGCGACTTTTTCAGATGAAGCTGTTGCATATTTACTGGGAACACAGGGANCTTCTCCTATCACATATGACTTGGGAGAAAAGACTGATCCCTGCCTCTCTACAATGTTCTTTCAGGTATTCGGGTAATTGTAGAGAGTGAGAAGGTCTCCCCTCAGCCTCCACCTCTCCAGGTTGAACCACCCCAGCTCCCTCAGCCTTTCCTCATAAGACTTATTCTCCAGACCCCTCACCAGCTTTATTGCCCTTCTCTGGACACGCTCCAGCACCTCAATGTCTTTTTTTGTGGTAAGGGGCCCAAAACTGGACACAGTGCTCAAAATGAGGTCTCACCATTGTCCCCCTCAGCAGAGGGGGATGATCACCTCCTTAGTCCTACTCACCATGCTGTTCCTAATACAGGCCAACATGCTGTTGGCCTTCTTGGCCACCTGGGCACACCGCTGGCTCGTGTTCAACCAGCAGTCGACCAACACCCCCAGGTCTTTTTCTGCCAGGCAGCTCTCCAGCCACTCTTCCCCAGGATTACAGCACTGCATGGGCTTGTTGTGGCCCAAGTACAGGACCCAGCACTTGGCCTTATTGAACCTCATCCTATTGGTCTTGGCCCATCAATCCAGCCTGTCCAGATCCCTTTTCAAAGCCTTTCTACCCTCAGACAGGTCAACACTCCCACCCAACTTGGTGTCGTCTGCAAACTTACTGAGGGTGCACTCAGAAAGTCATAGACAGTCACATAGACACCACTACCAGTCAGGACACTGTGGCATGTATTTTAGTAACAGTAAGTATAGAGAGTGGGTCCAGAGAAATACAATATGCTTTATTTGGTAAAGTGGAGGTCTTCCTGAGAGTAACTGACCCTTGCAACAAACCCAAATTTGCAGTAACTTGCCTTTCTGAAATCAAGGGATGTTGTTCATCTAAATAGGACTTAATTCCAGGCATTTTAACAATCTATAATATAGCAGAGGTCATGTTACACAATGCAGGCCTGCGACTTTTTCAGATGAAGCCGTTGCATATTTACTGGGAACACAGGGAGTCTTATTTTTTTAAAAAAAATGGGTGTTGTTCAGTGGGACTGACCTGGTTTAACATATGTTAAAGATCCCTTGTTATAAAAGAAGCAATAATTTAAACCAGATTCTTTTCAGCCAAATGTTTTTCTGCTTCTGGATAAAGTAATTGGGTATAAGGGAAGAGGATAGAGCATCTTTGCCTCTGTAGAGTTCTATGTCTGTGAAAGGGTTTCAGCATATGTCTGATGGACTGGGTAGACTTATATTCGGTTTTATAACTCCAGTAAAAGTTAGAAACAAGCTTGCCTGTGACATTGTGTAGCACATGTATAAAGACATTAAACTTTCAAGAACTTTGCATAGAGAGTCGTGTAACATGCACAGCGCAGTGTGTCCTTTCAAGTAACATGCACAGCGGAGTGTGTCCTTTCTTCGCTAAGGCAGGATGTTACCTACAGGACTGAGTGCTTGGGCAGTGACAACAATCCTAACTTCTCTTAAGATGTAGAAGGAGCTTCCAACATACTTCAGTTAAACGAGAGAGACACCTGAACTCTAACTCCTGAGCTGAACACCCTGAGCACATGGGAGAGGGAAACCTGTACTGGAAAGAGTATCCCCACTTTGCAAACTCATTTATCACTGCCACACAGCAAAATCGTTGCCCAGGTACACATCATGCTTTTCGTGATAGGTCAAAAAGCCAGCCTGATGTAATCAATGATCCAGCCCTGCATATGAGATAGGAGGTAGTTCATCCTGTCTGTATGCAAAGCTTTAAACTTTAGATTTAAAAACTTTAAATTTAAACTCCAGGTATCCTATACCCTCCCACTTGCTCCCATGGCATCTTTTATGATGTTTTGTCTGGAAGGTACTCCAGTGCTGACTGGACTGCTCAATGTTGGCAATGTTCTTACATTGCAAAAGCAAATGAGCTACACGGTGGTAGGCAAAAAGACAACAGAGGGGTTTTACTTTTGTGTTCATATTCTCAGGTCAGTGCTGGCATGCCCTAAGATATGCTTAAGCCTGTGTCTGAACAGAGATTTGCACCTACACAGTGTAGATGTAAGGCAAATTTGAGGCAATGGGAGTCTACCACACTGCACAAAATAAATGGAGGTGGAAAAAACATATCTAAGGATTCAAAAGCAAAGCCATATGTCCTGTGAAACAACACTTTTTGCCCACACATCAGACAGAAAATTTGGCACCTCCCCTTTTCACTGTCTTAGGAAAAATAAAAATAAAAAATCTTTATAGCCAGGGTTTCTGCGTGAGACACAGATGTCTCATTCCTGAAGTTCACACAACCACTCCTTTGTTATCCACAGAAATCATCTTGTGGAAGTGCTTGGCTTTCCACACCAGTAAGTGCACAGCTCCTTTCATCCCCACACTGCCTTCAAGTTCTGTTTAATTGAGCCAGTACCTTCCAAAATCATTAGAACAGTACAGGAAAAATGCATCTAAGCTGTGGCACCCCGAAATCAGGCTCAGAAGGAAGAAAACCATGTGTATGAGTGTGTACGCGTGGAAGAGGGAAAAGAGGACTCAAAGAAAATAAAAACATTTAAAAATACAACAATTTATATGTAAGGTGATCTGTCTTCATGAGATGTCCACTTATCAGTGCCATAGCTTCAGTGACCAGCTGTTTCCCCATTATTATAAAAGGAGGGAGACCACTCTAAGAAAGGAATTCTCTGCAGAAGCAGCATGAGTTGAAGTTTGCTTCCCAGCAATATGTATAGTACACTAAACATCCTCCAATGCTCAAAGGCTTTTTGTAGTGCATGCATAGGTATATGTTTGCATGTGTGAAGAATAATGAATGAAGATTCATTTTCTGACTTTGTCGATTTGCTACCCAAGTATAAATTTTTAATGCTACCATGTGGACTCCACCAGTTGACCATAAGCTAAAAGCAGCTGGGGGCTACCTTTGCTTTCCTGGGTGCCTCTACTATTGAATTTCAGTAAATAAGTAGAAAAAACTATTTCAGAACAAGCTAAAGCCTTGGACGTACTTACATTAGAGATGGAAGATCAGCTTTTTGTGATCCCAAGGTCTCTATTACCAACATCTAAATGGAATGATGGAATAAATATGTCATCATCACTCAATTAATTGAGTATTCTCTTTAAAACAGTATTATCAGGAAAATGAACTGCAGTTCCAGGAAATGAGAAAGACCAGCTCATATACCAAGGACCAAGGTACATCCTGTGAGAACAGAAAAGCCTCAGGTGCAGATTCTTTAGAAGAATATTGTGTGCATTGGGAGATGCATAATAAAAAATTGAGTGTGAAGCATGCAACTTGCTTAGGAGAAAATCATGGCTGGAAGAAATATGCCTAAGGAAGTGGAGATTAAAGAGATAGGCAGAGGCTGAAGTGTAGGTATCTTTGCTATGGGGGATATAGACTACCCAATATAAAGGTGAGAGATGCCTTTTCATCTTGAACTAGAAGCTATCTACACTTGACAGGGGAGTCATTTCGAAGATTCAGAAAAATATGTTTTGTTTTCTCCTAAGAGAAGACACATTCATGGGAAAAGACACTAGAGGAAGGGACCAAGCAGCTGCTAGGAGCAAACAGATCAAAGAATGAGACATGATCAACAAAGTAGTAGATAAGAGTCATGATTCCTCTGGCTCCCTGGATACCCTAAGTTGAGAAATCCATATTTTGAAACCTATTTTATTTATTGTAGGTCATCATAATTTCAAAAGCTGCTACATGGCAGTAAATACATTATATTTTTGAGAGAATATTGAACTCCAATATCAATTGCTCAAAAGGTAAGACTGGGTTCAATAACTTATTAAGGAAATACATATATTGGGGCTGTCCATGTAAGACAATCAGGAGAGAAGTATTACATTAGATGGAGAGAAGTAGTGCATCTGCTGCAGCTTTACATTAGTAACTCTCCTTGTAACTAGAATGTATTAATTCTCACCAAAATTTTAGAAAAAACTGCTACTTTGAAATAAATTGAAATGTGAAAAAACTATAACGTAAAGTAAGTATCAATGTTTTATTGTTAAAAGAGAAGAATTTATTGTGCGAGGTTCCTCAGGAGTCTTACAGCCTGAGTAATTAAGAACCTGGATGATGGAATAAAGAATATATGCATTTCATCTGCAGACAGTGTCATGCTGAAAGGATCTGGTAGTTCCCCTAAAGTTCAACCTTGGATGCAGCATGGGGAGATCCTACTTTTCCTTTTAACAGCAGGTTGTAACATCGCCATGATAACTGAACTACGTTGCTGTATGTGTGTTCTACATGAGGGTGTTTGTCCTCAGCTCTGTAGGAACATACACAATGAGAAGCACAGTGCCTAACATAAAGGAAGGGAAAGGAAAGATTTCAAAAATCAAACTATGTTATACTCGGCCTACTTCTTTGTAAGTTTGGCAAAGCTTAACCTGAGAACAGTTCCACTCCTAGAGAGCAGAGATCACTGAGGAGCTCCAAGGACTGCAGAGGTATCAGCAACATCTTCAGTAGAAAGAGATTTTCTTCCTCCTGTTACCCATTTGTGTTATTTTAAATATAAAGATGCACATCTGTGAAACTACATTTGTAAAAATAAAAGGCAAGAATGAGAAGATGAGAGGAAAACAATAAAAACATTTTGGCATAATACAGAGGGGGCAAATAACCACAAATGTCAAGTTCCACTTCCAATTTCTACTTTTCCAATAAGAATGGGAGTAAGGGATTGCATTTGCAGGTGCACTACTGCTACCAACAACAGATGTGTATTCTCATACTTAGCTCTGAGGTTTGCTCATACAGACCTCTGTAAGATGTAGAGTAAAATCAGAACACAGTGGGAAGGAAAGGATGGTACCGCTGCTGATGAACCATGCCCAGTTCTGCCATTCAGAACTGTGCATGCCTGAGGATTCAAAAATATCAAGGACAATCTATGTAGAAGAAATGGGTTTAGAAGAAAGTCTTAATGTGCACTAGGGAAAAGAAAGCATGTGGCAGCTCTGTGTTTGAACACCATTCAGACTGGAGCAGGACATGGTCACCTAAAGGACCGTCTCTCCTGGGAGGAGAAGCACAGGCTTAACCACAGGAACAGCAAGTCCTACGGCTCAAGCACTTCCCATGCAAATGTCTGTACAGCACAGCATTGCAGCCTCTCTGTTGCACTGGGATGAGCTGAGAGCAGGGCACCTGTTGGAGCACCAGGCTGCAGAAGCCACAGTCTGCTTGTAGCTGGCATACAAGAGTTCAAGCCAGTGCTGAATCTGGAATTATATAAAATTTGTAGAAGTCTGATCTTAGGATACAGAAGCAGCCACAGTTTTTGCAGAAATCAGTAAACTCCTTTTGTCTTTTCTGCTTTCCTATTTTTAAAATTGTAGAAAGACTTAGAAAGAATTATTTTGGATAAGCAAGGACAATTATTCAAAACATTTCCATATAATAAGAATCGTATTCATGTCAAGGGGGAAAAAAGCCATCAGCTTACTTTTCACTATAATAATGTAATTATTTTTTTCCAGATGCAACATTTTACTAAAGGATATATGACTGGATGATAAAAAAGTATTAACAGTGTTCTATGTTTATTTTTGTCCAAGTCCTAGCACCACTGAAGCATTACCACAGGGCTCTGGGCAAGAAAGTGGCATGCATCGTCTCCATCCTGAAACAGTCTAGTAATAACCCTCAGTATAAACACAACTAAAATATCCATGACCCTGTGAGAAAGCTTCTGTGGGCACAGTCTTCCTCCCGTGACTTCATAGTTCATAGAGGCCATAGGATCAGGCCTGGAAACTTCGCTTATGTTGCTCAATGTGGAGTCCAAACAATCAGCACTTGTCTGGAACGCTCCCTGCAAACAGATCTCAAGCCTTCACTGTGCCACTTTCTGAACCTTCTTCTGTATTTCCCCTCATTTTTCTTTGACATGCAATTTACATCACAGGCAGCAGCAAGAAGCTGAGAATTCACAGATCCTGCAGATTTCATGTTAGCTTGCTTGGGAAAAGGATGGAGCAAAAATTGCCTAAAAACTAAATAAGCATTTTCAGATTAATAAATATTAATAGTGAATCTTTGCATTTATAGAGCAGCTTCCATCTGGAGGTCTTGGCTGGCTTCATAAATATTAATAATCCAGTTCCATTAAAATCTACCAAAATATTTCCACTGGAAGTCTATGAAAATTGGTCTTAGTGTTGGCTTTTTTTGGTGATTAATAGTTTTTATCCCTGCTTCTAACTTGTAGCAATCCTGTTCCTTCTTGGATTTTTTCAGGCACTGGAGCACATTCTCTGAACAGGCCTCTGAACATCTATCCTTGATTTGTGAGCTTAATTAGCCCTGAAGTGATTCTTTCTTCAGGAGGGCTTGACTCCCTATGTGTTTGTTTTCCCCTCCTCTACAAGCAGCAGGGAGAGACAGTCAGAAAAGTGTTATCATCAGCAACAAGTATATCTGCTTCATCTGTAAGCGCAGGCTATTCCTGAAAGCAGGATTCAAAGCCCTTCTCCTCTGAACTCTCCTACCTGTTAAGTATTTCCATGCTGCCAGTGGTCCCTTGTGTTGCAGAAGGGCTCTGATTAGAAGAAACTTTAACATGAACACGAATCAGATGTTCATTAAAAGAGTGCTCTAAATGAGAAGGTAGAAGGTGATGTAAACACCTTGAAAGGAATGACATCTCTCAAAATTCAAGGATTATTTTTTTTTTCTTGCTTGATTTTGCCTGATGGCAGCACTTCCATAAAGAGTCCAAACCGTGCACTGCAAGTTGGCTAGATGTGTGCCTCTGTAAGAGTCACAAGATCCCGGATAGTTCCAAGGCATCACCAGAGGCAGAGCTGCTGTTTCCCATGACACAAAGTGACATTTGATTTGTGAAGTCAGTGGGAGCCAAGAGCTGCCACCTCACATAGAAGCCAAATTTGGTCAGTTGAATAACATTTGTTTTCCCATTAGGATACTTTTTTGTTTGCTCACGCAGGTTATTTGCTTATTTTACTCTCTCTTGCCTTTTTTTTCTCACTTCCTCAAATATTAATTCATTGAATAATTTCTCTCAGGGTATCCACAGTGCCAAAAGAAAGACTAGCTTAACTCTGTGGAGAGGGATTTTTCTGCTTTCTGGTTTGCTGAAGGGTTTACTTTGTTTTTGTTTCACATATGCAATCACTGCTCTAGACTGTGACACGCTGCTGGACACTGTTTTGGTTTTGCAGTTTCCAAAGCAAAGTATCTGGTTTTAAAATATATTTTAAAAGACTTTTAATTTTTTGGTGTTAAGCTATTTAGTTTTTTTCATACTTGATTTACATGACAGAAAAAAAAATATTTGAGACTGGATGTTAGCAGGGAAGATTATTTTCCCTTCTCCCACTTCCCTCATCTCTAAATGAACAAACAAACAGTGAAGTAATGAATTCATAGGATGATTTGGCAGTTATTTTGGAAAGGAAGAAAAAGATGAAGAAAGGAGTGTATTTGTTTAAAAAGTCAAACAAATTATGACTCATGCATTCAGACAGGAATCTAAGACTCAATCTTGTTTTAAAAGAAACACACACAAAACAACACTGTGAAGTAGTATGTTGCATCAAGAAAAATTCAATACATTTAATAAAAGTCCTTTTAAAAATCAGTTCTGCACTACAAAAGCCAGAATGCCAACACTATTTGCAAAGTATTCAAGCTTATAATGTGGATCAGAAGCCCAAATCCTTTCTAACATGGAGACTGTGGGAGGATCATTTCAGTTGCCTTGTCCTCAGTGCTTTGTGTTATGGTTTTGTCTCGAATAAATGGTTTCACAAGTGAGCTGTTGAAGTAAATTGCCTTTAAAAAACATAAAACCTAAATTGTAAATAACAGGACCTCTGCAGCTTAAAGGGGAAATGTTAGATTCAGTTCTTCCATTCTTGTAGCTGAAATCCCTGAATATCTTGTAGAACAACACACTTACAATATAAATGCTTCAGCATCTTTATTTGCTAAAAGAATTTACAAATTGACTCAGCATAAAGTCAATCCATCCTCAGCTAATACTCCTGCTGAGTCCAGGTAGTGAAATCATGTGATAACTTTCTACAGTGCCTTCCATGGTTCAGGTTTACCTTCAAAATCTAAGCGTTTTACCATCAATCACCTGTCAAGAGTGCTTCTCATATTTTATTAAGTGGTAGCTAAAATCAAGCCACTCATGGCTACCAGAACAATGACCTACAGCACACAACATGCAAAGAGAGGTTAAAGGATCTGTGCTTGTTTAGTCTAGCAAAAGGGAGGCTAAGATGCTTGATGGCAGTGGCCACTGTCGGCTCTTATTATGATACCTCTACTGTCTTTTTTGAATCAAAGAACAACAGCACAATTATACTGGGACCAGGGGCCAGTCCCTCAGTTAAGTGTCACAGATCCAGGGTAACAGACAAGACAACTCAGCCAATTTGACCTATTCATTCCTTCTGCTGAAACTGCCAACATTCATTCACACCAGAGAGAAGCCAGAGCAAGGAAGTCATTGCACATAGATCAGCCATCACTAACAATACTTGGTCCTAACCTGACCCAACTAATTGTCTAGATATGGAAGAGCTTGCACTTCATTGACTCTTCTGTGTACTAGCTAGTCCTGCCTTACAATCCTGTCTAGAAATATAAACAACTATAAAATAACAGCTTTTTTTTCAACTGCTCAGGATTTGACCTCTGACATTGATAACATAAGAAGAGAAGCAGCCTTACATGAAAGTAAACAGCCTGAACCTTCTGAAAAGGGAATTCACTGCTGAAATTTCACTGTTAAGTTCATATCACAAAACCCAGTTTATGTACCTCTCTACTCAGAGAAACATTCTCCCCACCCTTCTCAGGTGCCCTGATGATTTTGTAGGGTATCCACAAGGGTTAATTTTTTACTTTTTTTTTTTACTTCCCCTAAAGAAAGAAAAGAAACACAAAGCAGCCGAATGTCATCTCCTTTAGCCCCCCCCACTGGGATATTTATTCTCACACTCCTCCCAGGACTTCCTTTTTCTGCACCTCTGTGGGCTCCTTTTAGCTACAACCACCACTTTCTGTCACAAAATATGGATTTTCATCCTTTTTTCTTTAAGCAGCACTAACATCAGCCCCTGGGACTAGGGATATCCTTTCCTCTCAGTCAGGGTTAGTAAGAGTTCTGTAGCCTTGATTACTTGTGACAGAAAAGGCTCCCAAGAAAGGGAAAGAGAAAAAGAGAGTGTGCTCGTATCAGGCCTTTGCTGGAATGGGTTTTCCTTCCTGTAACAAAATTCCTTGAGACTGGGACTTGTGGGTGTGTGATGTGTGGCATCCTCTTCCTCCACTGCATTTATTCAGGGCTCACTCAACTCCATGGGCATCAAAACTAAAATCTCCCCACACAAGCCTTTGTGACAAGTCACCCACCTCCCTAGTGCTTAGATGTGCATGGCAGGCTAACTGAAAATTTCCCGGGTAAAACAGAGGCAAATCTTATCTTCCTGTTCCTGGCCTTTTGGCTGTTGAAAGATATCTTGTGCTACAATACAGTGTCAGAAGAACACACTTCTCCCAGTGCTCTTCTGATTCATGAAAGGATGGCCTTTGCATCAGAAGCTGAGGGATTAAGTAATCTCTTTTCCCTCTGCTGGTGACCAGAGTTCTTTTTCTTAATGCTGCTTAAAGATATTCATCTCTTGCACAAAAATTGTCTTATCTTGCTCCCATAAAGGGGACTGAGATGCATCTGGGAGCACTGGAGATGAATACATGTTTATCTGAGCCTGCCTCTTACAGGATGCCTTAGCTTAGAGATAAGGGAAGGATGCTAGACTTTTTGTTTTCTCCTGTGAAGAAAAATCTAGGCTCTGGGAGGGGCTGAGAGACCTTAAACAAGAAATAAGGAGGCTTCGGGGAATGCAAAGAGTTTTAACTTTTTTCTTGAAAATAAGAAAACAAGAACAGAAAGTGGAACTGGGTGAAAAGGAAAAGAATACACCCGTATGATGGGAAATGGAGAGAGCTAATGAAACAAGGCCACTTACAAATGGAGAAAAGGATAAGGAGAGTTTTCCAGAGAGAAAGAACAGGTCTAAATTCTGCAAGCCATTATCTCTTTCTAAAGGTAAACAAAAAACAAAGACACTGGTATCTACCCTCAGGATGTCTTCAAGCAGAAAAGTGTATGGGGATGAATGCATTGGTTACAGGCTAATGGCCTGTGTGGGCAGGGATGGGGTTGTGCAGGAAGCCCAGCGCATCCCTAGGAAGACAGGATGACTGCCCATCTGCTTGCCCTGGCATTTTGGCCCTGATATTGACTGGGGTCCCACAGCTGCACAGGGAAAAAATTGGGATGACAAAATGGTAAGGACATTTCTGCTGTCTCTTCCGCTTGCTCTTCCTGGAAATCGGGAGCTAAGTAACTGCTGCCAAAGTTTCCTTCCTGCCTCGGCAATCACAAAGCTCCCCTTAGTGCAGTATAAGAGGAGAGGAAGAAGCCTGTGCAAGTGTTAGGGATCCCAGGACATAATCCTGACCTCTTCCTTTCCTTTCCCATGGAGATAATTCCAGCTGCTGTTCTTATTCTGTTTTAACTTCAGGCTCCTTTTATCCTTATATTTTATCTTTATCCTTACACTTTATCTTTATCCTTATATTCCACCATAATAAAAGTTAGGGCTTCCAGTTCAAAGTACAAAGAAAAGAGAAGGGGCAAATAGTAATACTAGTAGTAATAGTAATAATAGTAACAATTAATAATAATGTGGAAGATGTTATATGATGCAGAATGAGAAAGACAAACATGAGAGCAGGAAATGAAAGAAGGGCAAGAAAATAAGCTGATGTGCTTTTAAATACCAAGGCCTAAGATAATCAGGCTTTTTCCCATGGATTTTTCCTATCTTTCTACTTTGGTTGCATTGTGTTTTCTTCTCAATGCAAATACAAAACCCAGAGCTCCTGCTGACATGGAGAGATTCTTCAAAATAAATGCTAATATGATGTACCACACCTCCCAGAGACAGGCTCTCATTTTGACGCAGATTGTAATAGTTCCCAGTTTCACCCTCCAAGCCCCAGAACAAACTGATGCAAGCTACAGCCTGGAGAGAAAAATGCCCCTCTCTAAATTAAAGCTTTAAAATATTCTTTACAAGTACTTAAAAAGAAACACCAGATTTGTGTTATTGTTATTGATATTATTATTACTTAACACATATCAGGAGAATCTAATCTAATATGCCACCCTGCCTTGCAATGTTGAAGTCCTTCAAACCAAATTAATTAACCAAGTGAAATTAATTAATTCCTTTGATACTACCCAGTTTGAGAACTGAGTGAGTCTTTTTAAACCTTCATACTGGCAGTTGGGATAAATTATTTCTTTTAAACAAGTCTGCAAATGAAAAAATGTTCATGCTGAAAATAACATTTTTTTCTGTCTTGATCTAAGATCATTTAAGCTTCCTCCTCATACTATTATTTTTCCTATTATTGTCTTTTTTCTCTCTCTAGCATTCTAGATGTTGAAGTAGAATATAAACATTATCTCAGGTCCAAATTAAGCCAAGGCAATAAAATGTTTAGAACAGGACCTAGGTACAGAACTAGTAGCGGACTAGGGAGCCCTTTTCTTCTCCATTATCACTGGCTGATATAATATGGGCTCTCAAATCACATAGTGCTGTCATTGTAAAGTGACTACACAGCCCACTAGACTGGAACTGAATTTTGGTCCTGTTACTTCTTGTCTTGGCTCTGCAACCATGGGAAAAAGCAGCTTTATATATTTTTATATTTGTGATAATTTTCCAACTCGGACATCTTTTACTTAGGCCAAGGGCCTAAACTACTATTTTTTTCTCCCAACATTTTATTACAGGTCATGTTTGCTAGAGGAGTGGTCATTCACTCAGTATCCCCTGAACTCTCTTCAATTGCATCGTACATTTTCTGTAGTGTAGTGTAGAATGTTACACATGATAGTTAATCTAAAGTCTTGACAATGTTCAGATAACTTTCTATATTTTGCAAGTGATACTCCTCCTTATATGATTGCTTTTCCTATGACATCATGAATATAACATGACTTGTTCCAACTTCAGCTCTTCAACTGTCTGAAGAACTCTGAAGAACTACTACCTATTCCTCATCTTCCCATTGTGCACTTGATTTTTTTTTCTCATTCTGGTGTCTCATGTTTTCTGGTTTTATATTATGTCGTCCCAGATTTTTCCCAACACAGCAGAATTAGTTTCAATTCTTACCTTCTTCTCCACTGTCTTTGCAAGTCTCTCCCAGATTACACTCTACAGTTTTAATAAACACAATTTCTGTTGCATGAGGCAAGCACTTAATGAAAAAGTTAAAAGATTTGGGCTATAGGCCTGCAGCATGACATGCAAAATATTATTCTGTTTGAAGATGGGATCACTGAATCACAGCTTTTTTTCTCTCAGCTGATTCCTACTGGGTATCAGTTGCATCATGTCAGCTTCCCTCCCTCAATTTTCTTTAGCTACCTCACAGAATCCTTGTGTATCCCTTCCCCACTAGCATATTCATTTTTTTCACAATTGAGGACAGAAAATAGGAACAGGAAAATGCCCTATGAGGTTTGACTGTTCACTGTTCCACAATGCCTACCCACAAGTCTGCCAGACGCAGTTTGTCCTGCTTCTTCACTTTGCTTCTAGGCTGATACAAAGTGCACAAATCATCACCTCATTTTTTCTAGGGGCTGGGAAAATACTTCTTTCTGTTAAAGAACATAAACAGCTTCCTAGTATTGTCCCACCAATGATGAAACCAGCCATTTCCTTCTTCCTGGATGTACAAAAATGTTTGTCCAGCCACACCAGATTCCCCCGTCTTGTTATGCACAGCTTATGGGGACATGCTACTTGAGGGGAGAGGAGGGAATCAAACCAAAAATCTAGCCTGGTATATCAATAAAATTGAGCAGAATAAAGAAGCAAAGTCTAGACTATTCAAAGACACCTAATCCAGTCAAATCCTTTTTTTATTGTAATGTGCCAGTTCCTGTGGTTTTATTGTGCCTAATATATTTGTGTATATATACTTGCAAATCCTAGCTAACACTTCCAGACCATGTTCAGGTCACCTGCTGCAGCATCTATTATTACTGCATTTAGTTTATTATTATATCTAATGCCAAAAAGCGATGAGCAGTATAGACACAGATGGTGAGAGTCACGTCACAGGTGGTGAGACACACGTCACCTAACTTGTAAAGTCTTCAGGGTTAGCATTCATGTCTAAAATAGGTAGTCTAGACTCTCCTTATGGAGAGTGGACCAAAATAGGAACTTCTCAGTTGCAATTTGTCACAGCCTAGATTATGTGTTTAAAAAGGATTAGATGAATCATGGCCTAGAAACATCTATTGCTTTCCCTTAGTCATAAAAAGAATCAACGTGATCAGTATATCCATAATAATGGACATATTCAAACTTGGAAAAAAAGAGTCTCAGTGGAAAGCTTGGAGCTGACCTGGACAATCCACAGACAGAAATAAAAGTTGTGTTCAGGTTATTGCCATGTTTTTTCTTGCGTTTCTTTGTGCTGACCTAATGGGAATAATTATGGTCCCTGGAAGTGCCACCATTCCCTGAGACCTGCAGCTATATTAAGGGGCTCGGGCCCCTTCCCTTTTTGCTAAATGTCAGCAGAGGGTTGAGATCCAGCTGGATAATGCAACCACTCCAAATTTTAAAACTAGGTGACAGAGAACAAAACATCATTTTAAGTTTAACTTTATAAGTTCATATGACTAACCTTTCTCTAAGAAGCAACCTTCTGAGTTGCTAAATTGAAGTGATGTGTTACCAGGAAAGTGAAGGCATTTATCAGACAAGGATCTTTAAGGTTACATCGCTTGAAAATAACATAATGCATGGCTTTGAAGTCATAATACAGCATCCTTGGAGGGGCAGGGGAGTGGTTGTGACTTATGTGGATTTCACCAGGATCTTCAGTATGCATAGGCAGGTGGCGGACCAGACCAGTGAAGAAAGGGAAAAGGACCAGGGGCTCGGTCTGTAGAAGTACAAAGAAAGATGTAATGTTTAAGCATTGCGAGTTCATAGATATCCTTGCTGGTAAACATTGTATGAGGATCTAGGAAAAGTGAGGGAGCTGTCATTATTTGTCCATGCTTTTCTTAGGCTTGATTCTGGATTGACACAATTAATGGCAGCTCCTTGGAAAAAAATAAGATTTGGTCAGATATACAGGATTAGATGCTCAGTTTAAAGAAGCCAAACCTGAACTGTGCTAGTTGAAATAACTAAAAGATCAGGTAATTGCAAATGGTACTCACTAGCTGGGAGAACAACAAGCTGAAGAAGACACAGATTTCCAAGATTTCAGAAAGCATAAAGCAATACATCAGAAGAAAGCAGACAAACGTGCACTCTATTCAGTAAAAAACCCTCAGTTTCTTTTAAAGGTGAGGCTCTGAACAAGCAATATGATAACTACATCCCACACAATATTTTTGTGTTACGTGTATACAGACCATTAACAGCATTCAACACAGAGCAAAAACTAACAGGCAACAACAGATGAATGGAAAAAGAAAGAAAAGGTGAGGAAAGAAAAACGAGAAAAGCCAAGGCCTCCTTGGAATTAAAATTGGCAAGGGATATCAAAGTCCACAAGAAGGGTTTTTTCAAATATATTGGAGGCAAAAGGAAAATAAGAAAAAATGTAGGTCTGCTATTGAATGAGAGATGTGCCACGGTGACAGAGGATGCAGAGAAGGTGCATTGCTGAACGCCTTCTTTGCTTCAGTTTTTACTGCTCAGGCCAGCACTCAGGGGTCCTGCACTTTGGTAGAAACAGAGAAAGTCTGAACTGGATGGAAGAAGACTTCTCCTTGGTTGAGGAAGATCAGATTAAGTTAGGGACAGTGGGATGGACCCATGAGTGCTGAGGGCACTGGCAGAAGTCATTGATGGTCTGCTTTCCATCATCTTTGAAAGGTCCTGGAGAACAAGCGAGGTGTCCAAGGACTGAAGGAAAGCCAATGTCTTCAAAAAGGGCAAGAAGGAGGACTTGGGAAACTACAGACCGGTCAGCCTCACCTCCGTCCCTGGAAAGGTGATGAAACTAGTCATTCTGGACGTCATATCAAAGCGTCTGGAGGAAAAGAAAGCTACTGGAAGCAGTCAACATGGATTCACCAAGGGGAAATCATGTCTGACTAACCTGATAGCTTTCTATGATGGTATGACTGGATGAATAGATGAGGGAAGGGCAGTGGACATTGTCTACCTTGACGTCAGCAAGGCTTTTGACACAGTGTACCACAGCATCCTCACAGGTAAGCTTAGGAACTGTGGATTAGATTAATGGATGATGAGGTGGATTGAAATCTGACTGAAAGACAGAGCTCAGAGGGTCATGATCAGTGGCACAGAATCTAGTTTGAGGTCTGTAACAAAGGGGATCCCCCAAGGGTCAATACAGGGTCCAGTGGTCCAGTTCTCTTCAATAATTTCATCTATGACCTGGATGAAGGGGTGGAATGTACTCTCAACAAGTTTGCCAATGACACAAAATTGGAAGGGGTGGCTGACACACCAGAAGGCTGTGTTGCCATCCAGTGAGACCTGTACTGCTGGAGAGTTGGGCAAAAAGAAACCTGATGAAGTTCAACAAGGGCAAGTGTAGGGTGCTGCACCTGGGGAGAAATAACCCCCGCACCAGTACATGCTGGGGGTTGGACTGCTGCAAAGCAGTTCTGAGGAAAAATACGAGGTGGTAGTGTCTCTGTCTCTGGAGACATTCAAAACTCGCCTAGGCACATTCCTGTGCAATCTGCTCTAGGAAGACCTGCTTTGGTAGGGGTGTTTGACTAGGTGATCTCCAGAGGCTGAGAGGAGACCTTCTCACTCTCTACAACTACCTGAAATGATGTTGTAGAGAGGCAGGGGTTAGTCTTTTCTCCCAAGTCACAGGCAACAGGACAAGAAGAAATAGCCTCAAGTTGTACCAGGGGAGGTTCAGATTGGATCTCAGGAAAAATTTTTACACCGAAAAGGTTATTAAGCACTGTAATGGGCTGCCCAGGGAAGTGGCTGAGGCACCATCCTTTAAGTTATTTAAAAGGCACATAGACATAGTGCTTATAGATATAACTGGGAGATCTGAAGGTTCCCTTCCAACCTATGTAATTCTATGATTCTATGATATTGCAGGTTTGGAAGCCTCTCTGTCAAAATGCTCTCAGTGACAGTTCATCTGCATTGGTCTCCATCTTATTCTTCATTGTCATCCAAGGATATATTCCACTTCTGGTGAAATGTGTACGTACAACTCAGACCTTTGAATCCTACTGGCAAATCATCACCTGCACTATATTACAAGGAGTTTTCCAAGCAGGTGTCATTCAGTTCCAGAGTTTGCAGCCCAGCCCGCAACATGTGGCACCACTTTGATATAAGGTACTTCCAGAAACTTCAGTGGAATTGCACATTATATAATTCAAACTCAGTGGATTTAGTAACAGGTGCCCTCAGCTTTGAAAACAAATGCCTCGTAAATAGCATCCAGAAGTTAGAAAACAAAATGACTCCTGAGGACTTCACAAAGCATAAAAGGAAACAACATTAATACACGGTTTGGAGGAACCTGGTACCAAAAAAAGAGCAGATACTAAAAGCAAACATCAAAAGGAAATAACAGTTGTTTTGAATAGTTGCTACAGTGTTAGGCATTGGGGAACTGTAAAACTTCCCCAGCCATTTTTGTTGCTTTCATTTTCTACATTGTCACAAATACCCAAACTACTGTAGTAATTTAATTTTACTTTATCAAACTGTTTTTCCAGCCTTTCTAATGAGATAAAATTTTCTGACAGTGTTGAAACTTGAGGTAACGATTTGCAAGACAGATCAGACAGAGAGTACGAACTGCACAAGTAATAAACAAAAAGGAGGAAGGCTAAAAAAAAAGGCATTTTTTTAATGTATAATGTATATTGCATTCCTTGGAGTCGGACCAGAGAAGGACCCCGATTCTCACTGCTGAAAGGTATTTGAGATAATGGAAAGTGGTTCACTGCAGGACTCTCAGTAAAGTTTGTCTCCAAGACAAAACTGGCTTTCTGATTACATTAAACAAGAGTATGGGTGTCTTTGTAGTTCATGTGCTTGGACCGTGCTCTGGAGGACAACCAGTTTGAAACTCATGAGTGACCTTTTACAGGGGACATAGAAAATGCCTACTTTGTGCGAGGAGAGTGTACCATGAAAAGCTAGTTTATGCAATAACGCTATGTCCAGAAGCAATACAGCCGCGTAAGTACAGAGATTTGCCAAGGCTGCTTTCCTTTCTAGAAGAAGCCCACAAAGTATTGGTACACCTGCCCTGCTTCCCAACACCCTAAATGACACAGCCAGCCAGACCATCTCGTTCAGAGGTAGCTTGGTTTACTTTATTGCACCCTTACTCTGCACAAAAGAGTCATTGTCTCCCTTTGCTCTGCCTTCATTTCTAAAGAAAGGATTTCTTTCCCACTTCTTTTTCTGGAGATCTTCCCCACTTCATTGATGCCCAGCAGCATTATCTAATTTTCTGTTGTTCATTACAATACTACTTCAACTACTATTACTTTTTATCTTCTTACTTTTTACTAAATTATGACTGCCTCCTATTTCTCACTTTCATGCACCAAACCATCCTTGACCCCTGTGTTTGCCAGATGGTTAATCAGCATAATGTTTGTTGGTCTCATCCTTTCGAGACCATTTTGGGAAGGTAAAAACAAGGATATTTTTGGCAGGGCACATTTTGTCACACCAGGGAAGAAGAGGTTACATTGCAAGGACAAATATATCTTGATTCCCAGGGGACACCATTCTGTTTAGAAACTGTAACCACAGGTGTGGGAGAGCTTGTGGCATCACACTAACGTACACAGCAGGATAGCAGAGAAAACCTGTAGTGAATGACTCTACAATGAGAAACTTTGATGACTCGGGCTCATGCTGGGAAAAGGAGTTGTGCTGAAGTCATGGAATAAAGTAGAAAACAATATATCCTCCAACTCAATTGTTCTCTCTGGGTAGCTTTTAAGAATTCTGAATGCCAGGTCAGAATTTCTTTTATTTCCAACTGAGCTCTACTGCTTTACATCAGGGGAGAATTTGGCCCTCTGTCTTTTGCAGAGGGAAGGATTATATTAAATTTAACACCTAATATCACCCTGAGTTACATAGTGATAAATCTGAAGTTACTCTACTCTTTTGAGCTCAAAGTACTAAGCACAAATGCAATAGGTTTATTCCACTTTTACAGTGAGATAACAGAAAATAAGCTTTGCTTCCGGACATTAAGAACAGA
The DNA here is from genome assembly GCA_013400555.1 of Jacana jacana. Taxonomy (NCBI): domain Eukaryota; kingdom Metazoa; phylum Chordata; class Aves; order Charadriiformes; family Jacanidae; genus Jacana; species Jacana jacana. The sequence continues at coordinate 3,507 of VZTM01003478.1, read as the reverse complement.
AGTAACATACAGTAAAAGGACTAATCTTGGAAATAAATTATTGGGATTGTACAAATACAAGAAATAAAAAT
>VZTM01003474.1:0-10605 GCA_013400555.1 Jacana jacana | reverse complement strand
CTAGCTGATAAATAGGGTAAAATAAATCTAAGTAATATTTTAGAAGAACTATGAAAATACTAATTTATTTTTAGTTAATTGCAATGTTGGAGTCGAGTACTTCTACAGAGTCTGGATGGATTTTGATAATTTTAATGCATACAAATAATACATAACATTCTTTACACTTACTTTGTATATTTTCAGTTTCAAATATGCTTTTTTAAGGTATGTAATTTTGCATTTGCTATTATTGGAAAACCCATTTCATAATTTTTGAGGTGTGAAATGAATAAATGTCCCTGATGGCTGCGTTGTAGACACCTGTATGTTAGCTGTATGTATATTATCTACTAGTATCCCTAAATAAAAAACTAGCTTTATTAATAGATAAAAACATCTGGTGTATCAATTTAAAAAAACATTTTAAACTTTCAGTTCTCTGTTGCAAATAAATTTTTTTACTGCTTTGTACTTCAGTGCCAGTGTGCCATAGTGATTAACTTTTATTTGTCACTGCTAGGTAGGGGTTTGTGAGAGCTGTTCTTTTGATCATATATGACAACTCTTTGATGCTGCTGAAACTTCAGTGTTTGTAGAGAAGATATTTTAAATAATAACTTAGAAACTGAAGTTTATTTGAAATGTTGGTTTTCAAACTGGAGAGAAGACTGATTTAGTTAGAAATTGAGAATTCATTTTGCCGTAGGCTAGACACCACTTGCATCAGGATGCCCTTACTAGCTTAAGTAGTTTGGCATCCAGTTCTGTGGAGGGGCATTTTGGGTTTTTTGAGTGGTTTGTTTTTTCAAGGTGTTCCTTATAAAGTAATTTACTGTGGGAGTTTTCTGGTTCATATCACAGTTAGTAGCAAGAAAGGGGTCAGTACATTTCAGTTGGAATACGAAATGCTCTGCTACTGCCCTTCTGAGGCTTTTGGCATTATTGTTTTTGATTGCATGATGGAAGTTTTATTGTAACTTTGTTTTAAAACTTTGGATTCAGTTTGGGTTTTGTGTGCGTAGATGAAAGGGGATCAAAGGTCTGATTCATTATTGTGCTCATTGGTGCTTATGAAAGGTCAACTCCAAATATCTCACTAATCTGCTGCAGTCTTCTGGCTGATATATAATCTCTCTACAGCTCCTTAATGCGTTTCATTATTTGGGGANCAGTAGGCCTATGTTCAGAATTCCATAGTTATGTATGACATCTGAGAAGTCAGTTTCATACTTTCTGCTGCTGTGTTTGTATGGCTTGATTTTACGCTTATTTTAGTTGGTGGCAAATATTCTGTCTAACGTCAGTGGGGCCAAATACAGCACATGGAGATAACAGATATGGTATTTGATCCCAAGCAAAATAGCTGCAAGTGTGTACTTTGGGGGAGTTTGTACAGAGTTTTCCTAGTCATTATTGCATTTTTATCTCTTTGGTAAAGATGCAGAGTTTATATTTTCAGCACTAAGGCTATGCATTTGAAATAACATGGATGCACAAAGAAGGCAAAGCAATAAGACCTTGGGGAGATCAAGTTTATAACCAGGGACAGTCATAGAATTCAGCTAAGGAGGATGTGCAAGCACCTTTTCCAGCCTTTTTTTTTAGACAATTTGGATGTATTTTAAGTAATACCTACCAATGAAGTTTGTTTGTGTTTTGGTTGGATTTTTTTGTATTACAGGCTGGTTTTATGTGTTTTTCTGCCTCTTAGTCATGACATAATGATGATTTTTACAGATGACGGTATTTCAGATGCATATTATGATTATTGATGCTTTAATTAAGGAGGTTGGATAGTAAACCATTTTCTCACATGGAATATAGTCGCTCGTGTTTTGACACAATACTAAATTTAATAGGTATTATTTAATTAAGTGGAGTAATTAGTTCCATAATTCAAAACTAAAAATGTGACTGTTTCACAAAATCATCCATACAATCAGTAACAAAAGTGTAGCTGTATTACACCTTGGACATATTTAGTACTTATTGTGACACATAGATTTTTAGCATGGACATGAAGAAATATCTGCCAAAGAGCAAAGATCATAATTTTGTCACAGATAAAATACAGTTTCATTTGCGTTTGGATGAATCTAACTAAAGTTAGATTAATTAAAATCAGATTAATCCAGTTCAAGAGGTCCCCATCTCCATGACTGTTAGTAATAATTTAATGTAGCTTTTGTTGTAAAAGGAATCACTCAGGCAAAAGTGCCACTCTCCCCTCTTTTTCCTTCTACAAGGTTAATTTTAAGCTAGATCATGTCATTAATTCTGTTTACAACATGGCTCTATGCATACTCTGAGGAGCTCAACAGATGGCTCATGAATCCTGCAAAGAGGGCAGGGACCTTCTTCAGTGGTTTTGCTGATGGAAGGGAAAAAGTTGCATAGAAACTCTTGGAGGAAATGTCTCTCAGAGCATTTAAATTCATGGTATAGCAACACCAGTTAAGGGGAAAAAAATGTTCTTTTTTTTTTATTCTGTATTTGAATTGTGGGATTAAAGATAGTTCTATGCAACCCAGGCTTGTACAGATTCCCAACTTTTGAAGCAATTTATTAGTGTAGCATAAACCTGTAAGAAAGGCAAGAGAACTGACTCAAGCGATAAAATATCTAACAGATTTTTTTTTAAATCCTAAACATATGTGGCTAGACTAGTATAATCTGTACATCTCTCTGAAATTTGTAAAGTACAGCAGAGCTTGCTTTTATCTCATACCACTGTAGCATTTGCTGATTTTTGCCAAAGATATGAATTGCCTTGCTTAGTTCTGCTTGTCAGCTTGATTTCTGCAGAATACCTGCAGCCCTAATTACAGCAAGGTCAAGCTATTTTTAAGAACTCTGAATTCTGTGAAATTTTGTGCTTCCTCAGCAAATGAAAATTTAAGTTACAGTCTGTTTTTAAAAATTAAGCTCCAGTCCTAACCTGATAGAAAACTACTGCGATCTATAGTGTTAAAACTCTATCATTCTAAGCAAATACTGGATTTATGGTGATCTCTACTTAGTGTAAGAAAACAGAAAACAAATGGAAAACCTAACCCAAAACCAGCTCCTTCCCCCAAGNCCCCCCCCTTATTTGTTTCTTTAAAAATAAATAACAGTATGATGAATAAAAGCTATAGCTGTTCAAATTATATATCCATATAACATTATAAAATGCGCTGAACAAGAGCATATATTCATGGACACTAAAACCTTATAGCCTGGTTGTATGTAAACATCATAACCACGTTGCTCTGAGTCCAAATACTTATTCTGGGACTTGAAAATTATCTGAATTGGTAGTGATAAATATGGTGGGGTAATGCAGTTCCTCTAATGTTCCCCTTTTCAAGCTCTAAAGCTGCTTTTTGACATTTAAGACCCCTGCAGGGATTACCTAACTACCTTAGTGTGCTTTGTGTCTTATGCAGTTCAGAGCCTCCCACCCGAGGCAAGACATTATTTACGTGAAATATCATTGCTGGAAGTGTAGATTAGGATCAAGAAAAATATTGAATGGAAGTCAGGGAAGAAAAAGTGAAGATTCTTGATTGATCAAGGCAACATTGGTAAAAATAAAATCCGGATCCCACAGAAACTATGGAGCACTAGTGGAACAGCAATTGCTGTTTGTCTCTTTTCTTATACTATGGATATATTCTCCAACTTATTTTGGTTTCTTTTCCCCCACTCTGTTTTCTGATTTTTCTTTTCCTAAGGCTTGCAGCAATTGACTTTATCTTCTGGCAGATCTGGAGGGAGAAAAAAATGAAGCTGGTAACTGTGTAATATTTTAAAAGTTGTAATAGTGGTAATTAAAATTGTGATCAATAATTATGAAAAGTACAGATGATGGAATAACAACTCCAGTAACAGTATTCTGAAATGACTGGTAAAGTTTGTATGCTATGTAAAATCTCATATCCTTTGCAATGTAGTGTGTCTAGGACCTTAATTCACTAAAGCAGAATTTTCCAGAAAGGTGCATCTGAAATATTAAGAAAAGGAGTATCCATCATTTCTCCAGGGTGCTTGTTCTTCTGTTTAATAACATTCACTGATGGGTTTTCGGCATTCTGTTGCTTGTTTGGTTTTTAAAGCACCTGATTTCCATCTTTTTGTCTGGCTTTAATTTTCAAATAGTTTTTCACTGCTAAATTAAAGTGCTTCAGTTCCTAATATTGTCTTTCTTTGAACATGTACTAATAAATTGTAGCTGCATCACTTAACTCTCATTTTTAATAAGTTAAATGAATTGAGGAGGTTTTCTCATGATGTTCCTCTAAATCCTGTACCACTTTTATGCGTCCTCTCTGATTTTTATTTATTTTAACATCTTAGTTGTAGGCATCCAAATTGGGTGCAGTACTGAAGTACTACTCCACCTGTGGTACCTCTGGAGGTTAAGCAACTCCCCTATTTCTGTTAGTACATTCTTAAATATTTATCTAAGGAGCAAGTTACGTCTTTCACCATAGCCCTGTATCCTGGGGCTCATATTAAGTTACTGGACCATCTCAAGTCTCTTTCATAGTATCTGATTTCCCTGATGTGTGCCCCCATTCTGAAAGTATGCCCTACAGTCTTTCTTCCTGAATGTGTAAAAATGTATTTGGCCATTTAAAAAATGCATTTCTTTGAAAGGGTCAGACTTATTAAACAATCTAGATCTTGATGTACAAGTGCCCTAGCGTTGTCATTATTTGCATTTTTACTGATCTTTCTGTAATCCGTCCATTTATTTGCAGTGATCTTACATTTAATACTAGCTGAGATTTTTTTCTTTAATGATGGGTAGAATGAAATTGTTTTAATTGCATGTAAAAAATGAATCACCTGCAAATGGATAGGAGTAATGAAGATATAGAAACACTTGGTTCAAAGGAAGCAATGAAGAAAAGATGATTGGTAAGATTATAATGATAGAAGAATGGAATTAAATGGGGTTCAAGAATGGCTTGCAACGTGAAAATGAGGGTTTTACTCTTGCAGAAGCAGTCACAGTATAAATACATTATGTTGGAACTGGATAGGAAAGGGAGAAGGGACTATGGTGTCTCTTGTATTTTTTTTCTTCTGTTAACTACATAAGAAAAACAAATAACTGAAAATAGGCATCCTTTGACTTGCTTCTCTCTTTTAAAGATTAATTTCAATGTCAACTTAGTATTTTTTAAAATAATAAAAAAAAAATACTCCACCCTGCATTCCTCAGGGATCATAGTCTAAGGATTTTTAGGTTGTTTTTTTGTCATGTGTACTATTTTAGTGATGTTGGGTAAGTTTTATGTAAGACTTCTTTTTTTCTCCCCCTTTGTTAATGGAAGAAGCCTGTTGGCGATGGCAGTCTCAGCAATGCTGGGTCTCAGAAGCTTGAAGTGCAAAGTCACTAGTTTCCTATTTTGATAATTGGATATCATAATATATTGTATAGGTTAAAGCCCTATAATATAGGATCCAGTTTTGTCTGTGGTAGTTTCTCAATAATAATTTTTCCAGATATAATTTCATTTTAAAAGAGAAAAAACAATATTCCCCTACTCTTGCCAAAAAATGGATTATATTTTTCCTTCTGCATTGTTGTTGAGATGCAATTCTGGTTAGACAAGATTGTTTCCTAGAGGTAAAGTTTTGCATAGTGTCTCGATAGCATTATTACTTGAACAGGAATCCCCTGGCTTTCCTTTGGAAGTTAATTAGTGTCTGTGCAGGGAATGAGTCAGATTGAATTGTGTGGCTGAGAGTGTGTGTTGATTACAGAACTGAAATCCTAGTAGTGGTTTCTCTTAGTCTGTTGGTAAAATACTGGCTGGTATTTTTCACAATAAATTTAAAGCTGTGAAATCATAAAATCATAGAATGGTCCAGGCCAGAAGGAACCTCTAGGGTCATCTAGTCCGACCTCCCTGCAGTCAGCAGGGACACCCCCAACTAGACCAGGTTGCCCAGGGCCTTGTCAAGCCTCACCTTGAGTATCTCCAGGGAAGGGGCCTCAACCACTTCCCTGGGCAACCTGTTCCAGTGGTCCACAAATGTTATTTTAAGAAATACTTTACTTAAAATATTATCATGGAAATAATATATACACAAGGAAATGGTGGCCTTCATACTCTTCCATATTTTCAGCTGATATCTTCTGGAGACAATGACTTCATGGCCTGTACTTGCTTGTGCTGAGGTCATCCTTGGCTCCCAACTCCCCTTCCCTTCAGGAGCAGTCAGCTCTGGCTGCTCCCTGCCCCCTAGCCTGGGAAAAGTAAACATCACACTGGAGTACAGATCTGAGTTAAGAAGAAGCCATGGTTTTGTAGCACTTGTGTAGTTACAGTTTAAAAGCTTGAAGATTACAGAACAACTGATGTTTCGATGATCCATTTAAAATCAGCAAGGCATAACAGAAAAGTAATGAATATAACTGACAATTCCATGTTTTCTTCATAGTGCTGTTCTTCAAATAAATGCCAGAAACGGAGGAAGAGGGCATTTTAGACACTTTCACCTTTTATAGAAAAGCATATTTTTCAAACCAGCATTTTAAGTCTTATCCTAGGTTCATATCAGCAGCTCTGTTCCCTCTGAAGTTTCATTTTGCTGTAGTTCTCCCCACACTGTATGATGTTGCTTCTGTCTAATCCTCCTATTCCTTTTACAGAGGAAAGGATCTTGGGGTAGGGATTTCTCTTACCCTCTTTCCAAGCACCATTCACCAGTGTCTTAGCATCTGCCCTAGTTCTTCCATCATGTGATCTGGTGCTAGCTTCTAGCTGTCATCATACAACCCACTACCAATGTCACCCTTTCCTATTTTCCTTGCTGTGTCACACAGATACAGATTCTCTCTCAGAAAAGTTGAGTAGCCTGTATGGGAAAATCATAGTATATAAATAAAATCTCCATAGGAGATTTGGTTTTAAATATTATTATTTGTGATTCTGGAGGGATTGCATCTTCATACATATGCAGAGTTTTGAGGAGTTTCTGTATCTGCACAGACCTTTACTTTTCATGTGTTAAATGGTTTAATAGTGACAAAGTCACAAGCTTCTTGAAGTGTGTATGCTATGACTGTGCCTCTCGCTTCACCCTTTGACTCACAGTTTCCATGTTATGTTACACTTCATATTCAAAATATTACCTGTAAAACCCCTGAGAGCTAGCAAGCAAAAAAACTCAATACTTTGGTTTCCAAAAATTCTGTTTAAAAGTAGGATTCTCTCCTTTCTTGCTAGAAAACTCAAATTTCAAGGCACTGCTGAAAAGCAGAACCCTTGAAGTAAGGTCATCACTGTATGTATTCTCTGGAGAGTGACTTGCTCTCTATCAAGTAGTGCTATGAAATTTAGAAGCCTTTTAACCGCTGAGATTGGTAATATGGAGAACTTGTATGCTACTGTTTTGGTCTCTCTGTCTCCTTCCTCTCAGTTCTGTCATTAGAACAAAGAATTACAAAATACACTCAGCATCGAGATGGAACATCTTGACTGAATTTTAGGCTCTCCTTTTTTCCCTGTCTTTTCATGTTCAAACCTTGAAAGTATCAAGTCATACTTTGCCAAGAGGTTTCCTAGCTTCCCTCTTCCCCCTATCATTTTCTTCAGCTTATTACTCTGATCACACATTCCCTGGAAACCACTAATTCAGAAATTAAGTTGTATAGCTGAACCCTGGAATTACTTCTGAGATGTAAAAATGCGTGCAGGTACAAAATAATCAGTGCTTAAATGTTACTATGAATTAAGTGCTGCTGTCATCATTGGCAGGAGATGACAGGTCAAAGATGAGCTGTTACTAGATTTTTTCCTGCTGCAGTCACTTAATCCACTCATTATTCATCTGTTAACAATAGAGTTGCATTTTGATAATAAGTTTAATTTGTCTGCTAATGAATCATTTCAGTACTTAGATATCTACATCCATTTAGGATGCTGTGGCCTGTACACAGTACAAGAAAAATATTGAAAAAGAGCATGATTGAGTTTAAGTGCAGTATTCATCACAACTGTTCTACAAGTAATTGCTTAATTTGAGCATTATGTGCTCCTCTGTTAAATGGTATTACACATAACCTCATTCGCCTTTTTCTGCTGAGTTGAAACATAATGGAAAATAAATAACTCCTTACTAGAGGAGATCAGGAGGATACTCTTTACAGAAAATTCATCTGGAGCATTGTTTAGAATGGAATTGTTAGGAGGCAGTTTATTCAATAAATTGCTGGACAGTAAGGAATTGTTACAAGCTGTTACACTAAAATAATTCTTGAAGTTCTAAAACCAAATGCCCACAAAACACAACTTGTCAGATGTGAGATAACTGATATCTTATATTCCAATAAGTCCTAGTAGCAGAGCGATAGAGGATTGCAAATGAGATATAAATCTTTAGAAGGGATTGCGGTGTGATTGTGGTATACTGGAGAAATAAATCTGGTTTGCCTGCTTAGCAAGTTTGGTAGAAACTGATGTTATTAATTAAGAGTTACATTAATATGATACATTAAAAGCCATATTGTTTCTTTCCATAAATGAACTCGTGCTTCCTAAATCCCTTCCAACTCTAACCATTCTATGATTCTATGAGTATTCATTAAAAATAGGAAGTGAAGGCTAGGAATAAATGATGAGGTTTCAGATTTATCAACTATAACCAGCAGTTTCGTGCAATGTTGTTTAGCAACATCTGCTGGCTACCAGGAGAGAGAAGGAGGCTACTGGTCTAAGACAGACTTCTGTCCGAGGTAATAGATAATTCTTCCCTTCTTGGCATGCTAAGTTTATCTTAATTTTTATAGACCAAGTTTAATTGCAGCCGAATGCTGTTAGAATTCATTAAATAAGAGAATAATTTTTTCCCTGCCTCATTCATGGGAAATGTAAAAAGAGACTCCTTCCTTTTAAAATGGAGCTTGAAATGTTAATTTTTTTATTTTCCATCTTTTCTGTTTTCAGGTGGAGGAGTTGTAAACCTTACATAGGCTTTATATTTAAACTTTACACCTTTAGGCATACCTATGCCTGAAACTTTTAATGTGTAACATGTCATGCTTTTGATGGGTGAAATATGCGTGCATTGATGGAAATTGATTAGACGGTAGGGGCAGATTTATACAGTAATGCTAATGCTAGATTTGCCAACACTGACTCCTGCAGTTCCCGTGGTTATGCTGTGGAGCACCTCCTGGGAGCTGATACGGCTTTAAAAATACCTAAAGTGAAAGCGTGCTTGCTTCTTGTACACCTCCTGACTAAGATCTCCAATTGGAGCTGCCATTAGAGCAGTGTTGCATGCTGCCTATGAATGACTTCGGTAAGTTTTAGAAGAAAACAAAAAGAGTCAGGATGTGTGTAGTAAAAGAACACTTCAGCCTCTGACAGATCTGATAGAATTCCTATGACGACAGTATTACAGACAAAATTAATCTGACATGACTGCCTTAATAACAGATGAGCATTAATGAATATTCCTTCTTGTAACAGCAGAATGTCTTTGATGCAGAATGATTTGGTCTCTACTAGTAGTGCTCTGTAATCTTCTCAACAGTACTGGCCTTCGAGTCACTCTTTCCAAAATTCTTCTGGGGTTTCTTACAGTTATAAATACCAATTATGACTTCAATTCATCATGGATAAGGGGGCAAAAGCCCCCATAAGGAACTGAAATTAAATAACCCCTCAGCCAAATCTACAAGTGTTTGTCTACTAATTATTTTAGTGTGCAAGACACGAGGATCAACAGGATTCTTAAAAAAAAAAAAAAAAAAAGAAAGAAAGAAAATACACAAAACACTTTTTGGGGTTTTTTTTTGTTTGTTTGTTTGTTTTATTAAATCACCTTTACATCCAACCTAACTTTAACAAAACAACAACAAAAAATACCCACACTCCGCACTCCCCCAGTTCCCTCCCCCTGTCTAATCATTTGTTACTTCCTCCCATTCTTCATGCTTTGAAACCTTGCTCTGTTGCTTCTCTGGCAAAGCTGCACGCTTGAGCAAATGGGTTTGCCCTTTAAGGTCTGCTCTTGTTTATGTATTTGTGATATTTATAATCTTAATAGTTGTGCAAAAAGTTTCACAGGCCTGAAAAAATTTATATTAAAGTTAAATAAAGTCTGAGGTAGTAGCAGATTGTTTTGTGTTATACAACAAGCACTGCATACTTGCTAGAAAATGTGGTAATTTGGGTAACCTGATAAAATTGATAAATGTGACAATGCTCAATTTTACACTGTATTAATATAATGTGATGTGAGAAGTGCCTTAACGCAGAAGTTATGCTAGCAACTTACACTGGTAGCTGCATATATGCTAAATTCAGTGGCGGTGAATTCAGTCTCTCCTAAGGCACTCAAAACCTGACAAGGCAAAGGATAATTCTTATGAAAGCTTGTATGTCCCTATGGGACACCTCACTTGTTATATGCAACTCCACTTGATTATTTGCTTGTGTATAGTTCTGTCATAAAGAAGAACCTGTTGATCAGTAACACTGGAGATGCTGCCACCATGTCTTCAGTGCTGCTATTCCTCTTAGTTTTTTCCATAGAAGTTTCTTGGATGTAAAACCAGCAATTTCTGATAAATTTTGAATTGAAATCAGTATTGCGGTGAGTTGAGAAGAAAATGAG
>VZTM01003473.1:0-27774 GCA_013400555.1 Jacana jacana | reverse complement strand
AAGATTTATTCTGCTTATTTCACTGGATTTTAAAAATTCTCTTTCTTTTCAAGTCTTGCTGTAGTGGATACTTCTTTAGGGATTTCAGTTTCTAGGTTACAGAGCAAGCACTCCCCTTTCCTTAAGGTCTTCTGTCTATTTTTAAACATAACTTCTTTCCAAATATCACATTTTTCACTTTTAGTTGCAGAAAGAACACTCCTTCTTTCAGCTGTAGAAAAAAAAAACAATGCAAAAGGAAATTATTTTCCATTTTAGTCATATTTCTGGCCGGAATCAAAGGCTATCTGAATTTTTATCTTATCTTTTAAAGCACTCTATTTAGTCTTTCACAAACAAGCTCATCTACACATACTTATTTCTTTGATTACAAAACATTATGGACCAATTCACAAGTGGGTAATACGGTAGGGAATTACAATACATCTTCAATATAGCAAGTTACTTAAAAACAATAAGGCAATACAGAATATCAGTTTTAAGCTCGGCTCGCTGGTTTACCACGGAACTTCACTAATACTTGAAAGAGCACATAGGGACACAGAGTGTTGAAATGCCACTTTATAAATAAACTGCCAGTTTTTCCTTTCAGATTTATTTTCCCTAAAAAAAGACTGTGAATTCTGGCATGTCATTAGGATTATATTTTAAGAGATTTAGTTAGTGGGAACAGGAAACACTCAATGGGTTGAAGTTTGTTTTCCTGTAACTTGTGATATGGAAAATACACATTTCAGTTGCTAATCGCAATCAGAATTTCTTGGCACAGATCAGATAAACCAGACAGAACAGACTTGAAGCACGTAATGAGGGAAGGATACACTGTTAATAATATTTATACTTATGAAGAATCTAGAAATTAATGTTTTCCAAGAGATGACCTACATCCCATAATAATGAACTTTATTCTTTGTGGCTCTTTATATAAAAAAGGAACAAAATCTCTCCTGTTTTTTCAGGTTTCCATACTGGTGACAGGACCTTCTGAACATGCTGGTATCAACAGCACTTCCATGAAAGAGAAATGGCTCTAGAAGGATTCTCTTTAAAATAATTGCTACAAAGTGGCTGCTAGAAGAGAAACTGGTCCCTTGTGCCTGTAAAACACTGGGAAGTTAAAAAAAGGAAACTATTTTTATTTTCTGCGTTATTCTTAGCTGGAGAAGTTTATCCCCATAGCTGGCTGACAGAATCCATATTCATACACCACTACATTTTAATTAAAGTAATACAATGATACATGACAACAAATCTACCAATGACCAACCGCAGGTTTTATACAGCCTAGCCTGCTGACCACTGACTTTGATTCTGAACTACTCTTTGGTATCTCTAGTGTACTCTTTTGCAAATTTTATAATTTCAAACTGGACCCACCCGTTGCACCACATGAAGAGCAAATTCTCTGAATCACTTCGTGTCACACAGTTAAGCTCATGTTATAGCAGAAGTAACAGCTGAATCTTCTTCAGTGCTTTTGTCATTTGCTTTCTTCCTGTCACAACAACAGATATTTCCAAAAGCAGTTTCTAAGATATATTAATGCTTATTTGAAATCTGACTGCTTAGAATTTATGCAGACATTACACATTAATGGTTAATCCATGACAGACACTGGCATGAATTTCGAAGCTCGTGCATTTCCAGATGTTAGTAGGCAAAGTCTAAGGTTCATCCAAAATTCTAAGGGAATTTCTCTAACTAAATGTAGACTTCTGTGCTGCTGAACCACGGCTTTTTAAAAACTCTACAGCACAGCTCTTAAATGTTTGTTTCAATCTGTTTACCTTCATTCAACATAAATCAACTTAAATAGTACAATGTCTATTGCTAGATGGGGTGAATTCTACCTTAACTGGATGCAGAGAAGAGACTTCTGGCCATGTAAGCATACACATTCACACAATTTTGTCATCCAGGATTAAGGTACGAAAGTGTTCAAGGAGATCATTTTTTTCTAGTCCATTCCAGGTCTAACTGTTCTTTCCAGTATAATGCTTTTATTCATTGTGTCTAGCCTAATTTTCCCTTTTACAGTGTAATTCTTCTCCAAACTACTGCATACAATATCTTATTTCCTTCTTGCTTATTTGATGGCTGTTTCTTCCTTTAAATTAGAAATACATTTAGTTCAATACAATGCATTCTGACTTCTATAAAAATCATATTTTCTAGATATCTGGTCATTCTTTGTGGTTTTCTTGGTTCTCCCAGACTGGTCCACACACATTTTAGTGTTCAATGCAGACATTATACTCCAAAGACAGCCAGGTCATATTACCTCTAAGTGGTGACCATTCCACTCTGCTGGATATACCTTAGTAGTCAGACCACTTCACATTGTAATGTGAAATTCAGAGATTCTGCAGAAGCATGCCTTGTACTTCACCTCTACAGCAAGCCCCAGATTTTTTGATATGGAACAAAATGTCATTTTTCGTTCAGCTTTATTTATGGAGCCCATTCTTTAAAAATAAGTTATAATTTTAAAAAAAAAAGAAAGCTAAAAATCGTGCCCTATGTTTTTGGTTTCTATACTTTCCACAAGGTAATCTAACTTCCAAATTCACCTCTTTTACTATTTTCCTTCCTGCTCTGGGAACAAGCTTATCCAACACCTACCTGAGATGTGCAACTCTGCCTTGTACAGTTTTGAGGCCAGATAAGCTCATTAATGCGCCTCTGCCCCTGCCAAAAAAACAACCCTATCCCACAGACACCTTATACTATCATGCGTCACTCCCCTAGCTTTCTATGTTGTGTGAAAGCCTTAAAAAGAATTAGAAGACAGCTTGACTGAACTGACTTTAACAGACATGTCATATATGGGTACCTGTGCCTGGGGAAATAGAAAACAAAAGCAAGGTGCCACACTGTAACTTAAATGTTTGCAACATAATGCATTTACTGTGTTTTCAGAACTTTCTGCAACACATAAATACTGTGCAATGCAGCTAAATTCACCCCAGATGTCTATTTAAACAAGGAATTATTTTGGTTGTACAAGTAGGTTGACAGCTATCCATAAAGAAAATTTAGAAAGAAGCTGTTGTTGATTTAATTTCACATTTAATAAAAATGTGAGCATCCATTCTCTGAAGATTATGGAAAAAAACATTACTGAGTTACAACATGGCACAGCATTAGGAAAGAGAATTGAAAATAGCCTGTAGTGTCTACGAATAATGTTGCACACGAAGCCAGGGTTTTATTTCTTCTTTAACATGGTAAACACAATATTTAATGATCATTCTTCTGTCTTTTCCCACCTTCTCACTTTCTGTTCAGAATAAATCCTTTATCTTGGAGGTAAAGTAAATTTAACATCCTCCATGCAAGCAGGAGGGATCCAGGTAAGAAATCTATGAAAAACAACAGTGGGTATGTGCTAAAACAACCTTACATCAATTTAAATACTGCTGGCTCACATAATGTATTTTTTTTTCTCTTTTGTGAGTTTTCAGCTTCATATGCCCTATACTGATCATGACCTTGGGTTTTTGAGATCAACAGGCAAATTATAAGTGGCACCACCAGCAGTAGATATCTGCCATCATTCCTTCAAGTGATGGACATCAAACGACCTAATATGCATTGTCTTGCTGTTGCTTAATTAAATCCCATATAAGGTGCTTCAACGTGGATATAGCCTGGATAGGCCCAGGGAAAAGTCCATGGAAAAAATGCATTTTTCTGTGAATGGTTTAGAATCATAGAATCACTGAGGTTGGAAGGGACCTTTCAGATCATCAAGTCCAACCATTAACCCAACACTGACAAAACCACCCCTAACCCATGTCCCTCAGCACCACATCTGCCCAGCTTTTAAATAAATGCTTCCAGGGATGGTGACTCCACCACTGCCCTGGGCAGCCTTTTCCAATGACTGAAAACCCTTTCCATGAAGAAATTTTTCCTAATATCCATCCTAAACTTCCGCTGGTGCAACTTGAGGCTGTTTCCTCCTATCCCATCACCTGTTCCCTGGGAGAAGAACCACTGGCTACACCCTCCTTTCAGGGGGTTGTAGAGAGTGAGAAGATCTCCCCTCAGCCTCTTTTGCTCCAGGCTGAACATCCCAGCTCCCTCAGCTGCTCCTCACAGCTAGGTTTTGTCTCTTGAAAATTGCCTGGATGCAATTATTTGTATCAAAACCTGCATTGATACGCTTCCTTCCACCCATTTACTGTATGAATCTGATGATGATCAAAAATGGAGAGAAAGACAGATGGATAGGACCATTAGAAAGAGAAGTAAAGGTCACCATCCCCAATCTTCTTTTTCTGTTCAAACAGAATCAAGTAGTAATGTCTATGATACTACCTTATGGCAGCTGTTTCCATGCACACCCAAGACACCATAATCTAACCAGTCATGGTGATATCAAAAGGAAAATAAGTCATAAAGAAAAAAAAAAGCCTTATTTTCTCAGTACAATCTAGATAAAATGGAAGAAACAGAATCTGAATTATCGCCAGATATTATTCTGACAAAAGTTTTCTTGTATATTTGTATGTAAGAATTTTACTAATGATAAGCTTGTGTGTTTTCTGGTTCTGCATTTTCTCAGAAGACCAGAGAAGGAATTGGAGAGGCCTCTGTGGGTAATGGAGATCTTACTGTGAAGGTGCTCATTTTTACTTTGGCAGGCTTAAATGCCAAACCAACTGCCAAGAACAAAAGGACACAGTACATTTATGGGATGGGATAGGGGAGAATTAAAACAGTCAGGATCTTAAACTACTCTGATAAACTGCAAGAACTGGGAACTGGAAAGATATCTATTTTTAAATATCCAGGAATTCTTTCAGAAATATTTGCATTGATATAATAATGAACCAGGAGCAGAGAACTACATGTTCCCACGTAAAAAATGGGAACAAAAACCCCCATTGCAATCAAGCAGTTCACTTGATCTCCTTGAGAATGTGATCCTCAATAGAATCTTAATGAACCAGAACTTAAAATAAAAACTTCTCTCATTCAGCACGTCAGGCATGAGAGAAAAAGGTGCAGTCAGGCAATCTGACAGATAAAATGAAATGAAAAATAAAGAGAAGTTAGAGAACACAGCTTGCTATAGCACACGGACAAAAGTTATTGTCAGATTGATAATTAATCTCTGTATCAAACTCCCTGTGGGAATGGGGGCTCAATAGTACCTATATAATTCACACAACTGTTTGTTAAGTGAGATTAGATTCATACTTCAAGTCCCCCCATTTTTTTTCTTGATGATTTGAGACATCCTACATGGCTCATTTAATTATGGGATTTATATGGTAATATTATTTTTAGTCAAAGAATCGTTCAGTTCACATTTAAGCTATGAAAGATACAAGTTCTGTGTCTTTTTTTTGCCACCTTTACTTTGAGGTGCAAACTCTCCTGTGTATCTGTCAGGTTCCTGATTTTAATGGTCTGCTCTCTGACATTAGTCCCTGAGGACAGCCGTTAAGCCAAGTATCAACTACATGGTGCATATAGGTTATCCTTTATCCTGGACTATCAAAGTGACAGGCATCCTGAAACAGAATCTTTCCCTTTATGAAGTCTTCACACATCATCTTGGTACCATCTGACCCCAGAGACCGAAAAAAAGGTAGCTAAAGACAACCATGGCCCAATCCTTGTAGTAAGTTTCCACTTAGTTCACAGAATCATAGAATGGTTAGAGTTGGAAGGAATCTTAAAGATCATAAAGTTCCAACCCCCCTGACATGGGCAGGGACACCTCCCACTAGACCAGGTTGCTCAAAGCCCCATACAGCCTGGCCTTGAACATCTCCTCATGAGCATGATGTCACATATCATCAAATACCCCTTTGTTTAGTTTGGTCAGCTCACCTGACTGCATCTTTTCCCAGTCTCTGATGAAAATTAACCCTACCTCCACCAGAATCAGCCCACTTCACATTTGTTATTTCTGTTTACAAGAATTTTATGTAGGTTGCAGATGGTGTTAAATAGAATCTTTAAAACACAAAAAAAGGCAAATGTAATATCAGCATTCAAAAAACAATAAAAATAATGCCAAATGATAAACAACTGAAGGAAAACAGCCTTGGCATTTGCTAACTTTAGCAGATGATCATTCAGAAAGCTACGGAGATTCAGCTCTCTTCAGTAAGAAGGCATTAAATTTTCTAGGACTCCTTAAATTGTCTTTTAAGGTCTCAATATTAAAAAATAAACCAAATCAACCAACCTAACAAAAACAAACAAACAAACAAAACCTAACAACTTGAAATTTAACGGTCATTTCTGTTAAAGGTCAAGTGCTATGTAATTTATTTTAATGGGTAAACACAAATTTTCTAACCCAATCAACACAATTTGAATGATATCCAGTATAGAGGATGCCCTCATCAACATGTATTTTAATTTAACACTTTTGCCTCCAGGCTTAACCACTTCACATGAAGCTAGAAGACAAAGTTCAAGACGTAGTGCCCCAATGAACTTTAAATTTTAAATCACGGTGATCAAGCAACTACTTATACCTACAATTTATCCGTCTCATAGGCACAACTTAATCCTTTTAAGACTGCCAAAAGAGGCTGGGTAATTTAATGCACAAATGACAGAAAATATCAATCACTTCTGTGAAATATATATTTGTATAACTGCAATTTGAGTACACAAATATGATTAAATCTGCTCAATATATAACCTACAAGAATACACTACCATAGCTTAACATACACCAGCTTTCACAGAAGTTTCTAAGATCTCCTATAGTTCTGCAACTTAGTAGTCATATTCATGATAAGACTCAAACTACTTCTAAACCTTCAAGGAGAATGGATATATTAACTCTAAATCTCAAGTACTAGTTTGTACAGGAAACTGGTTTCTGATACAATTTTCATTTCAGAAGTGAACATAAGTTATATTAATCAACAAACTAAATGAAGAAAAAAAAATAATATTGTTAATTTTAGATCTATTTAAACACAGTATTTAAAAACATCTTTAAACAAATACTTGATTACTGAAGCTTAGAGGGAATGCTTCTCTAGATATTTGTAGAAGGTTGCTTCTCTTATTTTACCCCAACAAATGAGGAACTAACCTGAAGAAGTTAAAATTAGAATCTTCAGCTGTCTTGTTCATACTCTAAGGTTTTTATGAGGAATAATTTGCAGAACTATAATTACTTATTCAAAAAAAGCAAGGTAAAAAGGCAAGGTAAAAAGTCCTGTTCATTTCAGAACTGCTGCATGAACATGTATGTGACAGATATTAGAGTTGTGGAAGGCTTGCAGGCATATGTTTTGTCATAAATAGTTTTACAACACAGGATATAGAGATTTTCCCAGTTAGCATACCCTGATATATTCAGTCACAATTGCACTTAAAACAGAATGTTCAGATATAATTTACTTATGCAAATAAACATGTTGTCGTGGTTTAGCCTTAGACGGCAACAAAGAACCACGTGGCAGCCACTCGCTCCAAAGCCCGTCCACGGTCAGGAGGGCAAAATCAGAAGAAAAAGGCAAAACTCGTGGGTTGGGATAAAAACAGTTTAACAGAACAACAAAACAGCAACAAATAACGCGGGTAAAGAAGTATGAAAACACGACCACAATGCCGACCGCTCACCCACTGCACCCGGCACCGTCTCCGACCACCAGGCGCGCGCCTCCCTCCCCAACTTCCTGTCCCCCTCCCCTTCCCGGACAGCTCCTGTTCCACTCCCTCTGCCCGGCCAGCTCCCCACTACCCCCTGGGCATGGCTCACATGGGATGGAATACCTGTGCCCTGCTAGGAGAATTAACCCTGTCCCTCCTGGAACCAGGACACATGTATTGCCAGTAGATGAAAAAAAACAAAAAAACCCAAACCAAACAAAAAACAAACAAACAAACAAAAAAACACAACAAACACAACAAACAAACAAAAAAAACCAACAAAAACAAAAAGGGGAAGGGAAAGTAGCTGAACCATTACAAATCTTTCCCTAGAACAAGCTGTCACCAACTCTTCCCTTGTTTGTAGAGATGTACTATGGAGACATGTTTTAAAAATTAGTTTAAAATGATAATAGAATTGAAATTGGAAGACAATCTCTGTTGACCAAACCAATTCCCATCAGCCTCATCAACAGGATCAAGAAATGAGGATCAAACTGCCTTGGAGAAACAGACACCTGATAAAAAAATTGAATTTTTTTTTTAAAATTTGGATGAATCAACTTTGTGAACTTCAGAATACAGTCCAAATCCTGACTCTTCTTATGAGCTATCCTGGATGTGCCACCTTAGAATCTAAATAGGTACAGCTAAAAGGGAAATTCAAAAGAGAAAGGAGCCAGCTAATGGAATACCTGTAAAACAAACTATAACTTCATCTAGACACCTGTTATTACTATGGCGTATGCTTAAGCACATATATTACTGAGGAAAACCGTCTTCATTTATAAACTAGAGCTTGTAATCAGGCATTTTTAAGCTCCACACTTTAGCTAGACTGCTAACAAGCCTGATAGGAATTAATAGACTGTGCAAGCAGATCCTCAACACTTTTTGTGCTTCTTTTAAAGGAAGTTGTTAGAAAATACAACAAGCTTTTTTGATGTAAGCTTAGCCTCAAAAGCTTTAATAAATGTGACTCTGTGACAGTCTAAATAGCCTACTAACAGGAGAAGTAGCTCAGAGAAAGTCCTCGTGCCAAATAGCCTGTGTGACAGGCAACAATACCACGCACATGTTCTGAATACTCATCTGGCATTATCATAAACAGCTTCAGAAGGAAAGGCGATAGATGTGGTAGGGTGACATATGCTTATTCTAAGCAGCCACAGTATGAAAAGCACACAGAAAGCCTGCCTCAAGTAAAATAGTTCATGGAATGCATCAGCCATAAAAATAGGGCAAAAGATGGAATTTTACGAAATGTAGTTCATGCACGTATATGTGTATTTTACGTGGTACTAATAATATGCTTCATGTAAGAAATACCTCCAAACTAACCACCTATATTACTGTCTCTAAAAGCAATAAAAATAAAAAAAGGTATTAATAACTATTCTCGTGCTGCCAGAGTAGCCTATTTAAATGGTTCAATTTCAATTAAATTGAGAAAAAAAAACCCAAACCACAATAGAATTAAGTGCTTCACCATTTACATTACTTGAGTGAATACAATTTATGTAATCTGAGTAGGATCCTCATTAGGAGGGTTCACGGTAAGAAACCATTGTGATTAAATCATTAAATCATATCTAGGAAGAGTGAACATTCCCACTGATACAGAAAGCTTTGATGAGATTTTAAACAATTAGAACCATCAAATGCTTTTATGAATAGCAAGGATCCTGAAGGCAGAAGAGGTTTTAAAAATAGTGTTTTTTTAAAAATAAGGTGACACACCCTAATATGTTTCACTTTCTCTTGCGTTCATTAACACTGATACAATTTGCATCCACTTTCAGTCATTAGATCTCAGTTCAGCATTTTAGTATTTCAAACTCTAGTCATTAATCTGAATTCATAAAACCTACTCCCTCTGCCCCTCTCTACCTTTTCCTCAAAGAGAACACAATTTTCAGTAAATGATTCCCAAATTGCTGTTTGGATTGTAATTTCTAATTTCCGTGCTTACATTTCCCAAAAGAATCAATGATGATATGGAAAACACATTGGAGAATCAGTATAGTTACTCAGCTCTTAGCTTTCATTCTGGTGGGGTTTTGTTTGGGATTTTGATTTTGGTTTTTATTGGAAACAGTTTGGTAGATCAAACTCAAGGTCAGAAAATGTATCCATCAAAATGTGGATCTCATACAGAGATCTTGAAGATACTGTCTTATTAACTTCTTTCAACAGTTTTGGGACTAATAGAATATGTAGAAAAGTGGAAGCACAGCCAAAACTGCAAGTTTAGGCTGTGAAGTCACACTATAAATGAGAATGGCCTGAGATACAAGATCAGTTGTGGTCATCTCGCAGACATGAGGTTATAAAGCAAGCTACACAGTTTTGACTTTTACAGGATGTATTTTGTAATATGTTGACCTGTAGACAGGTATCACACATTTTAATTCATATTTTACATTACAACTTCTGTTCAAATCAAAATTAGAGGAGCACATTTGTTCGAACTAAAGATAAAAGTCCAAAATAACTCTGCGTAAATACCGGTCTTGCATTTTGACATCCTTATTTTATTTACAATAATTGATCCTACAAAATTATCTCTAACTGAGCTTCATTTTGCATTTGAAGCTAGGCAGATGAAGCTGTCAGTCATCCACAGTAGAAAATAAAATACTAAGTTTGTCTTGTAAAAGATCAGACTGAATCCAGATTTGCCACAAAAATCATGCACTTCAATATGATGTGTCATATTAAAACTTGCAACATTATTTCAGATACCCTCATTGACACAATACACAAAAAGCTCCTTTGAAGCACTCATTGGTTTATTTGGAAATCCTTCTTAGTTCATGGATCACTGACCTGAAAGACAGGTTTATCTGGGCAATACTAAGACAATCTTTTCCCCAGTGGCATAAAAATGCCACTATAATTTTAGAGGTAATCATTAGTCTTCTTGAAAAGGTAATGACATTTGATTTTTAGCTATCAATTAATAAAAATCTAAGAGTGCCACTGATGATTTTTTTGCCTTAGCAGAGATGAATGTGCTTGTGATGTTAAGTAAATGTATTTTAAACATATTTCTTTTCAAGTTTTACAGAGAAGATACCTATAAAAATATTTTATTGATGATTTAATTTTCTTTCTAACATAGCTGAAGAAGATTCACACCTCCACCTTCATTAGGAATGGTTCTTCTCTTAGTACGAATTAAATTTGACTAGCATTTCCTTTTGCTTAGCAGGAGAGGACTAAGGAAATTAGTAAAACTTTTTATTGCTTTCTGGAGTTTCTGTGGCATTGTTTTTTATATAAATGGGCAGAGAAGTGGGTGGTGATACCTTCTCATTAGAATTGCAAATGGCTGACCATGTACATTTGTTTTTCTCAGGTTATTCTTCACTCTTCATGCTATCCAACTGACACTTTTCCAACTGTTGAAAAGTTAAAACGCTGAAGATTATTCATCTTTCCTGGTTTCAGTCATGTTAAAGACTTGCTATGCACAAGATGGCACTTCTCACAATTTTTCTGAAGTCTATTAAAGCTGATTCTTAGCCTCTCCATCTGCAGACTTCGCCTGAAAAACATGGAATCACAGGATGGTTTGAAGAGACCTTATAGATCGTCAAGTTCCAACCCCCCTGACATGGGCAGAGACACCTCCCACTAGACCAGGTTGCTCAAAGCCTCATCCAGTCTGGCCTTAAACACCTCCAGGGATGGAGCATCCACAACTTCCCTGGGCAACCTGCTTTAGTGTCTCACCACCCTCACAGGAAAGAATTTCTTCCTTATATCTAATTTAAAATCTCCCCTCTTTCAATTTGAAATCATTAGCTCTTGTCCCACCACTATACTCCCTGATAAAGAGTCCATCCCCATCTCTCCCATAGACCCCCTTCAGGTACTGGAAGGCTGCTATAAGGTCTCCCCAGAGCCTTCTCTTCTCCAGGCTGAACAAGCCCAGCTCTCTCAGCTAGTCTTCATAGGAGAGGTGCTCCATCCCTCTGATCATCTTCGTGGCCCTCTGCTGGACCTGTTCCAACAGGTCTGTGTCCTTTCTACATTGAGGACTCCAGAGCTGGACACAATACTCTAGCTGGGGTCTCACGAGAGCAGAGTAAAGGGGCAGAATCACTTCCCTTGATCTGCTGACCACGCTTCTTTTGATGCAGCCCAGGATATGGTTGGGTTTCTGGGCTGCTAGTGCGTACTGCCAGCTCACATTGAAATTCTGACGCATGAACACTCCCAAGTCCTCCCCAGGGCTGCTTTCCAGTCATTTGCTGCCCAACCTGTATTTGTGCCCAGGAATGACATGACCCCGATTCAGGACCTTGCACTTGGCCTGGCTGAACTTCATGAAGTTTGCACAGGCCCACCTCTCAAGCCTGTCCAGGTCCCTCTAGATGGCATTGCTTTCCTACAGTGTGTCAACTGCACCACACAGTGCAGTGTTGTTGGTAAAACTGCTCATGTTGAGCTTCTCATCAACCAACACACCCAATTCTACCCTCAGCCTGTATTTGTGCTTGGGATTGCCCCAACCCACATGCAAGACCTTGCACTTGACTTTGTTGAACTTCATAATGTTTGCATGGGCCCACCTCTCCAGCCTGTCCAGGTCCCTCTGGCTGACATTGTTCTCTCCAGCATGTTGACCAAACCACACAGCTCAGTGTCATCAGCAAACTTGCTGAGTGTGCACTTAATCCTAATGTATGTGTTACCAGCAAAGATGTTAAAAAGCAGTGGGCCCAGTGCTGACCCTTGAGGGATGTCACTTGTCACTGGTTTCCACTTGGCCATTGAACCGTTGACCATAACTCTTTGAATATGGTCATCCAGACAATTCCTTACCCACTGAGTGGTTCATTCATTAAATCCATGTCTCTCCATCTAGAGACAAGGATGTTTTGGGGGAAAATGCCAACATGTTTAAATATCCAGGTGAACTTGGTTGGTGCTCATCTGTTATTTTTGTTTTTCAGTTTACGTCTTAAGGAATGTTAGGGTGTAAACCTGACACTCACTACGTTTTAGGTCCCCAGGGTTTGTACATAACTGAAAGCTCAGCAGGGCATAATCTTTCCAAATTTCCAGAGTGAATAGGACCTCTGGCCAGTTAATTCTCAAGATTGCCTTTTGGAACAGCTTTAGCTTCTCTAAACTACTTTAAGTCAGTCAGCATTTCAAAGAACTGGAACCTTCTAATTGCCTACAATGCATAAACATAAGTAGAAAAAGTAATTGTGGACTTTGCTTTCACTCTTCCTGAATGGCCTCATCTAAGTGAAATCCGCATATTTTACTAACTAGGTCTTTCCACCAGTATACACACCATGAGATTATGAACTTTGAAAAAGACAGATCAAAAAGTAACCTTATCTCTTCTTTGGCCTTGTTTCAACTTGATGTGCCAAAAGTATATTTATAAAACTTATATTTTGCAATCACATCCTCCTGCTTTAGTTCCCTGTCCCCATTTTTCTCTCCTGTGACAGTTATTGTTCTAGCTTGGTGCTTACATACATTCCTGTCTTCAACACATTCCCTGCTAAGTCATACGAAACTGACTTCATTCTGAACTGTACCTTGGGCCACTGCAGAATTTAGAAGTTTAACTACAGGTAATGCTCTGAACTCCAACTGTTAGGAGTTTGGTATACATTTTCTATTTCTATTTACTTCTCAGAATAGCCCCATGGAGTTCATTAAGACTTGCAAAAATAAATCCTGTCTTGTAACACTGGCAAGTATCAGTCAGCTTAAGAGCTGGAAAAGTCTCATCTCTTTGATCAGCTCCAACAGTAAGTTTCCCTCTTTCCCTCATAATAGCTCTTTGAAAGAAAAAAAAAAAAAAAAGGAGAATACCTAAAATTTTCAAAGCATTTGTCTTGCAAGGGGAGTTTCACAGGGAGAGGTCTAGTTAGAAAAATACATAAATGACAAATACATAAATGCAAATATTGGGAGAAAGGGAAGTTGCTATGGTTTTGGCAAATTATTCTTAAATCTTTTGCTCTAGGAGAAATTAGCTATATTAACGAGGGCTAGTGCCTCCAGTAAGTTGTTTCAGTATTAGTTGATTAAAGTCTTAGTAAGTTCCATGCATCAGGTGAATAAACAAGACCTTTGAGCATATCCATAGCTTCATAAACGAAATCACTGTATGTGGAAATGTTCATAATGACTCTTTGTAACAGCTTTGTACAGGTTATATCACTGCATTCCATAATGCAGGTTTGCACACTGCAACACCTCAGCTGTAAATTTGAGAAATCCCTGTGAATGGCTGTGAATGTAGACAGATAACATTGCAATATGTTTCGCAAAGATCAGGACAAGGGGATTCCAGTTAAACTACTACACAAAAGCATATGACAATGTTTCAAAAGTACTACGAAATCTCTGCACTAATGTAAATGTTACATAGGTTTTGCAGCACTCATTTTCAAAGGCATTTTTTCTATCATATTAAATTTTCTATACATATTAAAGTAGAAATAAACCACGTATTACTATCAGCTACTGCAGTGGCAAAATATTGTCTCACAAACGATTTAAGATAGAAAGTTCAGAACACAGAGGAAAAATTGACATAAACATTTAATTATTTTGCCATAATCTCATTTTCCTACACTTTATGTCTTTAAAAAAATTAATGATTTTGTAAATATAGTTATTACTAACCTAATAAAAAAGGCTGTACCAAATAGAAAATAAAGCCTGTATAAAAACATAGACACATACTCAGGAGAGATGATACTCATTAATCTCCCAAATATGTGCTTGCCTGTATAAAACACAGCAGTTAATAATGCTTTATACAATTCATGAGAAACCATGTGACCATGAAAATAATGCTTGCAAATGATACTTTTAGGGAACAGTAAGTCAAAGGTGTAATGGTTCCAGCTAGTTCAAAGGAAAATAAAACAAAGATTATCAAATTCTCCACATTTCTCATAGGGGCATCTTGAAAGTTATTACAAATTAACAAGTGGTATCAATTTAAACTGCATTTATTAAATGGTTTGATGCTAGATCCAGCAACAGGTGCTCATAGCCTGGAGAAACAGGTCAGCAGGAGAGCACCTGGAGTGCAGTACAAAGGAATTCTAGCCACTCCAGCAAGTAAGTCAGCTTCATCTGGGTCCCAACTTAAATGCCTCCATGCAAACACACATAGTATAGGGAATTAACAGGAGCAGTTAGAGATGTGTGTGAGCCTACAGGGCTATGATCTTATTGGCATCAGAGAGACATGGTAGGATGGCTCCTATAAACTGCAGTGCTGGAATGGAGGGATATAGGTTCTTTAGGAAATACAGGCAGGGGAGATGAGGAGGAGGTGTTGTCTTCTATATCAATGACCAGCTGGAATGCATGGAGTTCCAACTGGACATGGATGAGGAGATGACCCAGACCTTATGGGTGGGATTAAAGGGAGAAAGAAAGGAAATGGGTTACCTAGGATATAGAGAAGGATGAGATAAATGAATGTTCTCTTGTTGTTTAAGAATGGTAAATAAATGAAACAGCCAAACAACCTCACCCCCTCTGATTTCCATCCTCTACTTTTTATATTTCTTGAGTATGCTGGTCTCAGGACCAGCATCCGCTGGTAGAAAGATGTGTGGAGTAACCCAATTCCTAATTCAGTTGATTCTGGAATAGTTTGGAAAAGTTTTTCTCAGTGATGTCCAATGATAGGACAAGGGGCAATAGTTGCAAGCTGGAGCATAGGAGGTTCCACTTAAATATGATGGTTGTGATTTTGACTTCTTTACGATGAGGGTGATAGAACACTGGAACGGACTGCCCAGGGAGGAGTCTACTCTGGAAATATTCAAAACCCACCTGGACGTGTTCCTGTATGACCTGATCTAGGTGTTCCTGCTCTGGCAGGGGGATTGGACTAGATGATCTTTCAAGGTACCTTCCAATCCCTGATATTCTGTGATTCTGTGATTCATTGCCTAAGATTGCTCCTTGTAAAGTAAGCTGCCTTATAATGCAATACTTAAATGTTAAAAAGAACAAAAAGTAAAGAATAGTGTAATGATTAACAGTAGAACCTGCAATCAGTTCTGAGCAAGTCCATTTTTAAAATGATTGCACATCACATACAGTATTTCTCAAATGCTATGAAAAGTGAACAAACTGGCCGTGTGAACCAGGAACTATAATTGCTACAAATCTCAGTCATTAATGGGAAAAGAGATTGTATTACAGATGAACATCTAGCAAAAATAAGTAAGCAATCCTTCAAGCAGATATTAAAGTTCATGACTCCCTCCTTTAAAAGTAACAGGTTATTTTCATTAAGACGCATATCTAGAGGAAAGGAAATGCCTTTTTAGAGGTCTCAGATTTACTCTTAGGCATATAAAGTTCTAAATATTTTGGATAAAAAATCAGTTCTAAGTGACTGTTTCGGTTTGCACTGATCTGTGCTGAGGGGTCTGAGCCTTCCTAGGCCTTTGCTTGGAAAAGTGAGTGAACTAGGTAGATAACAGAATTAAGCAATTTTCTGGAAACCAACTGAGACTGGTGACCCATGCAACCTATGTGTACAAGCTCACTGACTTCATCTGGATCCAGGGATCACCTCCATATTCAGAGACTCAATAAGTAACATTAAGTCAGGGTTCATGAAGCCTCTGAGAAAATCCTGCAGGCTGATGAGCATTCTCTTATGTCACTTTTTAATCTTTTGTTCTTTGGAGGCTAGTGACACTGCTTAGACCTAAACATGTGTTGTGTCCTCATTGAGGATCAAGATGTTCAGTATCTTCCAAACAATACAATCATAAATAAAGTTCTGCAGTAAGATTAAATTATTAATTACTTTCCTTTATGTAAGCACACAGTGTCCACTGAGGAAACAAAGGCTTTTCTCTTTTTAATTGTAACATATCCTGGAGAATTTCACCTTCATAGACATACTAAAACCGCATAAAATTAGCTGAAATATTCTTAATTGAGAGGAGCAACATCTAATATTTGAATATAAAATGTTTAATCAAGAGAAGTAGGATTCATTTCAAAGGCTTTATAATCAGTGCTATCACCATATTAGATAAATCAAAATGTACTCTATGTAGAATTCATATTATTTATGTCCTGAAATAATTTATCTGTTATAATTTAATCCCACATCCTGGCTAAAGAGCATGTATATAACATGACAGGCTGTACTGAAAATCATCCTGGTCATAGAGAAGATAAATCTAAGCCATTATTTTGGGATCTCAAATGCTTTTCAAAAAAACCTATTGTAGCCTTCCCGTCCTTGGTTCTCCTTTGAAATGAAAGTAGAAATTAAGACTTCCCTGAGTGAAAAGCAAAAAAATATAACAAGATTTAGTATATTTTATTAGTTGGGTTTTTTCACTAGAAAAAAAAATCATCTATAGACGGGCATTGGCAAATTTCTTTCCCATTCCTTTTTTTTATTGAATCAGAATCTTAAAATATGTCTAAGCGCAATAACTGCTATAGTGTGTTCAAGGATTTCTCTTGTATTTCCATGGTAGAAGTAGCCATTTCATCCCAAAGCAATACATTTGCTCCCTAACTAGAGGACCTGCCTCTACACACAAAAGAAGAACCTGGAATGAACACTGGTAATTGATTCACTCAAGCAGAAAATGAAACCATCAGAGGAATCTTAAGGATACAGGTAAGCATAAATCATTGAAACAAACAAGTGTTCATATTTTATCACTATAGGCTTTTCACTCCACATGTAAATCTATGTTTTTCCTTGCTTGAAAGTACAGACTGCTTTTAAAGACCAATATAACACATGAAGGTGGTTACACAATGACAAAGGATGAGGAGAAGGCTGAGGTGCTTAATGCCTTCTATGCCTCAGTCTTTAGAAGTAGAGTAGGTTGTTCCCTGAGTACCCAGGCCCACGAAATAGCAGATTGGGGTGAGGAGCAGAAAGAAGCCCCCGTAATCCAAAGCAAGATGGTGAGGGACCTGCTCCAGCACCTCAATATGAACAAGTCTATGGGACCAGATGGGATCCACCGGAGAGTACTGAGGGAGCCAGCAGAAGTGCTCGCTGAGCCAGTTTCCATCATTTACCAGCAGTCCTGGCAAACTGGGGAAGTCCCAGCTGACTGGCATCTAGCAAATGTGATGCCCGTCCAGAGGAAAGGGTGGAAGGATGGTCTGGCGGAAAAAGACCTGGTGGTGTTGGTCGACTGTTGGCTGAACATGAGCCAGCAGTGTGCTCAGATGGCCAAGAAGGCCAACAGCATTCTGGCTTGTTTCAGCAACAGTGTGGTGTTAGACAATGGACACACCTTACCGCAAACAAGACATTGAGGTGCTGGAATGTTTCCAGAGAAAGGCAACAGAACTGTTGCGGGATCTGGAGAACAAGTCTTATGAGGAGCAGCTGAAGGAATGGGAATTGTTTAGCCTGGAGAAAAGGATGCTGAGGGGAGACCTTATCACCCTACAAGTGCTTGGAAGGAGGTTGCAAAGAGGTGGGATTCGGTCTCTTCTCCAAGTAACAAGTGATAGAACAAGAGGAAACGGCCTCAAATTCACCAGGGGGGAGTTTAGATTGGAAATCAGGAAACTTTTTTACACTGAAAGATTTATTAAGCATTGCAACAGGCAGCCAGGGGAAGTGGTTGAGTTTAAATCCCTGTTGGTATTTAAAAGCCAGGTTAACATTGTGCTTAGAGATATGATTTAGTGATGTTTTTTTATCAGTTCGGTTGGTGGTTGGACTGGATGATCTGAAAGGTCCCATCTGACCTAGGTAATTCTATGATTCTATGAAGTAGTATTTGCTGACTGCCAAAATAATTTTTTCCCATATAGAGTAACTCTGCAGGTATATGTATGTGAAGTATGTGAAGTAGTAATAAAAACATATATTCTTAAAAAGCTGTCCTTGTAACCACATATTGCTTTCTATTTCTAATTCCAGACTCCAGTGAACTACTACAAGTATTTCACAGAATACTTATTTAAGTATAATGACATATATTCTCTTCATTGTTTTGGGGAAAAGAACATCTATACCTGTGTACACATATTACACTGACCCTTTCTCACTACCAGGTCTCTTCGTGCATATTTAAAAAGCACATTCACACTGGTGCTGAGTCCTCCATTGATAGTTGTATAGCAATAAAACCTAAGATTTACTAGATTTCTGATTTTCAAAGTGTCAAAATTCCTCCAATAATTAAATTATTTCCTAAATCCTACAGTGTAATTTTACTAACTGTTAAGAGTAGATAGCTTCAGAAAACAACCCTTTTGCATAGGTTTTCTTAAATTTTGAATTTCAATCAAGTGATAAGATTAACTAATTTGTGCTCTTTGATAGCAATGTACAAAACTAATTAAGCAACAGAATCCCAAGGAAACCAGTATTCTTTTCTTTCTTTCACACAAAAGGCATATCTGACTATTAAACTTATCTTCTGTGCTTAAAAATAATGCGATAACTTGGGAAGAAATGGAAAACACTAGCACAATCAGTGTTACAGACCAACAGCATCACTTTTTAAGTGCTTTAGTTTTGTGAAAAGACAGTAATTTTGCTCTACACACTAATAGGAGTTTTGTATACTTTGGAAACTCCACACTTTAGGGAATCTACTTTTTGAAGTCAGTTTTCTCAAAGAAAGAAACTCATTACAATAGATTCAAATGAAGCCTGAAAATGCTTAGCAATTTGCTTGTCTGAACCTTTCTTCAAAAGGCTAAAAATTAAAACTGTGGGAAGTCAGAGAAAAAAGTAACTCTCAAAATGCAGTACCTTAGCAGAAAAAAACTAAGGGAAATTGAATTTGTAGTTTGAATAGCGATTGGCCTGCAGATAAAAAACCTGAATTCCACTGGAAAAAGGCAGTAGACTAAATACAGACAGATTAGATACAGACTAGATACGGAGAATAAACTGAAGTATTGCCAAAGTGAAAGGACAGGAGTCCACAAGGACAGACACAATATAGCACAGAAGAGGTCACACTATATTATAAAGGTGGAAATGAAAGTTCGAGTATTAAAATGGCATGGATAGCAAAACAAATGTTGTTCCTTTGCATGGAGCAGAACCCTGGACAGAAGTGCCATTCTGTGAAATTTCAATGGTAGCTGGTTTAGCTATGGAAGAAAAGTAATACAGAAGGCAAATGCTTTCACGTGGAAGCCTGAACTAAGGATGACATTAAGTGATAAGGAGTAGGTCACTGCAAACACAACAATATTCAACACAGTGAAGGATTGCTTTGTTCACTCGAGGCTGCTAATCTTCACAGGTACATATGCCAAAACTAGTTCAGTTATCAGTGAAAGGTTACATTTCCAGCAGTAAAAATACCCAGCCGTTCTTGAATGAAGCGTACAGAGAAGAAGCTCGTGTTTACTGACTCCTGCTCTACAAGTGACCAAAACAAACCCAGAATTTTGTAAACCCTTTCCATGACCACAACGCCCTGCATGCACAGCAAGAGATTGATCTTGAACCTGATGGTGTCCATCACCCTTTGATAAACTGGAGCAATACTGGATTGTAGACCTAAACCAGGTATACCTAGACAGACTGTAAGCTTGTAGAAATAGTAGCCTCCCTGTAGTCACAAAGTAGCCTCATTATGGATATTCTTCCAAATGTAAATGTTCACATTTAAGATTTAATAACCAGTCTAATAAATATTTTCAACTTATTCAGAAAAGAAGAACCTTGTCATTCCACCAAACAAATGGATTTCCC
Source organism: Jacana jacana (assembly GCA_013400555.1). Taxonomy (NCBI): domain Eukaryota; kingdom Metazoa; phylum Chordata; class Aves; order Charadriiformes; family Jacanidae; genus Jacana; species Jacana jacana. Next base: position 7,406 of record VZTM01003473.1, on the reverse strand, counting down.
ATAGCAAATATAACTAAAAGGATCTTCACAGCTGACATAAATCATTATGTTTTCATTAACTTTAATAGAGAAACTTCAACTTCCATTACTGGGATCAAATACAGTTAATATACTTGTCATGGATGATATGTCTCTCATATACCTTTCAGGCAAAAATATTCAGCCCAGACTTAATGTAAAACCATGAAAATACCCAAGTCTACAATTATGAAATCAAAAAGTAACACTGCAAACAAAACACAGAAGAAAATACAAATAGCTCAAAAGAGGGAAAACTCTTATAATGCAATATGTAATTAGTAGATGTCACATTTACAAATATAACAAGCAGCAAAAGAGTAGGAAACATATGGCAATTTCTTCTTTGAAAGATGAGAACAAAGAAAAGAGTTGTCTGATACTCTTTTTCCTCTGCTCTCATCTTCTTTCATCCAAGGTAAGACTTGACTCACTTGTCTTTAATTACCACGATGCCAGATGAAAAAAAAAAATCCTCAAGACAAGAAAAGAGCAAAAGGCAAAAACAGCAAAACTGTCAAAATGGCAGCAGAGCCCCTAGAAAAGAGAAAAATTCCCCAGAAAATGTTGTGTGAGCAATGACTCACCCTGTGGGAGATCAGTCTCCGCCTCAGACTGCTCGGGATGAGAATGTAATGCTGCATCACTGCTGGTTGTGGGAAGGCACCTTGAGGAATAAACAAAATAAAATAAAAAAAGAATAAGGGCATGCTAAATTAAACTTTCTTCTTGTGTTAAAACAAACTGGTACTGTAAACGGCTTCACTATTACTAATCAGAGCTTTGTCAAATCTTTCTGCACACAGAGAAAAATAACTTATTTTCATTTCTCACTTTTCCAGCATTTTTTGTTTTGTTTTTAACTTTGAAAAGGGCTTAAAATAGTAATTTAAAATAAATATAAAGAAGAAATAGGAGGATGCAGAGCAAGCAAACTCTTCTCGGGGCTCAGCATAGGCTGGCTGCTCCCAGAGGGAGGAAAGCCAGAAGTTATAACATGGCCCCAGGGCAGGGTCTGCAGGGAATGGTAGAAGCCAGGGCCAGATCAGAATTATGATCCACTGTCACGTTCATGGGGATGAGCCCACCACAAGAGGTGGGGTCAGGATCAGGCTTGGTGCGAGGCACCAGGGTGAGCCACAATCTGACATGGCCAGGCAGGTACATGGGGACAGGGAGCTCTGTCAGTCTGTAGGAAGCGGTCAGGATTAGTGGGGATGGAGAGGAGCACTCTACAGTGTTGCTGGAGCAAGGACTAGGCTGAAATGGGGGTCCTGTGCTGTGGGCAGGTGGAGAAGGTCAGGCAGGGACAGCTGGGGCTGGTGGGCCCAGGGCCCTGGTGCCCCGACAATGTGTGGGGAAGGCAAGGCCAAAGGCTGGGTTGTTGGCAAACCCAGAGCTACCCCTCAGTCCAGGGGCTGTATTAAAAGTGTGCTGTACCTATTCCCACAGAAAATGAAGAATACCAATATCAGGGGAGCCCAAACCACATGAACCTGAGGAGAGGAATAATGGCCAGGCCAATCTAAGCCAGCACAGGCATGGTGCCCACCTCTACCCAGGGGCTGCTGGGCTTCCTGAAGCCCAGGATCACTGCAGCAAAATCCCATCACAAACTGACCCCTCAGCTAAACCCCGCAGAAGGGATGGATCGTGCCAATAAAAAGAAGCATCTGAAAACTTTTTCCTGAAAACACTTAGTTGTAAAACTTAAACACATCAAAAGAATGCAAGAGAAAGCACATGATTTGTTAGAAGCTGACTTCCATTTTGTAAGAGGAACAGATGTTTTATTGTAATTAAAGCTCATCTTTTTTGTACAAGGTGACTCTTGAAGGATGCATATACTCCAAGTAAACAAGTCTACTGTATTTCTTTCATACAAATGTTGATGATCCACAGTTTTCTTGTAAACCTAGCTTACACTCAGAGAATTATTTTTTAAAAAAAATATCTTCTTTTCAGCTTATATGGCTTTTCATTCTATTGCTTACTCTCCCAGCTAAGCCCTAAATAATTACTTTTACTTAGCCTGTCTTGAATATTTATGGAAACTTCTTTCCTGTAATATAAAAAATGAAGCATAAACATCTGAGATTAGTAACCAAATGAACTCAATGTTGAGTTGATTAAAACCTGCTTAGCAGCAGTGTACCACATTGTCACACTCATATAAGCAAATTTACATAGTTAGAACTATCCAATTACTTTTTCAAATATATTAGTGAAGCGTTGTAAACAGTTCAATGTGGTAGTTTGAACAACACACAATAAAATATGTATACAGTTAAGTAAATCACAGTGTCAAGCTCTTTTAGCAATTATGTCAAAGTCATCTCAAGGTCAAGTTCAAAAGGGGATTGTAGGATGTCTGCAAGTGGGAACCCACTGGGTCACATTCATGAACATGGAAACCTTGGGCAGATGCAGTGCAAGGAAGAAACAATGAATGTCCCTTTGTAGAACAACTCTTGTGTCCCACCAGAGAATTTACCAAGTACCAAAAAGTATATGTTTTTGAATGCTTATTTATTTCCCTGGGGCTTTATGTTTTCTATTATCTTTATAAAATTATATGGTTCTAGGCAGACTTTAACATAACTCATCAGGAATTTCTGTGCTAACAAAAACCCAAAAGTAATGTAGCAGTGCCCTTTATACAGGTCATGTACTGGTGGTAAACAAACAAGACTTGTTAGGCAAGTAATAAACAACCACATCTGTAGATTAAATTTAACCACCTAATCACTGCCTGTACAGCAAGATAAAGATGCTACTATAGATGACATTTCCATGAGAGCTAACAGGAAAAGGAGGATGAGAGGTTGCTTATCACCAAAACTATTAGCAGAATCCTACAAACCTACATATTTTTGGAGCTGTGGCATGCTGACATACCTTTCCTGAGTTTAGCACACCCCTGATTATAGGCAATTTTCTGCAGAAGGTGCCAATCTGTTGATTAAAAACTACATGTCAGAGAAAGTACAAACTTGACTGTGAGTGTTCGAATGCTTCACTATCCAGATGAAGGCAGAGCTGCACTTGACTGAGTACAAACATCATCAACTTGTTTTCTTCTGTTTTTATGACTGCCACTTTGTTTAGCAATAATAGCATTACAAAAAGGAGTGGCTTTCTCTCTTTTTCAGCTAGAAAATGCTGTACCTGGCTGACAGTTTTCAAATGAATTAGCTGTCATGTTTAAGTCAGAGTAACAACAAAGTCCAAACCCAACTTGCTTCTGTGATTGCAGGAAAGTCTCCACTGAATTCTTACTGGAATAGAAATGCTACTCATTTTATTTGATGGTTGTTCTGGAAGAAATAATGCAAGAGACCATTATTCTCCAGAAGTCTGCATCTTAAAACCCTCCTCGTGTTTCTGTATTAGTTGTCAGTCTGAATTTTATACATCTGAAAGTACTTTAATGCTAAAAGACAATAAATGTATGTTAAATCATAAATATTCAAGTAAATCCTCTTTTGTGTGCCTCAGCCTTCTTTTGTATCATGGACACCAGCTTGATGTAGCAGACTTTAAGACAGTAAGGATTTTTGCTTTGGCTTCAGTGAGTGCTGAGAACGCTCAGACGAATGCTTCTGCAACTGACATGAGTTCAAGTGGTTTTACTCTTGAACTCTTAATCTAGTTTGGTGGAAATGTACATTAAAAAGAATATTAAATTCTGGGGTTAACATTTCAGAAATAAATAAATAAAAGGACTGAGTTCAGAGCAAGGTAGCAAAGGTGACTTTTTTACTTACAACAAAAGATTAAAAGAACTAGTGAACAGAGAGCTCTACTGAGCAATAATTTAGGGGTTATAATGGTAGTGTAACTTTTCAATAGCAATCCTTGGAGAGTATAAGATAGCAAGGAAGTCAATGAAATATTTAAAGAAGCTGAATTTAATAGTAATGAGAAAATTCCAACAAAAAGAGATTCAGGGGGAATGCCATGAAAAAAATACCATGCAATAATCTTCTTGGAGAAGGAAGAGGACAGTAATGGAAACCCCAGAGCAATGGAACTATTAAAAGTAGGTGTGAAAATAAAGTGTGAAAAATACCCTCTCAGTGAAATTACCTAATAAGTCACATTTGTATTTAAGTTCCAATACTGAATATTTAGTGCTCTTGTTCTTTTAATACCATTCATCAATAGAATATCATAATGTGTTATATTGTGGTGTCATTTTAGAAAACCTACCTTTTACAAGTATCTCTGTGAACAATAACCACCAAAATGTTTGCAATTTACAATCTAATGTAAATAGAGACAATTAAAAAAAAAATCAGTCCTTTATTCAAAAATATGTCTTATTATTTAAAAACGTCATCTTTCAGTTGAAACTCCAGACTAGTTTTCTCACCCTCTCAAAATATGTAATTCTTCAACTACATAGGAAAGTGAGGAAAAGTTGGGTAAAAAGGCCAGTAACTTGCTGTATCTTTTAGTGAACCCAAAATTTTAGTCACTTCTTTGTTGGCTGTTTCTTATCAGCAATTGTCTAAGTGCATCTTATTTATACTTATTCTCATGAACATCATCTAGATAATTGCTTTTCTTTTGATTGCAGAACAGCTCACTGAACTACAGAACAATCTCTTAAAACCTTAGCATTCTAATTCTGCACTTATACAAATAGTAGAATGCATGCTGTAGGTTGACATATGACAGTTACACTCAGGGTGTGCTGCACAGAAGTAGGTCTTGGAAGGAAGTGTTTTATAGGTAACAGCTAATGCTAACCTGTAACGGAATTCTTATGGAAACTTGGAAAAACAACTTTAAAATAATTGAAATCAGTTATGGGGTACTTAAGGTGCTCTCTAGCAAACTAGAAAGGATAAAGATTAAACAAGCAGATTTTTGCTGCCTTAAGAAGCTATCACCTCTGAACTGGCTAGATACACTTAAGAATGCTTTTAGCTTGATAACTGTTATTTGCCAATAATTGCACTAATCCCACCATTTACCATGAGGAATTCAGTTACAAATAACTGACTCAATATCTAACACAATGCACCCTGCAAACTGTGTTTAGCTTCACATATTTCTGTAAGAATGAAAAATGGGGACGATACTTTTAATATTATTAAATGCTAAAAATTAACAATTTTGGTAGATAATACTTTCTTTCAATTTTACTTTTCTACAAACAGCATTATGAAGATTAATGAAATTAAAAGGATTCAAGCTATCAACTTGGAACTTAACTCAAAAATGAACTATTTCCAGATTCTAGTTCTCTTTTCTTAATTACAGACAAAAAGAGATGTTCTGTTACTAACTCCTGATTATAGTGGAAAGCCTTATATACATCTCAATCACATAGGAGTAATAATTCTAATCAAATTCCTTTCTTCATGGTAGGAAGGACTGAAAACATATTGTGTTTGCTGAGGACAGGAAGCTACAAAGATTCAAAAGTGAACTCTGCCTTACAGAAAGAAAAAAAACATTTTAGATCCAAAACACCATGTTTTCTCATTAATACCTTTAGAAGTTATCTGCCTGTGGGAATAGATTTTTAGTGTTTGTGTCTATAAATTTTGATTTTTGGAAATTATTAGTATTTAGTAATAATTTAATAAGTTTTTCTATTTGACCAGATGCATAGTCACATCGTAAAGAGAGCATTATGAAGTAATATTCCTGCCTAGTTTATGTGTGGTGTGATTAGGGTTGGTCAAGAGACAAGGAAGCTATTCAAAAATAGGTAGATTCGTACTGAAATGCACAATGAATAATAATTATCTTTTTTATTGTTATTTTAGCACATGAAGTGATTGTTAGAGACCGGCACGTGCTCTGTAATTTAGTGTTCATCTGTATAATAATGGCCTCTGTGGTCATTATCAAGCTTCAATGCTTGATCGTAATAATGGGTGATGTCTAATAATCATCTCTTATCCACTACCTGAATGGCAATTACAGCCATTTCCTCACTGGAAACTGCAATCTCTTCTTTATTTGGCACTAAAATTATTAGCTCTTTAAAAGAGTTGTAACATGGATTAGTCAATACAAATACTGTTTATATAGTCCCAGTAATGATCCATTATCCCTTAATCTGATTCTTGAGCTTCCTCAGGGTATCAAGGGTTTTTTTCTTTTAAAATTAATATCATATCTTTAGTAATGGGCACATGGAAAACTTAAGTAGACTCTTTCCCCAAGCTATATTACCCAATTTATTTTGTCTTTCAAGACGAGATTCATTTATGGAAAATAATTGTACTGAGGAAAGGGAAGTAATAATGTTATATGTATCTACCTAATACAAACAAGTTTAGAGCAAAATCTGACCTAGGTGTTGGTTGAAATGCTAGGATTTAAAAAAAAAAAAAAAAAAAAAAGGCTGTTTGGGCAAAATAAATCATATAATTTACTAACATGCCTAAAATAACCTGGGGAGTGTTAGAGTCTATTCCTAGGCATCTCCCCAGTGGCAGACACTGCAGCTCCTCTGGCCCCAGTGGCAGCCACTGCAGCTGAATCTGAAATCCAACCCGTGCCCATATCAGTTGCCCCCATCCAGAAGAAGAAATACACCAAGAAGTCAGTTCACTTAGCAAAGGATGACGATGAACCAGGGTCATCACGAGAACAGGAGGAAGAGGTGGAACCAGAGGTAGTCACCAGATCCCTAACCCTGAGTGAGCTGCGGGATATGCGAAAAGATTTCAGCCATCTCCCAGGTGAGAACACTGTCACCTGGCTGCTCCAGTGCTGGGATAATGGGGCCAGTAGCCTGGAATTAGAGAGTAGGGAAGCCAGACAGCTGAGATCTCTGTCTAGAGAAGGAGGCATTGATAAGGCGATTGGAAAAAGGACNAGGCACGGGTACAGGAGTTGCAAGGGAGAACAACCATGAAAGGGGATCCCTCCAGGAAGAGTGCCACCCCAGTTTCCAGTGGGCGGCTCACCAGTCAGAGTAGAAGGCATAATCTTGCTTCTGATCCTCTTGAGGGAACTTCTAAGTCTTTTCTGCGAGAAGTGAATAATGGATACTATGACCAAGATTAGAGGGGCCCTGCCTCCAGTCAGGCAGGGGAAAGGGACAACTGGGTGTATTGGACTGTGTGGATTCAACGGCCTGGCACATCAGATTCACAGGAGTATAAGGCTCTAGTGGATACAGGTGCCCAGTGTACCCTAATACCATCAAGCTACATAGGGGCAGAACCCATTTGTATTTCTGGAGTGACAGGGGGATCCCAAGAGTTGACTGTACTGGAAGCTGAAGTGAGTCTAACTGGGAATGAGTGACCAAAGCATCCCATTGTGAGTGGACCAGATGTTCCATGCATCATTGGTATAGATTATGTCAGGAGATGGTATTTTAAGGACCCAAAATGGTACCGGTGGGCTTTTGGCAT
>VZTM01003468.1:0-68559 GCA_013400555.1 Jacana jacana | reverse complement strand
CAGGTGAGGTCTGTTTGCTTGCTGTCTTTTTATTTTAAGTTTAAATTTCTCTGTGATACCATCTTCAAGCATCAATTATGTCTTTTCTAAGGTTTTTCTGCTGTGTTTGTTTTGAATAGAATACAAGCAGAGGCAGTGACAGTTCAAGTGAATTAAAAAAAAGGGCAATACTCGGTAGAGTAGCACTAGCATAGATCTGAACAGAAAATCATTGCTAAAGCAGTTCACAGAAAACTGTTCATGACTGTAATGTAAGGCATTACACCAGCTGGAGTTCAGGATCAATTCATACACAAATTTTCCTGCTCAAAAATACTAACAGGTTAGTACTCCTATTAAAAACTATCATTCAAAAAAAGGGAAAATATATATTCCATTTGATATGGTCTTGTTCCTTTCCACTGGTCTCACCAGAGGTCTTGGTATAGCTCTTTAAAATTCTCAATTGTTGGGATATGTAAAAGGGCCTACAAGAATGGGAATATTTGAATATACCTTCTGGATAAATACATATTCAAGCTGTTAACTGTTTAATTTTGACTAGATGGTCTTCAAGCAGTCCCATAGATAGTGGTATAGCCACCTTTTTGGGTGGCTGCTGTGTATTTGCAAGAAAGGGAAGAGTTGCTAAGGGGCTGTGAATATTGTTGTAGGTCACTTAAGTAGTAGGCTAAATATTTCCAGTTAAAAGTTATTAATAACTTTGTTCACATTGAGTGAGCAATCATTTTGTTTTCTTCCTGTATTTGATGGTAGCTTGACATGGAGGCTGGGCTTTGCAAGCCAGTTAATCTAAATTGGTTCTCTTTTAACAATAAACTTTCCTGTTTGGCGAATGAACACTGGCATATGTGTTAAAAGTTCATCACGTACAGTCTTATCTCTCGCTGTGCCTATTCACAGAAGTTTATAGCAGATTATAGTTGGCTTGGCGATCACTTGCTGAGAGATAAGAATGTGTGCGGTGGGTGGCTGCAGGCAAGTGTCATTTTAAATAATAATTTTGTGGTTCAAGACCCCTCTGTGAGATTGTTGGCTAAATCCTGTCCTCCAGATCACTGTTCCGTTTCCCTCTTTCCCCACCAGTGTGCTCTCTATGAAAAGTAAAAAACAGTTAGGCTGTGAATAGTATTTTGCACAGTAATCAAATATTGACACAGAACATATAATAAAACTAAATGTTTGAATGAATAGGTTACATAGTTTTTGGCTAAATTGTCTATTTGTGTAATGTCCTGAATCTTAGGAAAGCAAGGTTGTTTGCTAGGTAAAGAGAGGTACATTCAAAGTAACTGACTAAATTATTCCAGTTCTTTTGGTGACTGTCATATTGTTATTTTGCAGTGCTGTAAATAACCTTATCTTCCCCAACATTCACGTTTGCTCCTTAGTTTTGCAGGGGAGATGTAGGTGCTTATATTCCCCTAGTACTGCTTTTTAAAGACTGTTCACTAATTTCTCTTCCCTACTTTACCTAGTTGAATATGTCTTAGGCTTTATTTGAGCATGTTGAAGCAACTTCTCCATGTTGTCCTCATTCATACTATGTATTTTTGCTTTGCCTTCTCTCATTTGCCATACTGGGAGTGACAGTGCTCAATATGCATTATTAAATTTCTCACTCTTAATAGATTTCTCTCCTCCTCACCCCTGGATTAGGGTTTTTTGTTTGTTTGTTTGTTTGTTTGTTTGTTGTTTGTGTTTGGGTCTTTTTGTTGTTGTGTTTGTTTGGTTTTATTTGTTTTAGTGGTGTTTTTTTTTTTTCCAAATGATTTCACAATCCTAGTATTTTGTTTTGTGGAAGAACTTAAGGTGTTACTTTTACAAGGCTATGGACATGTGAACTACCAAGTTAAGTTTCCTTTTTATCTAAATGTCATAGCAAAGGAAACAGTGGCTAAGGTAATGGAGAAACTAAGAACAAAAGAGAACACAGGAGCACAATGAAGGCTTGTACTTGCTAATTAGCCTCCTTCATTTATTGATGTTACCTTGCCTCTATTTTTCCATGACCCCTTTTTATTTCCCTCTGTATCTCACTTCTTGTGATAGATGTCTCTGTAAGGCTTCTATATGTAGGAACTTGTCTTTTATTTCTTGGTGTACTTTTAAGGAAAGTTGAGGGTGAAGGTAGTGGGGACAGAACCTAGCGTGTTAAACTCAGTGAGGAAAGAATATTGCAGTATACCAGAATATCATGGAAATAAATTGGTGCTGCTCAGAAGAAAGACATGGTCCTGTTCTATTCCAGTGGGTATTTGAATGGACACAAAAAGGGAGTATAAATTCTTACTGGATTCTTTGAGTAATCAAAAGTTGATTTAAAGACAATTTAAAAATCAACAGATGGCTACAGAGCAAACCTGTAACTTATTTTTGCAATGGTAGTCTAATATTGCTGGTTTTCTTTAACAATAGTTTTAGAATAACATGAAAAAAATATGACAGTCTCAAAGGCCTAATGTGTCACAAGCAGTTACAGTCATCTCCTTCACACAATTGTTTCTGTAAACCTTTTCTTATAAAAGTCATTTGGGTAGATAACTTTTGCTTTTTATGAGGCGGAACTTAAAATCACAGGTCATGTAAGAAATAGTAGTCCAGAGTCAAATCTAATCATCAAAAAGAGAAATTCAGATGCAACTAACATTACAGCTTTAAGCTGCCTGAATTATTAGTTTGATGCAACATTTTCTTTTTAACCCATCTGTTGCATTTAGATTCTCAATATATTCTAGAATAAGGTACAGCTGGTTAATTCTGAGTTTATCTTTATATTTCATATCCTTTTCCTATATACTTTCCTGCTCCCTTTGCCAGTTATGACTGCTGCAAAGATTGTAGTGTCTTTCCATATGAGGTCTGTGGTCCTCTATTTTCTTGCACAGCCTTTTCCAGCTGTCCCAGTTCAGGTGGTGCCTAAATCAAAATACTGCCATACTGCTCAGCTGAGATAATGGTGTCTTTTGGAAAGTTTTTAAAAAAATAAATGTTATTTTATTCAATACTGCCTCACTGCTCTTTCAGAAGCAGCTTATGAGCTTGTAGAAAATTAGCCCTAGTGGAAAAGTTTGCTTCAGGATATGCAATATTTTTTAACCTTGGTGTTCTGCTACGAAAAAAAAACCAAAAAACAAAAACAAAGAAACCACCAACCAAACCCAAAAAAATAGTGTTCTTTCTTATTCTGCAGAGATGGCTGCTGTTTCTTCATCCCCTCTTGGGTTTCAGGGAGAGGTTTGGCTGATGCTGATGCTTCTGTTGTAGCCCAGAAGGGATGCTGCGTGCTTTTGTTATGGACTCCTTAGTGCAAAGTCACCTAAAAAACAAGCTGAAGTGAGACATAAAGATTTTTTTTTCTTCCTGATTTTCTTTGAATTATCTGGATTGCTACCTGTCTAACAACAGCTCTGAAATTTTGAAGTATCTTACATTTTCTATCTGATACTTGACTGCTTGAAATCTTCCTAACTCATTGCTCTTAAAGTTCTTGTTTGACCTTGGCACGGTGAAAATTTTCCTGTCAGTGATACCTTGTTTCCTGAGCTAGTGTGCCTTCTGAAGGAATGGCTTAACACAGGGCGGTCATCTTAGGGCCTGAGCCGGTGGCCTCACCCTCTGCTGGGCTGCTGCTGGGCCACTGTGCTCCACAGCTTCACAGGAGGGTTACACCATCTGCTTGTTAGTATGGTCTTCAGCTGCTACCCAATAAGAAGATTAAACTCTTACACAAGTCTCTTAAAGACCGTTTACAATGAAGGAAGGTGAAGCTCTGCAGTCAGGAACTAGAAGCATTGGAGTAATTCATATTTAACACACAAAGCATCCTGCACGACTCTCGGAGGCCTCATGAATTATTTATTTTTTCATAGTGCCACTATTGAATTTGCCTCCTGTCACAGAGGCAGGAGGTTATTGTTTAGAGCATGGGGTGTGTAATTTGAACCCCTGGTTCTTGCAGTGTGAATGCTTTTGCTTGGTTTGTGAGATAAATACTGTTTTCAGTCCTGTGCAAGCCCCACCTAAGAAGGGTGGTGGGATAGAAATGGGGACCATTCAGACACGGCCAGAGCAGGTGAGAAAGTGACTTGCCAGGGACTGAAATATAAACTGTTTAACGGTGTGAGTTTTTGCCTGCCTCCCTTTTCTTTTGAATTCTTTGAATCTGGGCAAAAGTTGGAGTATGTGAAGAATGTTTTCTTGCGTATACTAATTTTGGTCAAAATACAATGTTTCATTTATACAGTCTTTTTAATGTTGCATGTATGGACCATGTTGTCAACTCTTGCAAAATTGGGAATTTTATCAGCACTTAAACATATGGTTTTACAAGGTTTTCCTGTGCAGTGTTTCATTTTTTGAGACACTGTCTACTCACATTTTGTTTTTTAAACGTGTATGGTTGCCAAACATGGGGGTTCATTAAGACTTCAGATTTATTTTATTTTTTTTTAATCTCACTTGAGTCTTTCAAAAAGCAGATATGTAAAGGGGAGCTCTCAAGGGACACTCTGTATGTGAGCTGGAGTGATTGTTAATGGTTACTTTTCTCCTCCTTTTCCTGCAGGTTCATGTGTTCTCAATTACCTAACCAGGTACTGAAGAGCATCAGTATTATCGACAGCCCTGGCATTCTCTCTGGAGAGAAGCAGCGCATCAGCAGGGGTGAGTTGCAGGCTTTGAAAGTAATTGAGCTCAATAACTATTTCTGCTGTATGACCAGTCATCATCCTAACCTGTTGGGGGACCTCTTTTGGTGGTACTGAGTGGTGGTGTGTCTCAAACGTTCTTAATACAAGGCCTATTAAAATCATGCTTTAGGATTGGATGTAGAGTCTGAAAACTGATGGGGTTGGGATTTCTATCATCCTACTGCTATAGTTGCAAATAGCAATAGTTGCATGGTTGGCTTGACTAGTGAGTGCTTTGATGCTCCTGAGAAAAAGCCTTATTTCTATCATTTTAATTGCTTTCCACAAAGTAATAATGGATAGGCTCTTATATATAGTATTGAAGTTCATGAATGAAGAAATGCTCTTCAAGCCGGTCATGCTTAAAAACTGGGTTTGGGTTGTAAAAAAGGTGCTTTTACTGTAGGCACAGCTGCTAGTATTGCTTCTTAAGGTTGCTCAGTCATGCCATAATATAATTTTCAGTTGAAAGAGTTAAGGTAGCAGGAGAAAGAGGGAATGGGAGTTTTTTGTTTAAGAAACTGAACCCTGGTTTTAACAGGCTCTTTAAGAAATTAGCCAGTCTTTGAAAAAATATTAAAACAAACCAGGATGATATGAATAACTTTCTTTCTTGGTTTCTTCAGCTGCATTTAAGCGCATGTCAGAGATATTATTTCTGTGGAGCTACAAATGGTAGTGATCCAGCCTGGGGCTTGTGCTGCCCTCTGTTTTCAGACCTTTGCTTAAGAAATAGAATCTTGTGTGTTTTGTGCCTGTGGGAGGGGAAAGTAATCAGTTCTTTAACCTATCACACCTGGGATTTTCTGAGGAAATCCTGGAATGAGGATATGAATATATGGCAGCTGTGCAACCATAGTCTTGTCTTTACATTGCACTGACAGAATAAGAGAATAACTTAAGACTGTCATCTGAGCTATGCTTGCTTAGTAAACTGGTGTGTTAGATGTTTCTGGATTCTTTGTTCAGTGTTTGAATGTTTTTTGTCCTCTTTGTTGCTTATATAGTCATGGAAAGCATTTATCACGGGGAGAGCTGTGTGGTAGGTTAGTGAACTAGCAGACATGAACAGCAATGAGTGCTCTACATCTGTGCAAGCAAAGGCTTGAATGTTGCCAAACGAGATGAGCAAATTAAATACTGCAAGTTGGCACTTCTTTTTCTAAGCAGAAATGACAAAATATATAACTAATCATCTTTAATCTCATAAGATGCCCAAAAAGTATTTAAGTCTCAGTTTACACACAGAGTCTGATAAAAATCGAAGTTGGCCTTAAATCTCCTACTTCTGTTCCTCCATTTTGAATTCCAGCTCCCTTTTTCTTCTATCAATAAAAACCAGTTTCATCTTTCTCCCTCTCTGCTTCTTAAATCAAAAGAAAACGATGCTTGGCAGCATTGAAGTATCTACTGCCACTTCTATAATAGTGTGGAAGTGAGCATGAAATGAGCAGAAAAATAGAGCATCATATTAATATGCCACTGAAAAAGTGAGCAATCGTGTGACAAAATTCACCGCCATTAGGGATTGCTATGGAAGTCCCAGACATGGGTGGGACAGAGGTGTTATGTTTCACTGGTAGCCCTGTGCTGTTTAAAGGATCATGGCTCTTCACTGCCATCTAGAATTCCTGTTGTAACTTAACAAAACATATGGTTGTTACTCCTTTATTGTTCAGAAACTCCTTTTCTCAATGGCATGTGCCTTATCAGTTGTTTTTATGGCCTATCTGGCCTGCCCTTTGATATCATAGACTTTTACTCAAGTTGACAGTGCTCAGACATAACCTCAGACTCTGACCTGTTTCACAGGCTTTACCTTGACTAATTTGCATTTCATGAATTATTATTTTTTTCAATATGTTAAGGATTGTCTTGAATATGTAACTTTACATAGTTTTTTTATCACAAGTATGGTTGGTTCTCCTATATGCTGTGACACAGCCAGAGTGGTTGTACCATAAATAAGGCTTTAGGATTCACCTTTAGAGCTGTGCCCCAGATTTGCAGGGCAACTGCTGCCAATGCTTAAGGTTTCTTATACTTAGGCATCCGCATACAGGAAGTACCTACAAGTCTCTATTGCATGCTCTTATTGTTAGGCAGTATTAAACTCACCCATGTCTGCAATACTGACAGTCAGATCCATTTCCTGCAGATGACTTTTGGGCAGTTTATGCAGTTCCCATACAGCTAGGTATGTGGAGCACAGACTTGACTTGTCCTGTGTTACTGCACGTAGCAAGGTCTGTCTGACCTGCTTCCTGAAGAAGTTGGACTGACTTCAGCATATTTATGCTGAGTCTAATTCAGCACATTTTGAAGTTTGAGTTTCTTAGATGGCTTTTTAAATCATTGTGTGTGAATGTAGGCAGAATCCTGTAAGATGTTTTCTGCTGTCCCTTCATGTGTCTCTTTGAGAGAAGGTTCTTTTTCTATACCCTCAGACCAACAAAGCTTTCTTCCTACAAAATGTGTGTTGCTACCTTTAAACTCACTGCCTGCTGATCACTGAAATAAGGTTGCACCTGGTATTTTTTTGATGTGGGAACTGCCATTTCTTTTTGCTGTGAAGGTGATTGCAGACTTAAATATAGGGGTGCTTTTCTGTGCTTGCCAGGAAAGCTCTAAATATACAGAGTTATTCTTCAGAACTTATTTTCTGGCAATTTCACAATTTTATAATCCAAGATTTTACAGTTAAGGCATTTTTTAAGCCTTTGGTTGCTTTTTGTTTCTCTAAAACTTCTGTTTTTCTCATGAATCTTAATGGTATTTCTAAATAATACATACAAGATAAGATTTTTTTCATAATCCAGTCAAACACTCAATAAGTTCTTAGATGCTTTCTGTTCTGTGTCTACCATATAGGTGCCTGTTCATATCTGAGTTTTTTAATTAACTTGGTAGAAGTTTAGCTTGGTTTCTGATGTTGGTGAGCTGCAACTTTTCTTATTGATGTTCTCATATGATTGATGGAAGAATAACATTACCAGACCTCAATGTAAAACCTTCACTCTTTGCTGTAAGTGGTTTTTTTTTTCCATCTTTCTGTGAACAATGAACTTAATACCTGCATAATGATAGAAATTAGCAGGTGTCACTAGGAGTAAGGTGCAACCTGTAAGACCAACAAAGCAATTGAATGTTAACTTCCAGTTTTACAATGCAGGAAAGCAGTAAAGTGACTATATAAAAATTGAGTATATGCACTTCTTCCCAGCATGTCTTATTTATAACTCTGGAAATCATCCAGGCCATAGATGAAGGAGCTGATTGCTTTCTGAAGGGTCAAAAATATACATAAAGTGCAACATTCAAAGCTGTCTCTATCGACACACCTTTCCCACTCCTGTTGTCAGCAGGAAGATATGCCAGAAGCTTCCTGCCTGTCAGTTCAGGGCCTGCTCAAGTGGCTGGAGGAGAATGTGCAGACATGTGCCAGCATTGTCCCAGGTCAGACAATGACTGTCCCTATGCTGCTTCTGCAGCATCACTGGTGACGCTCACAGAGACCATGTCAGAAAGGAATATGCGTATGGTCTGCAAGATTTGGAAGGAACAATGAGTGTAAGGAGAGGAGGAAGGTGAAGCAATGTCTGGCAGCATGTGGGGAAGAACTGCTTTTAGAAAGGGGAAAGGGACTGGTTCATGACTGAGTGGCATGAAGCCAAGCGTTTCCAGAAGTATGGGGAAAGAGGAATATGGAGGATATTAGTTAGCTTGCATTTTTAGCACTGGGGTTACTTAAATACAGGCAGTTTTCTCTGTTCAATCTGGTTTGTGAAATTGTAGTCGTGGATTAAGTAAGGAGATGTATATAGTTGCAACATTGCCTCAGGCTTTCCCTTGCAGTGAGACACTGTACATTCTCTTTAGGATTAGTCCGCCAACAGGAGTGCAATAAGAGTGTTATCCAGGATTGCTGGATTGAGACAGGCTTTCATTAACGTAACTGGAAAATAGCATCCTGGGCAGCAAAAAGTGCATCTTTCCATGTGGGGCTGAGCTCCATTTGAAAGACTGGGACAGTTTAGATGCTCACCTGTGGCAAAGCATTAGAAGAACAGCAGACTGGGGAGGTGGGGGCAAGGCTGCGCTTGTCCACATCCAAATTGTGTGTTGTAGCCTTGGTTGTGTGGTACTCAGATAGCAATGGCAGGTGGCATCTGGCAGCACTCTGCTCACCTCTGATTCAGATGGTAAGTGGATATTGTCCTCCTAGCTTGGAGGATCCTTATTGCAGCATGCATCCTAGAGGTGCCTCTCCTCTGCTTTGCCAGTAGCTCCAACCCTAGAGGTGGAAGAACTGGACACTCTGCCAGTCTGTGCTTGCAGAGGATGAATGGAGCCCATCAAGCCTCCCTAATTGTTTTCTGCATTGTAAAAGGCGAAGTTCAAGGGTGACTTGTGACTTTCTCATGCCCATTTGCGAGTAAATGTTGCACATAGTGAGAAGTAGATCCTCAGGCTGGGTATAATTGCAGACATCAGTCATTGGAATAAACTGTTGAAGAAATAGCATAAGAAGAGCAGCAAGAAGCTGAGAGGTATTAACAGTAAATTTTTTTGATCAGGTTTTCCAAACTACTCGTTGTTGCTGACCAAGTACTGCTGGACTTTGAAAGCCCTAATCCACACACGCATGTATTGTATATGATGGGACCTAAATGCATTGGGTCCCAGAGCTGTTCTGTTTCCTTTCAAGGTCATTTGACTGATGGAATAGATCTGCATTTCAACAAATGGACTTTTCTTTCTCAAAGCAAATATAACATTTAATGTTTATTAATTTAAAATAAATTTATTGCTAATTAACATATACTATTATCTTTACAATCCAAAATCCATCAAATGTGTGGTAGGACCTTGTATATTTAACTAGCCTTATAAATCACCTTCTTACATATCTATTTGTCAAAAACTTAACAGAATTTGACAGCTTCATTTTGCAATTTTATGGATTTCATTTCAAGCAGGTTTCCTCCTACCCAAGTGAAATCAGAACAGATTATTGCATAGCTCACGTGTGCACTGTCATGACATGCAAATGACATACAAGATTTTGCTTTGCTGCTAAATTTCTATAAAGATAAATTATTCATACTGGTTTTGGTAGGATTATTGGTGTAAAGGGAGAAGAGCTCTTTAAGAGTGTTCTGTGCAGCTCTTTTCCTTGCTCCCACCTTCCATCTTACGTTTAGCTCTTCAGGAACTAGAGAGAGAATGAACATATGAAAGCACCAGAGCAGCATTATCTGCAAAGGGGCATTTTTGCATTCCTTACAAAGTAATGATTTTAATGGGAAAGTTGTTATATGGGTGTTTGTTGTGGTTTTCCTTTAATTATTGGTTAGTGAGTCTGACCCGCATCCTTTTGGGAGCTAATAATGCCTTTTTAGCATAGACCTCTTCGTCTAGTTTGATGTGTCTGCTGGATTATTACTGAAGTTCTATGATCCCTTTTGAGAAGGTGGGGGGCACGTAACTGGGGACACTTTCTTACTATTAACTAGAATTTCTGGGTTTTAAACAAAAAATTTAAGACTGAGTTCTTTCCTGTGTTGCTAAACGTGCACAAGTATGCCCCATGACGAATATAGAGTTCACCATTGTTCACATTACTTCTACATATGTCTGCTTTTTTTGTTGTTGGCCCTAATCAGGTTGTACTGGAAAGCAAAAAAAGCTGCTTTGCTTTAGGGTTCCCTGTTAAAGACCAACAACTTGAAAGTTTAGAGAATAATGACTTGACTGAACCAGCATTGCTTTAAGAAAAGCTTAGCAACTTTACAATGTCTCCATTCTTCTTTATTTATACTGTTTACAAGATGCTAGGGAGAATGAGGAGTGGTAAAGAGTGTTCTGCTTGTATCTGGACCAGGTGTATGAAGTCTTTGTATAATTGGCTCACGTATGTTTTCTTTGCTGGGGGATTGAAGGTTTAAAAGCTTATCTTTCTTAGCTGAGAAATTACCAAAGACACTTTGTCGGGCTCACTGGTGATAACTGAGGTTTCTTTGCTCTGGCATTTAAATATATGGGGCTGAGGGCAAAACTGTTGATTCTCTTTGGGCTACTTTACATCAGTCCTTGCATTTTGACTGCTCCCTTTTTAAGCTCTGGTTTATTTCTGAGAGGAAGAGGAGGGGTGGGGTGTCAGCTCCCAACTCATACCTGGCAGTTCATTACTCAAACAAGATGAGTCACATCTGGTGATTCTCTGTGGATTAAATGTGTCACTTCTGAATAAGGACCTCCTGAATATGGTTTGTTGTGTGGACTTAGCTACCAGATGCCTTTATAAAAGCATTCAGACAGGTGTTATGAATAGGCTTTCTTTTAGAGTGTCGAAAAGTTTGTTTCAGATCATTGTGTTTTGTAATCGGCCACGTCCTCAAAGGCATCAGCAGCGTAGGCACATTACGCATAAATTGAATCTCTGACTTTGCTGTGGTAGAAATAACAGCAAGTGTTGCAATACAAGGAGAGATGAATTCAGAAATGGTTTTTAAATCCAAATAGTTTCATTTGATGACTTGCACTGGAGTGTAGCATGTGCAATGTTTTCCTTGTTAGCACAGATAGGCAGTGCTACCAAAGTGGCCAGTGTTACCAATGATGGAGAGGGCTTGTGGCAAGAGCCCCACAGAGCTGCTTAGCTTAGGCCACCTCTGGAGCCATAATTTCTGGGAAGAGGCAAATATGGGTGTGAGACAGTAACTTACAGCAGTACATGAGATAATGACACAGGAGATGGATGGCAAGGTTGAAGGAAAAGCAGTGATGAAAAACAAACTAACAAAAAGGTAGGTATCGTGAGACTGGCCTAAGGAAATGTAGGATGCAGTTGTCCTGACCTCATTGTCCACGGAAAACCTCCTCTGGAGGGGTCATTTTCCTCTTTTCCCCCATGTAAATGCTACGATCCTCTTGTTCTCCATCCCCAGCCCTACCTTCTATAAGACTCACTTTTCTGAATGGTATGACTGTAATACTGTGTTCTTCCTTCAGGGTATGACTTCTGCCAAGTCCTCCAATGGTTTGCTGAGAGGGTTGATCGCATCATCCTCCTTTTTGATGCCCATAAGCTGGATATATCTGATGAGTTTTCAGAGGCTATTAAGTCATTCCGCGGCCAGGATGACAAGATTCGAGTGGTGCTTAATAAGGCTGACCAAGTGGACACACAGCAGCTGATGAGGGTCTATGGTGCACTCATGTGGTCCCTGGGAAAGGTGATCAACACTCCAGAGGTGCTGCGGGTCTACATTGGCTCCTTCTGGGCCCATCCACTCCGAAACACAGATAATCGAAGACTTTTTGAAGCTGAGGCACAGGATCTTTTCAGGGATATCCAGAGTCTCCCACAGAAGGCCGCTGTGCGGAAACTCAATGACCTTATTAAGAGAGCAAGACTTGCAAAGGTAAGAAAAGATAGAATAGCTAAATTAGTTGAATGAGCAGTCTCTTCTGTCGTGTTCAGTGTGTACTTTATCACCTTCCCAGTCTTTTTCTACATATAAACTGTGTTTTTCAGCAAGTGGATTGAATTGTCAGTCTTTCAAGGAAGAGGTAGCCACGCAGGATATAAAAGCAAGTAGGAGGAAATCAAGACTTGTACTGTGGTGGCTCCCTGACTTTAGAGAAGGGATTTGATGCTTTTTAGGCCATTATTGTTTGCTCAGTAGGGGAGTGAAATTTTAGGCGGTAGTGGTGTTATTTTTTTATTATTTTTTATTACACTATACAGTGAGGGAATCTTAATGCTCAATTTAAAGCTTTGTGAATTATCACCAGGTTGTAATTACCTATTTGTAAAACCTTCTGGTTATATTTTATGCTAATTTTCAGACTCCCCACTTAACAACACTGGCTTCATCTGTTCTTTCTTCTCATAGCCTGACTAGAATAAGCTTTGGTTGCCATCTAAAGTACTTCTTTACATGATTCGCTGATTCTGCAGGGGTTTTCTTTTATTGTAGCACTGCAGTTGATGTTAGAATAGTTGTTAAAAGCAGTGCCAAGCTTCTTGTTGTTTTGAAAAGCTCAAGAATAAAATGAAAATTGGTGATTCAAGAATTATGATTGGTCATTTGGAAAACTGGATAAGAAGGAAAACTAACTTCAGAATACCTGGGGAGAATGCTCATGGTACCAGACAGAAATTCTAATTTTAAAGTATGTTGGCATTTCTGATGCAGTTACCAACCAACCAGAATGTGAGTGGAGTTAGTAGTGTTGTCTTGGACCACATTTTGGTGTGGACTTCTAAGCAAAAATGACGAGAGCATATGCTTACAGTGATGTAGGAATAGTTTTGCGGAGATGTATGCCACAAACATTGTTGGCTTAATTGACTCTGAAATAACGATACACTTACGTTGTTTTGGGGTTTTTTTTGTGACCTGAGCTTTAGGGCACCCTGTAGCAGTAACTTCTTTGAAAATTCCACTTAAAATTGAATTTCTGATGATGTTGTGTTAAGTTGCTATAATCTCAGCCTATTTTGTGGACATTATTTGCAGCTTTCATTCGTTACAATTGTTTTGAAAGTGGAACTGTCAGATGGATTGTTTTTAGGTTGTTCTATGTAATGTAAAATAAAATGGATAAAAGTAAATACAAACTACAGTGCTCCTCGGGCATGCTAATTAGGCAGCTATGAAAGGGGAATAAACTGTTTATCTACAGGAAAGCAGCAATGTAAGCTTTCCTGTGTCTTCATTCTACCTTCCAAACTGAACTTAGGACTGACACTCAAAAAAGCATTTTTTTGCAGTGTTGTATAGTACTTTTTGTCCTATTTCTGAATCTCTTCTAAAGCACGCACAGTAACCAAACCCAAAAGCAAGCTGTTAACTTGCAGCTGAATTTGATCATTAGCTTGTTGGGTTTTTTTTTTATAAAGTTCTGTGACCCACTATCCCATTTTGAAGATAGAAGCTGTTCTTATCTATAAGAAACACATGTGCCTACTTGCAGACCTTAGGCCACTTAACATATACATGGGAAACTGTTACTGCTTCTGAACTGTAAACATACTTTTCTAGTTTTGATACAAGTATTATTTTAAACATAAGACCCATAAAACTGCTTACAATTACTTATAAAGTCTCTTGGAAATGTCCTTGTTGAATTTCTCAGAATCATGGAATAGTTTGGGTTGGAAGGGACCTTTAAAGGTCATCTAGTCCAACCCCCCCTGCAATATGCAGGAACATCTTCAACTAAATTAGGTTGCACAGAGCCCCATGCAATTTGACCTTGAATGGCCCTAGCAACGGGGGCATCTACTGCCTCTGAGCAACCTGTTCCAGTATTTCACCACTCTCATTGTAAAAAATTATTCCCTCTTCTATCATTCTGGAGAAATATTCACATCTGCCCTGTCAGAGTATTTAATGGGTTTATGCAGAAACCCTGCTGCTTTATGCTGTTAATTTTTTTTCCTCCTCTGTAGAAATTTGAATTTATCTGCAATTAAAATTGAAAGCACTTTTTCTATATATGAGGAAGTGAAGTTGAATGTATATTCCTCTTCATTTTTTGCCATTGTTCTCTTAACAGTCAAATGTGAAAGTTAGGACCTTAAGATGAGCAAAGAAGTGGTTCCACCATTTTTCATTGAAAAGAAAAGAGAATTTTTTTTCTCGTTTTCATTAAGCCTTAAGTAAAGAAGGGAATGGGAAAGCACTTTCCCTGTACAGATTGTTTTAGGTTTGTACAGAATACTGTAAGGTTCCTTCTGTGGTGTTTTGGTAGGTATCTCTACGTAATCTATACTATCTCTACGAAATCACTGTTTTCTGTCAGTTCTCACATCCAATTTCCCACAATTCTAACAATGATTTTTTTTTGTGGTGGTCTATCTTCTATTCTTCAGAATTTTAGCTCTTTAGATAGAAATTTGATAGAAATTATTGGGGGGTTTTATGTGTTTTCCTGTGTGTGTGTGAAAACTGTATGTAACTTCTGTTTTGGCAACAGCTACATCCTTATTTTAATGAAGAAAAGCCTGAGTTCTGTAAACACTTAGCCTGTTGTTTAGCTTAGGAAACTGTTTGATTAATTCAAGTTATGATAGATGGGCATGGCTTGTTAAAGAAGCCCTTGGGATTCCCTCTTGCGTGCAGCACAAATATCTTTGTCAACACAATGAACTGGGCAAGTGAACTCACCTCAGTTAAGAAGTGCAACCCACCCTTTCTGTCCTGTCTGGAACAGATCACTGATTTTGTGGCCATGCAGGTCCTGTTTGTGGTGGGAGGGTGGTAAGGGGAAGAGGCGAATGGCTTGGGGATAAGGGTGGAAGGAGGGTGCATGGGCAGGGTGGATGTTTTGATGGCAGTGCTGGATTATCATAATCACAGCAGATGGGAAACTGCAAGCTCTGCAAGTATCAATGTGTTTTAGGATTTGTAATCCTAAATTAATGTCTGTCTGTATATGCTGGCATGACTCTACTTTTCTCCCCGAGGCTTTGCAAGACAGCCTTAGCATGCTACTGTTAGAGTGTACCAACTACTCTGTCATCCTCCTGTGGCTGCATAAATACAGACTATGGGTACTCACATTTCTGGGAGTAAATAGGTAGGAATGCAGCGTCACTTCAGTTAGATAGCTCTGCCACTTAGTGTACTTGGATTACTTGAGGCATTAGCCCATTGCTTCCCACGATAATTGGTGAGGCAGATGGGTTACAAATCTCTGCCACAGAGATGGACCAGTATGGCTGGTGCTACGTGTATGGTCCATGCCTGTAGTATCAAGATGTTGGTCTGGGGCCTTGCTTTTGCTCTGACTGTTGGTACTGATAGAATGTTGTATTGTGCTGCTGCTTAAACTGCAAGTGTCCATCTGTATTTCTTTTTAAACATGTTTGCTTTCTCTCTGCCCCTCAAAGGAATGCTGAAAGCAGCAAAAGCTAGTTGATAACTGTTCATATAAACACGAAGTTCCAGAAGCAATCGTTGATAATATCCTTGAACTGACTTAGGGAAACATTATTTCTGTTTCTTTTCATGAGGTGGGTGAAGAACAGTAATACTAAGTGTAGATAAACAGTAGTATTGATTTCAGTTATGCTTTTTCTTAGGTTCATGCTTATATCATCAGTTATCTGAAAAAAGAAATGCCCTCTGTGTTTGGAAAAGAGAACAAGAAGAAGGAACTGATCAGCAGATTACCAGAGATTTACATCCAACTGCAAAGGGAATACCATATCTCAGCAGGGGACTTCCCTGAAGTCCAGAAAATGCAGGTAAAGTGATAGATTACAGTTCCTCTGCATTAATAGTAACTTTCCAACGGGACAGGTGAGTTGGAAAAGGTAGGACAGAGATCAGGAGCTTGCAGTTTGGACTGACCATGGGCTTAATGATGAGTGCAATGGGGAATATTTTCCAAATTGACCCTTGTGTATCATTCTGACAATTCGGGGGGTATATTTACAGTGCTTATCATAGATTGGTGAGTGGCTGACTACCCTATCTATAGGGATACACAGGTTTCTTCTATGAATTGACTATTTTAACTTAGGAATCAATTATTGGCATGAGACAATACATTATAGATGAAGCACAGGTCTTAATTCAGCTAGGTTTTTGCAGGCAGGATTGTTGGAAGGGTTTAATAAGGTAAATTTTAAAAGGAGGTTGTGTAGAAGGTTGACTCTTATTTTGCTTGACACCCCTCTTGGTGATGGGGAATGAGAGAATAAGAGATGATCACTTATCAGTTTAGATATTGAAACAAAATTTGAATGGAACTTTATAAAACTAATGAGTGCATGTCGCTAAGCCTCAGCAGCAGATGGCAGCAAATATATGCATGAGTGAAGCCACTCCTGTGATGAGGAGTAAAATGATGAGAGAAAAAAAATTGTGCCAAAACAGATAGCAAATTTGACCTATGTTTTCTAAGATATATTGCTTATCATTAATTTATCCTGATCTGTTGCTTGTAAATCAGGTGACTGTGTATAAATGTAAGCTCTGTGTACATGAGCAAAGCCACTGACCTGTGCTTCAGGTTTCTCGTGTTCGTATTTTTATAGTTCTCATACGTATGGGAGCAGGTCCCTGAGGCAGACGTGATCTGTGATAGTAGTTTAACACCATTATGAGAGGAGGCTTGGGGGTGGTTGTTTGGGTTTTTTAACAGTTTCCAGTGTAACTTTCTTCCTGGTTAGCAGTTTGCATGTAGAAGTCATTTAATAATTGCCTACAGCATTTTTAATTTTTCAGTGCTCTGGTGTGACACATGCTTGGGCTTGTGTTGAAATAGCACATATCACCTAGTTAAATAATCTCGTTGAGGTTAATAGGAGTTAATGTGCAAGATGAAAACTCAGCAAGGGACCATGCGACTTACAAGTTCTGGCAGAGCTTCTACAAAAACTGCTGCAATTATCCCAACTCAGTTTTTCTTTATTGGTAAAGGGTACTTCATGACCTAACCACAAACAAGTTTAATCTGTGAAATCAGATCAGTCTTGCAAACTCTTGGATTTATTTTTAACTTAAACACTTGCATAAGTGCTAGCAGAACTGAGAGCCTACTTGCATACTTTCTTTGATGTTTGGAAGAAAATCACCAAATGAAAAGTTGTTAGCTAACATTCATCAACTGCCATGTTTTTAGGCATTGCTGTTTTGAAAATTGTGTTGTAAATGTAATTTAATAGACCAGCTTGTACACTGTTGGAAAAATGTCTTGGTGTGTTTTACCAGTGTATTAAGTGTATGATACATGTGCCAGCTTTGCTTGTTTGAGAGGGCTTCAGTTATGGAAAATACTTCAAAAGCTAACAGATTATTTCAGTTTAAAGCCCATTCTTTAACCCATTTCAGGGTATTGAAAGTTTTTTCTAACTACTGTCACTGAAATCTTTGTCATTGGCAGGAGCTGTTGGAGACTTGTGACTTCACTAAATTTCACTCTTTGAAGCCAAAGCTAATTGAAGCTGTGGATAACATGCTGGCCAACAAAATTGCCTCCCTGATGAGCCTGATCAGCCAGGAGGAGAGCAATATGCCCACAGAAATGGTACATGGTGGAGCATTTGATGGCACCATGGCAGGACCCTTTGGCCACGGATATGGAGAAGGTGTTAAGGAAGGAGCCGATGAAGATGAATGGGTTGTTGCCAAAGATAAACCTGCTTATGATGAGATTTTCTACACTCTGTCACCAATCAATGGCAAAATATCTGGCATCAGCGCAAAGAAGGAGATGGTGACTTCTAAACTACCCAACAGTGTTTTGGGGAAGATCTGGAAACTTGCAGACTGTGATGGTGATGGGATGTTGGATGATGAGGAGTTTGCATTAGCAAAACATCTTATCAAGATTAAATTGGATGGATATGAACTTCCAGGCATACTACCTTCCCACCTGGTGCCACCATCTCACAGGAAACCTTTGCAGACAGCAGAGTGAAAAATACAAGAAGAATGAGGGTTTTGGAGATCTTTCTGTGTTGAAACCACCAAAATTTGAAATTAGTCTTAGATCCTTAAACCTCACAGCACATTTTATGCAAGTTACTGAAATTAGAAGCATTGTAGCAGGGAAAAATTCATGTACTTGTTCCTGCTGTCCTTCACTGGGACACGCTTATCACAAGTGCCTTGTATAGATCTATCCTATTATGTGATGGTAAGGTGAAAATGTTTTTGTAGTCCTGCTTCTGTGTCTTTGCTGCCTTTACAACTATAAAGCAGAAAAGACCATGTACGCAAATCACTGGCCTTCACCAAAACTAAATGCTTTTATCAACCATAAGTTTCTCCAAACTATTTCAAAGAGTGCAAGGAAGCTCTAAATGTTAAATTCACCTGCCTATGCAAGGAACATTTTCTATGCTAGAAACATACTTTAGGGTTCAAGTGAATGTTAGCATCTCTATAGTTTAAGAACAGGCAGATATAAAAGGAAATTTTATTTTTGTTCTTTTTTCTGTATTTAGTTTGGGGGTAGAAGATGACAGAAGAGTCATAGACAGAGTCTTTTAAGTGCTCAGAATATGAGCAGACTTGTTTTAAAACTTTGCTGATTATAGCTGAAACTGCAAAATATTAAAATGATTCTTTCAATCTGTCATCACTGTGTCCTGTTAGAACTGCTTCTTCAGTTTTATGTAGCAATATATGCTCAGTATTATCATTAAAAGAACTGAATGTTCTTTGTTCCTTGGATTTGTAGTCTCTTTCGAGGTTTCAGTTTAGCTGTTCTGCAGGCAATAAATTCCTGAATTGTTCAAAGTGACAGCAGAATTTTTTCAAAAGCTTAAAAGAAAAACCCCAAAAGCACGTTTCCATTGGAATCAACTGATGCCTCACTTTCTGTTCAGGAAAGGTGCATTGATCAAAGTCAGCCTCTTCAAAGCACATCATGTTGTCTCAGGAAATTTTCATTGGTATTAATTTCAATTTACAGATAATTATACAGTTATCTCTGTATTTTTTATATATTTAAATTTTTAAGAAAAGTTTTTAACTTTTTGTTTTGCCAACATGTAGCTGACAACCATAAAATATTTGCTTCCTGTGGTGACAGATTTGAAAAGTGGGGAGACTAACAGGAATCTTTACATTGACTGTAATAAATGGTAAACTGGTCCCTCCACATACTCTTCCTTTATTGAAAATAATCTGTGAAAGGAATGGATGCTTAATATAACATTAATTTTTCTAACAACACAATCAAAGTTGAACGTATTGGCTGCTTACAACTGATTTTTATCAGTACCTTAAAAGAATTTAAGGCAGATTTTTGGCCTTGTGAACTTGAGCCTTTTCTGGAGGGCCAGTTCTTTTCTAAAGTCAAACTTGGCAGTCAGTTTTTCTGTATGCATGTGAGCAGGAATCAACTTGTATTCCATTTGTAGTATGAAATACCCTACACGTTGAAGGTAGTGTAGTTTTGAACACTTTTTCTTTGAGTCTCACTCAGTGGTAGCAGTAGTGCCTTCTGAGACAGAACAAGCCAAAAAGTGGTTTAGCATCCTTTCAGTAGAGTTGGGGGGGAGGGAAGTGGTTTGGGTATTGTCTCCCAATTAAGATTTTAGTCACACGTGTTCAGATTTGTATATGACCTAAGAAGAGCCTCAGCTTGTTATTTCAAATTGGACATTTGTAGGTTGTCAGTCATGTTTAATACTTAGATCTTTCCAGACCTCTTATCTTTCTGCATCTGTTCTATTTTGATGTGAAATTACCATGAACTTTGCCAGGGCTCTACCATCAGAAAACAATGAAGCTATTTTAAGTAATGACAGAACACCTTTACCTTGCCAGGCTTCCAGCCCTGTATCAAGGATATCCTGGCACAGTTAAATGGTTCTTGAGGACTTGCTTGATTTATTATTATTATTATTTTTTTAATTCTTAGACTTTCCTCTTATCATTCAAGCATACCAACTTTATTTCTGTTAGACCTAAATTTGGAGCTAGCTTAGCCTGAGTGCATCTCTGTGCACGTTAGTGGAGTGTGAAACTTGACCATGAGTCTGTGTGACTGTACATCCTCAGAGTAACTGATTTTCTACATAATTTATTTTTGATTGAACAAAATGTTGTCTACAGACATTGCAGGAGTTGTTGTTAAAAAAAAAAAAGGGCTGCAGAAGTAGTAATATATGCTTGTTTGTGTGTTGTGTGTTGTGTCTGCAGTCAGGAACAAATTCATACACTAACGACCAACCTGGTTAGCTTAGTAAGGAAACCAACCAAGAGAAAGAAAGGAGCTTGAGTATTGTGACTACTGTAGCGTGGGCAAAGCTGAGAGGATCTGGGAAGTTGTTAGTCTTCTGTCTGCCTGCCTTTACCTCACGCTTCAGCATACAGTTCCAGGAGTGAGCCCATGTTTCCTACGGTGTGTAGCTTCCAGGGGTGAAGTTCCAAATGCATTGGAGTCAAGTGATCCCATGCCGGGAGAAACATCCTCCTTGAGTGAGAGGAGCAAGATAGTTTAAGTGACTTTATCTTTCTAGCTTTATTGGTAGTGAAATGGAGAACACAGCCTTTTCTTAAGTCTGCATGACTGTGCTAACTTGGGCTTGGGGGATACAAATTGAAATGCATCATTTTGAGAAGTGTTTTGTCTAGATGGGATTGAAATGTTTTGCTTTGGTTTTTCTATAGAATTTGGAAGGGAGACACACAAAGCATGTGTATAGGAATAGAGGTAGATTTTCTCTGTTTATCTGGAGGAATAGAAGTGCTTCAGGATTGGCATGTAAAGCCACATGCAGAAATGTATTTCTAGGTATGTGGTGCAGTGCACTAGCGTTGTACTTGGTTGATAGGAATAAAGTACATTTCACCTGTACTTTAAACAGCAGCTTCTTGCACAGCTAAACAGATACAGTAGGTTGCTGCTGCTCAGGAGAAGGGTCCTCTTTTCTCGCTATGTTCTCAGCTACCTGTGGGCCTCCTCCACTTGCCTTGCTGGCTCTCTGGCTTGTCAGATCCCACAAGCCCATGCAGCTTTTCTGCCAGCCACACACAACAGTTTGGATAATGATCTGTGAAGTCAGTGAGTCCGTGTGGTAGGAGCATGAGAAATAGGCAGGACTACCTTCTCTTGTGAAATTGTGCTCAAAGTAGCTATTGGAAACAGCAACGTGAGGTAACTTGTGTTCAGTTTGATGTTGCTAATATCTGCGGAAGGAAGACTAAGATGTCGGATTTGTTGGCTGTTTTATGCCTAGGATTTTTATTCCATTTGCTGTGAGACCATTTAATATTGTCAGTAATTCATCCAGTGAAACTAGTGGCCACTGGTGTAGACTGCTGCCATAAAAACCAATGTAGAGACTGCTGCTTTTACATCTTCTCCAACTATTCTGCAACACAGTTTTAATTCCCAACCCTAATTCTGTTTCCACAAAAAATAATTAGAATTTTATTGTAGATTGGAACAGAAAATCTGGGGCTCCTGCTCACTACCACGCTACAGGACAGTGAGTCTTTTAAAGTTGTGACAGCTTGAAAATGGTGTTTACAAAAGTTTTTAGGTCAGGGTGAGGTCCCAGTTGTTAGTTGGGGAACATGGTCTCAAAGCAGCAGTGTCTGGTCCCTGACTTTCAACCTCATCATTTATTTCCAGTACTTGAAATGTGCCCTGGTTTTCTGCTTCTCACTTCTTGCCCTTTGCAACGTGCACTCTGGTGGCTCTTCATGCTGTTGGAATTCAAGCAGAGTTTGAAGTGTATGATTTGACGGGTGTGCATAACTTAGCACTGAGAGAATGAACATGAACTTTTTCTGCTTCACATGTTCACCTTTTCCTATATTTTTGTTAAACACTGTATTTTCATTTCAAAGGCACTCTTAATTTTTGAGGGAAGGCTTGATCTGTGCAGTGTGCTTCAGTTTGTCCAGCTAGGCAAACGAAGTTGTAAGTTCATGACTGTTGCACTTTTATTACACAATAAATTCCTTGCAGATACTGTAATATATTTTAATATGCTTTGTAATCATTTTTAGAAAGTGGTGATAAAAATTGCTGATTTAATAAACTAATATTGAACTACCTGATATTTTCTTTTGTCAGCTTCTGTCTGGAAGGTAATCTTTCATGAATCATAGAATCATTTGGTTGGAAGAGACCCTTGGGATCATCGAGTCCACCCAAAAAGTGACTAGAATTTTGTAATCCTGTGACTTGAGGCTCATAGGCATAGTAGGTATTTGGCAAGCTGCTTATTTTCCCACCTTGATTTGTGTATCCATAATAGCTTATGGCTGTTTCTCTCCCATGTCCTTGAACTTTTGTGCTGAAATTACTGCCCACTCCAAGGCTTGGCTCCAGAAATAAATTGATATTTTAAAAGGTGAAAACAAAAAAAATCCCAAGCCTCCTGCACATCCCCATAATTAGCTTTTTATAGCAGACTAATTTTGGAATTTCTTAATGCCTAAGCATGGAAATTTTTTAAGTCCAAGTGTGGAAGATAAATCAAGAACTTCCTGTGTGGATTGAAAACTTGAAGCCTGAGCTGAAAGGCGTTTATTTCACTTCAGTGAGGGTACTAACCTTGAAGAATAAGAGTAAATTAAATTGCAGTTTAGCAAAAATTATTTTGTTGATATGTTTGTCCCAAAAAAATTCCAAGGGCATCTATCACATTGTGCTACCTACTACTTATAAATAACCCATTATATTAATAGAACATTCATATTAGTGTTGTGCTTACACGTAACTTTCTTCAAGTGTCTCCAAAGATACGTCTGCACCACCAGGATGCTGCAGTTCAGCCATTGCTCCTACTGGTAGCAAATCCACAGTTGCTGCAGAGTTAAAACATTGTACGTAGCAGTTTTGGCAAGCAGGACTGTTAACGTTACACTGGTGGTGGTCACACTGTGTGTCACTTGAATGCAAGTGTTTCCCATGCAATGAGTATGTTGTGGGTTCCAGGAGGCTGCGCCGCTGTTGAATTGCAATGGCTTATAAAAGTCAGAACTAGTTTGGAGAAGATGAAGATTTAATGGGGTTTGGGTTTTTTAGTAGAATGGTGTTTTACATGCTTCACAGAGAAGACATTTCAAACTGAAAAATTGGCAGCACACTTCATAGTTATAAGTTGTGGATTACAGCAAAACATCTATTTGCACAATGGGAAAAGTGGATGGATATCCACACTACCAGTTCAACTGTAAGTTTTGCATAGTTAATACTTCTAATATTTGACACGCGTAAACCATGAGATATTTCTCTTTGTGCCTGCAGTACCATTTAGCTTTCGCTAACCCTTGTCATTGGCTCCCAGATTTGGTGTACTTGTAAGGATTTTGGAGCAGACACTACTTATACTGATCTTCTCTTGTCCAAGGCTGTATTGTGTCCAAGGCAAGTAGTAACTGTGATTGCAGAGACCTTTTGGAAAGGTTTGCCCTTGGACAGCCTGTCTGTCTTGGGTAGGAAGCCCCAGGAGAAAGAGTTGGCTGCCTTGTCCTACTTAGATGAACAAACAAATCTGTTGAAGGTGCCCTTCCCTTGCGATTCATGGCAGTGAACTATCTGCTGAACATAAATGCCCAAACACAGAAAACACCTGTTAGGATCAAAACACAGTCAGGAGGAGGTGTACATGTTTTTCACAACTATATTCAGAAGTCCTGTACCTGGGCAGCTTTTCTGACCCAGAGGGAAAAATATTTTCTCTTGTGGAAACCATGGCATTGAGAGGGTTCCTCTACTGCTCCCCACGGGAATTCATGCTAGCAGACATTTGTACCTAGTGATAAACTGTGGACTCACAGTTACTTTCTGGTCCAGTGAACACTGGGAACTCGTTAATGCCAAGTCTAACTTGTTCCCCAGCCTGTTGTTTTCTCTGAGATGGAGCTTGTCCATCTTCTTTCCAAGATGTTGCTAGCTCAGCATCCTATATTCCATTCAGTCTGGAGCTCTGAAGATTTCATAGTAATGAAAGCAGCTCATTTTACATGGATGGTATTTATCTCTCACCGGATGCTGTATTTCAGGTGCACTGTAATATTTCTAAGTATGTTTATAATTTGTTTTGAACAAAGAATGATGCTGCTTGTGGGTAGTGATTACCTCTTTCTGACTATTATGCTGTGTTTTTTTTTCTCGAAATGCCTTCATTTCTTGTCCAGTCTGAAAGTAAGAAAGTAACCAACAATGTAACTAAAACCAATAAATTCAGGGCTTGGCAATTTTAGCCTACAATGGAGAGCAATTGCATTTTTTCTTCATTTTGCACTACCCTGCCTTATCTCTTGTCTGCTGAAATTTGCATGCTTAATCTTAACTCTTTATACAATGCTGTGTGTCTTTTGCCAACTACCTTCAATCATTCCATATGCCTGGGTGGCCTTCACAGTGAAACTGTGGATCTGGGCTCTGATTGTAATCAGTTAGCTGCTAATTGGCAGGAGGAGGAGTGGGGGGTGGATAAGGGGAGAGACAGGGGATGGGACGTGGACACTAAAGCCTGATTTGGTGTTCCCACTCTGGTAGGGGGATTGGACTAGATGATCTTTCAAGGTCCCTTCCAATAGCTGATGTTCTGTGACACACCATGAGAAGTTCTGTCCCCATGAACAGGGTGCAGTCCTCACGAACTGAGGTGCTGGGAGCCATCTGCTTTTAAGTCTCACTGCTTTTGTTTCATTGGTAAGTAGAGCTAAATGCTTTATCACTCCAATACACAAATATCCCCCTAAAATGCATCCATATAGGATTAGTAGTTTTGCTATCATGCAGTGGTCTTACTAAGTAGCAATGAATAAAATTGAAAAAATCTGAACAACTTGATAAAAATATACTAGTTAGATCTGACATTGCTGATGCAGTGATTTCTAAGGCCCATTTTCAGTATCACGTTCAAAATATTAAGGCTGTTCTGTCACTTGAAACCCTTTATCTGTGTTACTATCAAATGGAAAGAGAATTAAAGTCCTCTGTCCCATGTGTTCACCCCACAAAGCCTTTGAAGCCCTTATGTTAACTATTTGAGGTTCAGAAACAGAAGGAAAATTTCAAGAGAATATAAACAGCTCCAAGGAGAAAATGTCTCTTAATTCATGACTAAACAAGCAAATGTATATTTTGTGTTTGAAAAAGATGACTGAACTTCTTTGTGCCAGGAAAAATAAATCCATCTGATTTTGCTTTAAGCTGTCCTCTTTTTCAAATGCAGCGAGGGGCTCCAGTTCCTTTGGATGATGTAATTGGACTGTTCTGCTTGAATTCTGCTCCCTGTTGATGTCATGTCGCCGCCAGCCAACTATTCAAAGAGAAAAGCAACTTCTAATTTAGACTGGAGCATGGGGAGGCTGAGGTTTATAACAGCCCGCCATCCTGGGATGTTGGTATAGATCCTCCTGGGCAGTGCTCAGCTGTAGGAGGTGCTGGGGCTTCATCCACCAGGGACCCTCCTGCTGTCGTGTAGGTGGCACCCCAGGGCAGCTGGTGACCGTGGCGCTGGGAAGGCAGGTATGTGGGGGGCACAGGGGAGTGTGCTTGGGGCTGGTGAGCTAGAGCTCCTTGGGAGAGAGAAGCTGAGAGGAGTATTTGGCTGTCTGGGGACAAAAGTTCAGCTGAGAGGCCTGTGAAAGCAGAGAATCTGTGGAGACTGATGGTTGGAGGTGTCCACGCCTCTCTGAAGCGGCTTTTGACCAACTCACCAACTTTTCTTCAGCCTTAGTATCTCAAATGAACAAACACCTTCTTGCAATAATGACTGCCTGCTGTTATCCTGCAATATAGCTCCTCTGTACCACGATGAGGTGTAAGATTTGCCGTAATTCAAGATGTGGTTAGGAAATATTCTGGGATCGGGATTCATCTCGCCTGTGTCCACAGTGCTTTGATGAGACTGAATGTTAGCTGTTTGTTGGAGCTGGGGAGGGGGGCAAAGGGGAGGGCTACCTGTAGGAGCTGGGCTGCTGGCCCCAGTCAGCAAACTAGTTTCTGTGCTTACTTGGTGTTTTAGGGGCTACAAGACCATGGCTCTGAGGAGGGGCCGGGGGGGGGACTGCTTTCCTACTCCCCAGCATCAAGGTCCAGATGTTTGATTTGAGACTCTTGCATGTGGAAGCAACATGACTGAAGACACAGTAGGGGGCAGAGAGCTGAGCTGTCACGCATGTGTTTGCACTTTACATACTTATTTGCTTTGAATTTGAAGACCCTTCTCTTTAGCAGAGATCAGCTAAGATCTTCATGTACCTTTCATGAACACGTGTATGCAAAGCGTATGTAATGGAGGGTGATGGGCTGTGCCAAACCTTTCACCTCAGCCATGTGAATAAATTCAGTCCTCTGTAAGAACTGGCATGAGTATGGCCACATGGCCTTTAAATTGGAGCTGGCTTTGCTCACTGACAGCTCAGAACATGGATGTAGTAGCTTGGTCCAGTGAAGGGCTTATTTAGTTATGGGACTGTCAGCTGTGAATGGCCTGATGCAGGGACGCGTTGGCCCATGAAGGCACCTGTACCCACCTGTGTGAATGTATTCCTCTCTGGCAGATTCTTCCATCCTGGAGGATGGGTGCAAGCCTCCCTGGCCTGGAGAACGGGGCTAGGGAGGCCTCCACGGGATCAGAGCTCTGCTGTCCTGGGAAAACTCATGGTAATCAGCCCTCACTCAGGTCAGGGGTGGGAGCCGGAGGAGTGAACTCCACATCTGCAACCCTCTGCTGCATAAAAAAATTTTATGCTCTTTGCAACACGGGGATTGAATATTTCTTCCCATCTCAGAGAAAAGCTGAAAATTCATATACTTCATGTGAGAGGTGGAGGGTGACAATATTTAAATAAAAGATTAAAATTCAAATAGGTAGAAAGGAAGTGTCACATCCCTCCTTGTTCTGTGTGGTGTTGCCAGGAGTAGAAGAACACTGGAGGAAGGGCTAGGGTAGAAGAGCTTTGGGCTGCAAGCCAGGCTGCTTGGGTATGAAGTCTGTTTGATCCCCACAGTCTCAGTTGCCCTCTTAAGCGGGACAAGATTGCAGGCAGACAAGAAAGGGTGCTAAAAAACCTAACACCTCTTATGTGGCTGCTGCTTTGCAGAAGGGAATCCCACATCAGGGTCCTTCCTGTTAAGAAACAAGAAAATGCTGCTGCCATCATGGAAAGCCACTTGAGACTGAACATAGGGCCAGGGGAGGGTGCTCTTTGGGCCCTTCTTCCCCTTCATGAGCTCCCTGGCCAGGCTCCCCTTCTCTGCTGAGGCAGCAAGAGAGGGCCCATAATTAGCTGGGAGGGGTGATTTTTTTCCTGGTCTCTCCAGGAAACTGCACACAAATTTTTGTGCTCTTCCTCTTACCTTGTTAGGATATAAATAACTGAGGAAATGGCTTGATTTATCAGTGTCACATAAATGTTCATTATTTCAACTTTGAACTGTAGATGAATACTACAAATGGAGATAGGCATTCAGGAGAGACATTTCATACTACATCATTGATTGTCTCGTATTGTCATAAAAAGCAAAGCCAATGTTTCACACATTTAATCATTTAGATAATAATTAACTTGCAATAGGGAGAAATGCTCCTATCCAGGGCAAATTCACCTACTCCTCTGCCTTCTATTTGACAGGAGTGAGGACATCTTCTCAATACACACAACCTGGCCAACCTGTACCGGAGTCAAACCAATAGCCTATAATTCTACCTTTAGAATTAGTAGGTGTAACTAAAAGCAAGAAAGAAAAGAGATGAGTGGAATTATAACCAGGCAATGAGCTTACAGAAGAGATCTAAACAGCTGTTGAATTTATATCCCTTTCCTTCTGTCATTCTATTCCTATTTAATAATAATTAAGAATCGCATTCTATTAGTTGGCTGGTGAATGCAAGCCCAGGAATTTGGAGGGATGATTTGAGCAATGCCTGTAACATGTATTCAGATTTTTATTTTCAACTCTCTTCTGTGACACTACGTATGACATTTCTCTAGAGTGTGTATGATGATTTTGTTGATCAAGTTTTGTCTGTACTGAGTTTTGGGGGGTTGTTCATTTCTTCTTACATGTTTCCTTCTGTCACTTTTGGATGCAAACTAAACTACACATGCCAGAAGGGAAAAGACTGTTTTTCCCTTACCTCATCTCTGAGCTGGACAACATCACTTACAGCTTCTGATTTCAGATGCCTGCCTGCTTTCTAGCAACGATTCCCAGCACCAACCCTCTGGTTCACAGCAGTGATGCTGGGTCAATATGTTCTGTGCTTGTGCAACCTTGTAAGTGAGAGAAAGGACTCACTGCTATGTGAGTTACCAGAATTATTTTCCCTTTTGTTATGAATGAGAAGCCCATCAACTCTTCAGAAGCAGCTGGCACTGCCAGCTTGATCCCAGTTTGCTCTGCTGGCAGCAAGTGTCTCTGCACGTGAGCTTCCTCAAAGAAGTGACTGGCAAATTGCTAACACCTCACAGTTTCACCTTCTCATTTGCCATATCTCAATTTAATCACCTGGGAATTGCTCTGATCTTTGTACCCTCTGCTGTGCTTTCATTTTCAGACTTCATTTGTCAGATTCAGTTTCCCAGGTAGGAATTCCTTTAGAAAAGCAGCCTGTGGTCAGTCAGAGCCTTCAGTGAAAATGTGAAAGATGCTCTTTACCAAAGCGTCAGCATGGTGGATGACTGTTTTCACTGCTTTATAGCAATTTTGGTGCTGTTCATACATCATTTTTGAGTATAAGAGTTGGACAAGGCCCCTGACAACCTTTACTCAGTGTGTTCTGATGGGTTATTTCCTTTAGATCAGATGAAAGGTTCATAGGTAGATCATAAATACTTAACCTCTGTTCCTCAATTCAAAGGTTGTTTTGCATGAAAACGGTGAGCTGAACATAGGAATAGGAGTGGATTGACAGCTGAAAGTCATTCTCCTGAATGACCAACTGCTGAACGTCAGGAAGGAATTCCTCCAAACCTGAGTAAGTATTTTTATTCTTTTTTTAATGTTCTTTGGTCTTTTTTTGGTAATGTATCATTATTGCCAGATATGAGTCTTAGCACTGCCTTTGCATCCTGCAAATGCAGATAAACTGTTACAAATCTCTCTTCTGGTAATTGTTTATTGATGCAGGAAGCATTTTTAACTTAATTTAATAAAACAGGTGAGCTGCAACAAATAAGCTTCCCTTGCACCTAAATGAAATCAGTTTGTTCATTGTGCAGGGTGACTGCAATGCTTGGGTAACAATCCTTTTAAATAAAGGAACCCCCAGACATTCTGAGAACTCTTTGGCAAGATCAGAAATGGCATTATGATATGAGTTAACTACATGGGCTTATTACATGGGACTGAGTTAGTATCACCCCTCTGGCAGGGCAAGGCAGTTGTTTGGATATCTGCTCTCCAGATGAGGAAAGCAGACAGTGCTGAACTAGCCCAAAAGATCAAAAAATACTGGGAGGGTCTTTTTTATAGTTCCGTTTCAAACTTTGCTAAATTCTTCCTTTCTAAGGCTTCCATCTATGGTTGTGAGCCTTCCCTGAGTTGTTGCTGAACTGTTGAGAAACATCTGCCAAAAAAAAAAAAAAAAGGAAGTGCAGTAACAAATCATTGTTTCTGTACTTCCCATACCTTTTCATCTTGTTAAACAGAAACATTCTTCCTATTTCTCAGAGCATGGAAAACTGTCAGGCAAGCAACTTCCCATCTGCAGTGGCTGCTGTTGCTCGTTCCCTATTGCTGTCACTTCACACTAGGACAGATAATGTGTTTTTTTCAGTATTTTATGTTTTATGAATTAAAAGGGCTCAGCACTCAGCCTTTGCAAAGTGGAGACAGAATATTTGGGAAGCAGGTCACCCTGCCCCACACCTCTGTAGTTTGTCAGTGTTTTTAGTTTTTCATTCCTTCTCTCTTTGCAGTGGGTTGACAGCAGCAGACACCCACCCGCTCCTCTCCCACCATTCCAACAGGTTTCTTGGGTTTGCAGCTAGGCTGATATCCAGGTAATACTTATAATTATGACAGTAGTCCAAGGTGATGATGTTTGTCACTAAAGAGGTCTGTAGTGACACTACAGTTCAGTTACACTGATTTTTGCTTTTTGTTAAGTGCTTCTTTTGCCTTCATAACAGCAAGGTCAGTGCTGTTACAGATTTACACTGTAAGACAAATGACTCCGAAAGAGTTACTCAGTTGAGCTGAAATCCAGTTTATTGTATCATAGAGTCTAAAGGGAAGACTCTTCCTTTCTTATTTTCCTGAATGTTCAGCTTTGGTGCTGTGATGAATTACAAGCCTTAATTTTCACTCACACAGATGAGGCAAAGCCTGACACAGCCTGGGAAGCAGAATAGTGCTTCCTGACTCC
Source organism: Jacana jacana (assembly GCA_013400555.1). Taxonomy (NCBI): domain Eukaryota; kingdom Metazoa; phylum Chordata; class Aves; order Charadriiformes; family Jacanidae; genus Jacana; species Jacana jacana. The sequence continues at coordinate 38,043 of VZTM01003468.1, read as the reverse complement.
CACCCTAGGGCCTTGTCCATGTGATTATGGACCTGTGTCACCATCCTTATAGTGACAGATATGCAAAAACCAAACTCATGCAAGGAAAGAAACAAGCTGGTTCAATTTCCTTTCTAAGAAGCTATTTTATTTCTGTTGGAAACACCGTGGTCTGAAAGCCAACAGCAGCATCTCAACCAGACCTCAGAAAACATCACGCACTTTCAAGCACTGCAATGGAAGCGATTTGCAGATCCCTCTTTCTGGCAGGGTTTAAGATCACTTCTCTGTCATGTGCTTTCAGCACACTCGAGGAAGTTATTGACAGTTTTCAGATCATGGTACTCCTGATGGGATCAAGTGACTGGGGAGATGCTGAAAGAGAGAAAATAAAGCTGCATAGATACACGTCGTGTTTTCATCCTGAAAGTGGAGATGCATTTTAAAAGGGAGAACTCAAGTACATTAGAAACAAAACTGATGAAAATTAAAGTGCAAAGTAGAAAGGGAAATTCGGGCATAATACTGGGCGTGGTGTCAAACCCTGCACCTGTGATGTAGGCTGGGTTCCCTACATACACTGGGCGTGTTACTGCTTTTTTGTAGCTGGCCAGGCAGATTGCTTCAGCACTGAGCACCTCACTGGAGTTTCTGACTTTCTTAGGTGACCATGGATACCGAATTTGAAAAAGATCATATCAAAAAGCTGCAGGAGCAGCGTATGTCCATGCAAAAGAAAACCTTCACCAACTGGATGAACAACATTTTCTTCAGGAATAATGTAGGTCATTCCTTCGATTTGGAGATTTTTTTTTTCTGTTTTTTAGTGGGTTTATTTATTTATGTCTCTCACTGTATTCTTTCTTTTTTTTTTTTTGTTATTTTTTACTATTTTACCTGAGTGTTGTCATTACACATATATGCAAACAAGGAAGACTAACCAGAGTGCTCCAGCCAGTGTCTTTTATCTTACATCTGCCTCCATTATCCACGTTACCAGTCTTCTCTGAAACCAAGAGTCACTTTCATAGGCTTTGTGACACTGTCATATTGTGGTGTCCACTGTATCTTGGTGACTGTTTCAGAGGAAGATCTTCATGTGCTCTTCTTTTTCCTATTAGTAAAGTACCTTCAAATATCTGAATTTCCCCAAACAATGCCCTGTTCTTAATTGGTCAAAATCTAAGACTTTCTGCTTTGCCTGATCACTCCAGCTCGGGTTGCCACTCAATGACCCTGAAAAAGTTGCCTTACGTCTAGCAATTTCAGACATGTTACCATGCAAGTACAAACCAACTTGTTTTCAGTAAGTCTCAGACTTCCAAAAAGCTTCAGAGGTAGTCTACAGTGGATTTATGTGCGTAAGGTAACCCCAACATGTTCTGAAAGTCTCCAGACTGATTGCAGATAAACTCATTTCAGGCACAAATGATGTAGCTGTGTCACAGTAGGGAATGAGGGAATGACGTCATATAAAACCGATTCCCATTCCTACAGCCTGTAGCTGGTATTAATGAAAATGGACCCTGGTGACACCAAGCAGGACCAGGCCTCTTGCTTCCATACTAGCTCATCACTTTACATGATGTTTCAGTACTAGATGCATTTTTTTCAGGGTAATGTTTTACGTTACTGAGTAGTGCAAATGCAGCCTCAGAGCACAACAAGCTTTTAAATTTATTCTTCTCAACTAACTTGCAGAAGGTTAGGGTTTTATGGTGCAGGAGATCATTTCTGTTTAGCTACAGGTAAATATATACATACTTTCTCATTTTAATAGCACCCTCAAGTTCAAAGATTAAAATGTCAGAATTAACTTCCTGCACAGTTCATGTATCATAAAAGCAGGGGGAAAAGAGCCTGCGAGAGCTACCCAAGCCATATATGGTGAGAAACAGTGCTGAGACTGACAGCTTATCTAGGTCTCCTCAGCAAGGGAGCCTCAGCCTTTCAGCACACACTGTAGCGTGATGGGATCAGACTACAGGACACCGCAGGAGTCTCGGCTGCACCGTTGGCTCCTCCAAGTCTTGCACTAAAGATGCCATTGGATTGAATTTGTTAAGCAATCTGTCATTGGTATCTTTATGAGAAGATTGATGCAACAAAGCTATTAAAACTATTGCTGGGTGAGGCATAAAGCAGATATATGAAAACTGCCTCTACAAATTTAAATGGAACTATTCTTCATTTCTAGAAGTGCCACAGAATATAACAGCTTTAACTTTTTTTTTTTATGGTAATATACCATATGCGGGATTTTAAGTTTATTTAATATACAAAAAGTTGGCAACTCAACAGGGAGTTTTTCATGGGGATAATCAGTCAGAGAAAGTTATAAACTCTTGTTCCACACATAGCACAGGCCTAAAGTCTCTCTTTGCACTTTCAGTGTTTTCTTCTTTCTCTGGAGAAACTGTTAAACAGATTAATAATTGGTGAGGAATGAAAAAGTGCTTGTTACTTGTCCTTTCTCCCCCCCTACATGTAACTATATTCTGAATTAAAAAGCTAGTACTTACATTCACAGTTGTATTATAATTTTCTGAAGACACAAAGACTATTTACCATGATTTCAAAATAACAGTAAGTTATTGTTGGGTGTGTGGTATGGTTTTAATGTCACTTCTTGATGGCTAGTGGCGTAAGGCCAAATGGAAACGCCTGAGGCAAGTTGTTAGGTCAGAGTACACACTGTGTCATGTTGTATCACCTCAGCACTGGGTGACCTCACTACTGGCAGAAATTAAGTACGTTTTTTGTAAAAGATCTTAATCTTTTGCTTAGTGTGAGACTGGCTAAAAATATGGGGACTTTGGGTGGTGATGCAGGTCTAAGCAGGATGTAACAGACTTTGTGAAGATGATGGTGGAAAAACTGAGTCATTGAATGGGACTATCAATTCAATTTTTAAATGAAGTACATTGCTCAGAACAAAAAGTTGTAAAGATTAATTTGAATTGAGCTAAAAAACGTCAGCACTTCCAAAATGTTTGATTTTGAAAATGCTTTTATATTTTTTCACAATCTCCTGTTATTTTTGTTATTTGTTAGTTATGTTTTGTTTTGGTGGTGGGGTTTTTTTCACATCAGCCTACTTTCATAATGTCAGCCTTCCTGCAAATGCATTTTTTGTGAATTAAGATTCATCACTTTTCCTATATATGCACTGACATACAGAATTCTCTGTGAAAGAGCAAGAATGTGTTTGTTTCCTGTTACAAGTAGAAGGTTCTGTGGGCCAAGCGTTCAGCCAGAGCCTGTATTGTGTGACTGGTCTTGGCAGGTAAAGATTGAGATACAAGATATTTACACTGACTTGAAGGATGGCATCCCTCTCATGCAACTCCTTGAACTTCTCTCTGGAGAAGCTTTGCCTAGGCCAAACCGGGGAAAGATGAGAGTGCATTTTCTAGAGAACAACAGCAAAGCCATCTCATTTCTGAAATCCAAGGTAAGTTAATATTGATACTAGAGATCGCAATAGCTTAAGTATGTTACTAACTAATTTTGGTATTATGTTTATTATGATTTCCCCCTCTAATAGACAATAAAATAGTCTTTGAACTATCAGGGGTGTCAGTGGTTTTACTAAAGGAAAATAATCAGATTTTAATTTCTTTGTTATTTGAGTAACTTGGCTTATAACTAACTAATGTTCCCCCTGAACAAGTCACACCTAAATGAAAACATACTGTATTTCTGTATCTTTCTACATGTTATGTTTTCCTAGCTGTTGGGGGAGAGCAAACATCATTAGGCAAGGGTGAAGCTACTTGCTATAAAAATGGAGATTTTTAGAGCTCTGACAGTTTCAGCAAGTCATTGCAGTAGATTTATTTATTTATTCTAGTTGTGCATCCTCATTTCACACAAGTCAGTATGTAGTTTATTTTCTTTTCTGAGCAAACGATTTATTGTAGATCTCTCTGGAAAATTGCCATATAAAACTCTGTGCTATGAATTCAAAAGGAGCAGAGGGGTTTCATAGCAGTAGATGTGGGAAAGTATATACTGTCTGGATTTTTGCTAATTACAAAACAAACCCAATACAGCGTGTGGCTCTGGCTGACACATGCCTGCAAAGGGTACACACCATGTAAGGCCCAGTGGTAAGTGCACACCCAGGCTCTGCCAGCTGGACCAACCAACCATCACTTCTCACGTGAGTCCAACCTCCAGAGGGGGATCATGCAGACAGCAGAGCCGGTATAGTGTGCTCAGACTTCTTGAAAGAATACTGCCTTCTTGGCAAAAACTACGTAAGCTTGCTGCTTAAGTAATAACAGAGAAGGTAGCCACGGTTGTCTAGTAGGATGTTTGTACTCTTTGGTGAGCCCAGGAGCTGTATGCTCTCTAGTTGGCTGGAGACCAGCCAGAGGAGGTGGTCTTTAGTTTGCTCTGCTGTCACTCCTTTGGAGGAAAGGAGCACTGAATAGTGTTGCTTTTATCTCCTTACCCACCAGTTTTCAAAGCCCTTAGAGGAACTTTAAACCTTTGAGACTACTGTCCTTTTGCCAGACTTGCTGAAACTCATCTTTGGTGCATGCAAGAGCTAGGATGTGAAGACAGGAACTCGCAGGTATATAGGCAAATGAGGAGATCATGTAAAACTTGTTTCCTTAAGCAAACAGCCTGAACACTCTCTGCAGTAACAGCTTGCTACACAGATATCTCCTTCAGAGGACTGGACACGAGAACTTTTATGCTGAACAGATACTGGTTTATTAGCAGGTACAAGTAAAAGTGATCGGTCCTGAGAATATCGTAGATGGTGACAGAACCTTAATCCTGGGACTTATCTGGATCATTATACTTCGATTTCAGATTTCATCTATCAAACTTGATAAGGTAAAACAGCATCTTTGTCTTTTTGCCTGACTGGAATATTTCAGAGACTCCGTAGGCAAGGACCATTTTCATTATATTTCCTGCCCATTTTGATCACAGAGACCTTATCATATTACCCAGGTACTCAGCCGGCAATTTCTAAATTTCTAAAGCCAGCAATTGAATCAATTTTGTAGTTTCTCAAAGAGGCAGAAAACAGTAACTTGGAGATAGGGAGAATATTCATGTTCCTCTCTTCCACAAACTTTTTACTGGCTTTTGACTCCAGAAACAATTTCTCTGATGTCAGTTCTCACTAGATTTGAACTGCAATGCTGCTCCCTTGCTTTCTTTGAAGAAAAGTATTCTTGTTTAAATTATTTAACATGTACTTTAAGTACATGAAAGATAAGACCCTATGAAGTTAATATGAAAGCAAAGTTTATAATTTCTAACATTAGATCTCTATAATTATATTTGATTCTGACTTCTAGCTCACAGCTAAGGAAACAAATAAACTGGGCTTTGCTTTCCACTTGATTTCTACAAACCTTGCAGAAGAGAAACACTTAAAAACTTTTTAACACCTGTTATATACCATTTCATGTTGTAATTTCTGAGTTGGTTTCATTTTTACTTTAATAGAAAACTTCTGCTTTCATGCTAAATCATTTTACCTTCATGGCAGATACAGTCTGCGAGTTATGAGTTTGAAGGGATTTGTGACTAGGACAGAAGTAATACAAAATGATCATTGGAAACCTAAGATAAATCCACTGATCCTACTTCCATGTATTGTTTGCATTGATTTTTTTTTTCCTGCTCTCTTCACAGGAAGAATTTGGAGGCAGAGCTGATGGTCTACTTGCCAATGAAGCATTACTACTTTGGTGTCAGCATAAAACTGCCAGCTACTCCAATGTGAATGTGAAGGACTTCTCCAAAAGCTGGAGTGATGGGCTGGCCTTCAATGCGCTCATACACGCTCACAGGTAAGATCTGATGGATTGGTTCAGGAGGAGTTGCTCATTTCTGTTACTAGCTCCAGCACAAGTTGTTCCTGGTTCTGAATTACAGGTATTTGTCAAGAAATTCTCAAATTCTTTCTTTTCCCCTTCTCAGTGATGACTCTCCATTCTTAAATGAGTATTCCCTCTCTGAGGGAGGAAGAACCAAAAGCTCCTGCTTGGTGATTCCTTTTGTTGGGCATAAAATCAGATTTCCAAGGGTCTGTCACACACCCAAGCAATGCTGCCCGTTATTTGGTCTCAGCCCCTCAGTCATGTTTCCATTGCTCTTCTTCAAAAGTTATAATTTTAAAGATTGGTTTTATTGTATGAACTTTGTGAGCATGTATGCCCTCTCATTTAATTGTAACAGAGTAAGCAACCTCTCGATCTCTTTTTTCTCCTTTCTCTGTCCCTTTGAAAAAGTGTGAAGAAAACAGCTAAAGGTAGGAGAGAGAAACCACCTAGGAGAATCTTGAATGTTTCTTTCCCATTAACAGTTCTGCTATGTCTGCCAGGAATATCATGGTGGGATCCTGTAACTTCCCCAGCTGTGATTCACCTTTTCAGAATTGCTTCTCCAGTGGGCTTCAGATTTCACCCCTTGGTGAAGAGAAATAAGTGAAGGGCAGAGATTCTATGATTCGCTGGGAGTGGTACTTCAATTTCATAAGGGATAATTTTCTTCCTGTTACGTAGGCAAGTGGTGATGCTCCTGAATAAAGCTCAGGGTCAGACAGAGTAATTTCAGTGTTATTGTCACATTACTCTGCCTAATAAACAGTTTATGGTTTGTAATCTGAAAGAATTTATGACAAACATAAATATTTCTTCCCTTCCACACCTTGTTCTCCTTTCCTAGGCCTGATCTTATCCACTATAGCTCACTACGGCAGGACCAGCCCATCAAAAACCTGAATAATGCCTTCGATGTTGCTGAGAAAGAGCTGGGAATCAGCAAACTGCTTGATGCAGAGGATGTGGCTGTACCCTACCCAGATGAGAGATCCATCATGACTTATGTTTCACTCTATTACCACTACTTCTCCAGACTGAAACAAGGACAGACAATACAGAAGCGACTTACCAAAGTAAGAGCATTGCTGTCTTCAGAAGTTATAAGTTAAATACATAAAACTAAACTTATGTTTGAAATGGGGCTTTTTTTGTGCAAGCTCACTTGACCTGAATTAAGAGGCACAGCCATTTGAAGGACTTTATATTGTCACTTGAATGTTAAGAAGTGTCTGTAGACTCCCTGATCTTTAAAGGGCATCGCACTTGCCTCACTGAAAATGAATCCCTTTTTGACCTCACAGTTCCTGTTTGAGAACTGATGTTGTTCCAAGGCAGCTTTAGGCATTAAATCTTGGGGGGATTACTGCTAGGCAAAAGCAGACCTAGTCAACAGTTTTCTAATTAATAGGAAAGATGATGGCTTATGCTATGAGATTATTTTGGATTTTTGTTTCCTGTGAAAATCTTCATCCTTTCTTTCTAGCTCCTTAGTCAGGTAGAAAATGCAAAATAAAATAATAAAAACAAAACAAAACAAAACCCTAAACAAATAAACAAGAAAAAAAGACATGAAAAATGAGGGAGTGCAAAAGAAGGGGAAACACTCCTAGAGGAAAAGCTAAAAAAATACTTTTTTTCAGTTTCCACAGACATTTTGTCTCACATATAAACAAAATTCCAAACTAAGGCTTCCCTGGTAGTGACAAGGCGAAAAGCTTTTGCAAAGCAGGGTTTCCTCTGCTAACAAAGTGGTCTGCAACAGGAAAAAAGATGATGCCAAAACACGTATCAGTAGCAGCAAGGTTCTCTGAGGAGAAGCATTAGATGAGAGCAAGACTTGGAATTCAGTCAAACGAAGACTGGGCATCGGTGAAGAAAGTGGGCAGTAGCATTTGGCTCACCTACACATGAGACATGAGTCTCTGGATTTTTGCCAAGAGACATTACTTTTTTTCTGATAAACCTGAAATAGCCTTTGAGTCACTAAGCAGGTATTAGAGGAACTCTGAGGATCAAATAGGCCGTAACTTTCATACTGAGGAAAAAATTAGAAAGACTATTTCTTACTTTATACTTTTTCAGTTCTTGTTGTGTTTCCCTTCTTTTTTATTTTATGTAAGAATATTTATTCTTTCTTTCTTTTCTCTCTCTCTTTCCACTTATCTGCTGCTTCTTCTCTCTTTACGTCCTTCCCTGTTTTTAGTCTGTCCCTCGTATTCCATTCCTGTCTTCCTGCATTTCTGACACACACAAACATTCAGAAGGATAGCTAAACAGATGTTAATCTCTTCATGTCCTTAGTCCCCTCAAATAGGCAGCTCTGAATTTACTAATAGGATTGGTGAGGGAAGCCTGAATGTGTCATGGAAGCCTTTGAGTTCAGACTAAGTGTGTGACCAGGGTGGCAGAGAGAATCAACCTGGGAAGGTAAATCTCCTTTCCCCCTCCCACGGGAGGTGAGCATGCATTTGCTAGGATCTTTCAGCGAGAACTGGGTACGATGGCAGAAAATACAGAAGGGGGCCCTGATGTCACGGGCTGCTTTTCCTTCACAAAAGGTTGGTGCTGCTTTACTCCTCTTCCAGCACTGTGACACATATTTATTGCCACATGAAAAGGTAGGTGAGAGCAGGTTCCTGCCTGCAGGGACTGGGTTTTTGCTCAGTGCCATCTCCCATACTAATCTGCCTGTTTGAAGCAGGTAGGCTCAGGGGAGTGATAGAGGCAAACAATGTTGTTCAGCAATAAACTTAGTGTCTGCAGGAAGGCTACTAAGTTAGGGCAAGGAAAAAATAAAATATAAAGTAAAAAGAAAAAGATAGAAAAAAATGTAAAATGGAAAGAAAGGATGATTTAATTCTAATGCTTTTCCTTTCATTACAACGGATTTCCTTCTAAGTGCTGGCTTGAAATAAAGGCAGGTCAGACCAGAAATAAAACAGATAAATAGCCTAGGCTTAGAAAATTAGTATTAAATCAGAGTTAACATCCTTACCAAACCCCTCTTTGACTATGAGACATTCTCTTAATAATTTATGTAAAGAGAAACAGCTCCAAGAGAAGAGGCTGAGAAGGGGCTGTTTGTTCACAGTCTGCTGTGGGCATGAGAGAACCAGGATCTTGTCTGATGGTCTTCTACAGCCTAAGGTGATGAAGCTAAGAAGGTGTAATTGCATGTTAAATGAGATAAAATTGTTTTGGTTTTAAGAATGAGAATGAAAAAAAAAATCTGCTTTTTTCAATTGTGAAACAAAAAATCTGAATCCTTAGTTTGGGATTCTTGCTTTTTAGTCAGACCATATAGGACCTCCCGACAGTCTCCACATGCACGCTGTTTATTCCAAAATGAACCTTTTCTTAAATAAAAAAAAAAACTAATTGAGAAATTAAACAATATTTATCTGTGTTTTATGGAATGTTATTTCAGGATTTCACCTGCCCTCTGATGTGACAGCAATCACCACATTGGTATAAAAATGTGATGACTGTGGCAACATACCTGCATACTATTTTCCTGACACAAGTTCACCTGACATATTCCACTATTTGAATCCTAAGCTTGCTTTATGAAGATGCTGTTTTCTATTCCTCCACCTTGCTTCATTCTGCTTCTTATGTGGCTTATAATAACTTCATATTCCTATCACAGATCGTGTTCTTCCTGAAAGAGATAGATGACTTGAAGCTTCTGTATGAGCAAATGGTCTCTGACCTCCTGAAATGGATTAAACAGAAGGTGACAGAACTGGATGATCGGCATTTCCCCAACTCTCTTCAGGAAATGTGGCTGCTGATGGCCAACTTCAAGACCTTCCGCACTGTGGAGAAACCTCCCAAATATCAAGAGAAGGGCATGATTGAAGCTCATCTCTTCAATATTAGGACCAAGCAGAGAGCCAACAACCAACGGCCATACTTGCCACCAGAGGGGAGGACACTGCAGGATGTGGAAAAGCACTGGATTATCCTGGAAAAGGCAGAGCACAGCCGGGGAAAAGCACTGCAGAAGGAGATGCTGAGGCTAGAAAGACTGGAACAGTTAGCCCAGAGGTTCCTGAAGAAGGCAGCCCTGCGTGAGTCCTACTTGGAAGACATGAGAAAAGTGATTGGGAAGCAGGACTTCTGGCCAGAAAGTGTAGACAGGATGGAGGCTGCCAGTAAGAAGCTAGAAGCCATCGTGGCAGATGTTCTCCCCAGGAGGGAACGCTTCACAGCTTTGAACGAAATGGCGACGGTCATCAGCCAGGAGAACTATCATGGCAAAGATCAAATTACGAAGAAGTGAGTGATGGTTGCGAGACTCTATAGTGGTGGAGGTCAAAAGTAATTAAAATTCTGTGGTGTGGTGGAAGAAAATGAATTGTAGCTATGAACTGTAGTTCTGTTCCTGTCCTCTGAAATTCTGACAGGAATTTCTTCTGCATGTGAACAGTTTCAGCAGATAAGACAAATGCTTCACCTTCTTTAATATTTTATTTTTTTTCTTGAATGATCAAATCCTCAGATTGATTTCTGGTGAAAATTAGTTTTAAGATACTTACACTACATATGAAAATACCTGTTCTGACAAATGACCCGTCTTTCATCAGAAGTGCTTAGAGGATATTTTTTTTTCCAAAACAACACATTTCTTTTTCAGTGTGTAGCTTGGCGGGATACAGGCTAGTTAAGGCATAAAGTCTTCTCAGGTTGACTCCAGGGTGGAGCAAATCTTGAGAAATTATGACTTCTCTGAGCAATATAGCCTGATTTGGGAGTGGCTAAGAATGCCGTACAAGTAACTGATCTTGTGGTATTTCAGTGCTTTTCTAAGTTCAAATAAAATCAGAAACCTGTGGAAAAACTAAGAAAAACACTTATGAAAGATCTCTTTATGAGATCAGATTGTGACTCAGTATGGTTTAGATTAATTTTTTACCTTAACCAGCAATTTAAAGACCACTTCTTTTTTTCCAAGCCTTTCCACTGTAGCAAATAAAAGCAATGTGGTGTCTCAGGTGTGAGGATCCATAAAAAGCAAGGTTTAAATTAGAAAAGTGAATAACAGTTGATGTGCTAGCCAAAATTCCTCACCGTGATCACACTAATTAGATATCAACATTGCTTTGGCCTGTTTTGTGATGGTGATCTGTCTTCTTGCAGGAGTTGTGTGTGTTCAGTTAGCTCTTCTAAAGCTGCAAGCACTGAGAATCTCACAGAACTGTCCGAAGTCTCTAGTCCAAATTGGTAATTTCTTGCCCTTCCTTTATAGACAAAACAGCATTTCAAAGCAATGGCAGGATCTTCTGGATCAGCTACAGAGACGACAACACTCCCTTGGGACAATGCAGAAAATTCTGGGCCTCCTGAGGGACACTGATGCCGTTACTGAGGAGCTGAAAGAGCTGCAGGTACAGAACTCTCTCCACTAGCACACACACTGTGTGTCCCTAGAAGAGCCCCCATGTTCCAGGGACTGTCTGGTGCCAACAGAAGATAAGTCTATCAGCTATTAGAAAAACTACACCCTTTTTTACTTAATGCCAAACTGTGGATTTTGGTTCATTGTTGAAGGTAATTACATGAGAAAAAACAAGCTTTGCTACAGGGTCTCTCCCTAGTCAGGTATGGTATTAAAGGGAGTGCACAACAGGTTCAAGTTATGCAGTAAAATAAAGATGAGAAATAATCTCATCTAAATTTAGAAGTGTAAAAGCAAAAGTGGAATAAGGCAGCCTCCTCTTCCTGTTGCAAGTAATCCTTCTGAATTACCTTCTGGAAGTAGCTCCAGTCAGGTAGGGACTAGCTCAGGCATATGTCTGGCTTTTAGGTATCTAAACTTGTGAGAGAGAAAAATTCCATTATAAATACACAGTGATTCCTTTTAGCAAGAATTTCCAAGTGTTACCAGAGCATGAGAGCCCAAAGTTTTCTCTTTAGCATAGGAAGTAATTAGTTTAATACTGATTTTGTAATGGCAGAAAGTATATATACATCTTTTGGTCTTGCCTTGTCTTATTTGAAGACAGATAAATTCTCAGGACTACAGGTTGATGATGAAAGCATCAACACGCTGTATGAAGTTGTGAATTTCAAATTAGAGACAAGAGATATCTGTAATTTATTAATCTTTCTGTCCTACTGTTAGTAAGCAAAGAACACGTAATGGTAATAATGTTGTTGGAACCATGACAGCCTGAGGATGAGGGAGAAGATTGGTAAGGAAAGATAACATCCTACAATAGGACTGATAATTGCATCCATTGATCCAATTAGAAAGAGAACAGACTCAAGCACTTGGTACCCCCGTCAGCCACCAGTTAAATACTGTGAAGTACTTCTTTTCAAGACTTAGATAGCAAAGGCAAGTAAGTTCCTCAAAAAAAACAACCATTGCAGTCAAAACTTACCATAAAATGTGATATTGTAGGATTCTCCAAATACAGACTGCAAATCAATCTGCCTATAGATTAATTGCATCCATTAATTCTGAGACCTTGAGTGATTAATCAATAGATATAACTTAGGTGTGTAAACAGATGCTTATTTGAAGGGACTATTACTTGCATTGATAGAAACTCCAGATTTGATTCTATACGGATCCAGATAGAAACTTTGGATTGTTACCATTAGCTTTTTGAAATTGAAAGAAAAGTATCATTCCTGTAATCAGAAAGATTTCAGCTTTACCTAGCCAACATCACTCTTTTACCTTGAAGAAGCTGTGAGAGTCAACAGGAACCCTTCAGCTGATTTTGAACTGAGCCCCTGGATGCACTCTCTGCCAATGCCTTTTGTTTCTCACTTTGCAGGTGCTAGTGAATTCCCAGGACTGTGGGAAGCAGCTCCTGGAAGTAGTAGATTTGCTGCAGAAGCACAACTTGGTTGACTCGCAGATCTCTTCCTATGATGACAGACTGACACACATCACCCAGAAGACAGCAGAAATCAGCAAGGACAGCACAGTTAAACCAGAAGTGCTTTATGCGAAAGTTCAAATGCTTCGTCAGCTGTATCAGAACCTTACAGCTCTGAGCAAGTCTCGGTAGGGCTATACTCATAGCTCTGCTCTTACTGATTCGGGTGGCCAATCACTCCCTTAATCAGAAGACACAGCTTCCCAGCATTTGAAATTTTTCATTTCTCCAGTTATGAATGCATACCACAACAACTTGAGTGTCCTGACTGCAGCTGACTGAAAGAGATCATTCACTTTCATAGATTACGACTAGCTTCATTCTCAGTATTTATTATGATATGCTCTATGTGAAGTCTGAATAGGATGTGGTTGCCTCCTTTCCTAGAGAGAGAGAAATGCAGTTTTGTTTCCTTCTTCTTCTTCCATGAATAAATTAACCTATGACAAAGTGGAGTTAAAGGCATTCAAACTTTGGATTTTATAAACTCTTCTTTGATTGTGTCCATGTGATCCTAATTCTGACTGAGATACGCTGTTTGGTTCTTTGTTTCAGAAAATTTCAGCTAGAAGAGGCTTTGAAGTTGTTTGAATTTTTCCGTGACTGCAAAGAAGAAGAATCATGGATCTCTGAGAAATGGAAGCTAGCAAGAACAACAACACTAGGGAAAGATATCAGCCAGATCACAGCCTCTATTCAGAAGCACAAGGTCTCCTACTTTGATGGTGGTGTCTTGTCTCTGTATTATAGCACGATTTTAGAACATTTATGTCCTTCAGTTCAGTCAGTGCAGCACTTACAAGAAAGCTATCAAACAACTTGTTATCTCAAGCATCCTGAGCAGTGTTTGGAATCTTTAAAAACTGTATAGGGCAGGGTTTTTTTCCCAAAAGGGGCTTTGTGGTTTCAGCCAAATTACCAAAACCAAACTGACAGATGGCACTTCCTCCCCAAAAAAAGAAAGGGGAAGAAGAGGATAAGAAGATTCATGAGTTCAGACTGAACATAAATACTTTAATGAAATATTAATACTAAAATTAAAGTAAGAAAAAAAAAGGATAAAATAATGAAATAGATACAATATATACAAAATCATATCAAGCTCCCAGGATGACGATCACGTCACCAGCAGGCATCAGGAAAAGTCCCAGACTGGACTCAGTGATCGACAGGAACTAGATTCCAGATCTGGAGTCAGGATGCATGGATCAGGGTCAAAGGCAGACGAACAGGGAGGGTCCTCCTTGGACATCAGCCATCGGAGAAAAGGTTGACCCTTTGATCCCTCAGATTTTATACTGACCATGATGTAGATGGGATGGAATACCCCAGTTGGTCAATTTTGGGTCACCTGTCCTGTCCACTCCTCCCTACAGATGTGACCCCTCTACACTTGTCCACTTCTGACCCTCCAACAGGACAAATAACAAAATTACCTGACCTTTGTTGTTAAAGCAATAAGTATAAGCAAGGACCTCTCTGCGCACCATTCCTTGGTATAATCAGGTCTTATCACTGTGAGAATGAACAGTTTTCTGAACAATATGCTGTTAATTTCAGAGTTTAGATAGTTAGAAGAAGCCCAGCTAAAAAAGTAAAATTGTGAAACAGAAAATTGGTTCATTTTACCTCAAACCAGGACAGGGGAAAGGAAAGAGTAGAGAAGGAATATGCTTCATACTGGATGGAAGTGCAGCTTCTAGTGAAGCCACTGGGTTCCATATGAGCTCACTTTGGATAGGAGGAAAAAAAGGTTGCTAGTTTTTGGTTTTTTTCCACCCACCTTTCCTGGCCAAGAGAGATGTGAAGAAAGAAAGAGATGGTGAAAAGAAGACAATTATAGGCAGGCAGGATGGATAACACTGTGTGAGCTTACAATATATTACCACTTTCCTTATGAGCTTGCTGTCAGTTAATATCAAAAGTTTAGCTATATAAGCTACTGCCTATTACAGCAAAGAATCACTGTGAACAAGTGAAAAGACTTGTCCACTTGAGAACTTGCATGACAAAACTGAAACAAGACCCTCTTCTGTAATTTTAATATACATTTGTGTGCATCTGTTTGCTTATTTGTTGCTTCTGAAAGGCATGACAGCTGAATTGGTGGATGAAAACCAAGTATCTACTTAGAGAGGACTGCATAACAAGCCTCATGTCAAAGGCAATAAGCAGGACAGAAACTTGTGTGTGGTGAGCTAAGAGACAATCATGTCAGGGCTCAGATAAAAGTCATAGGTGTTGATGACACAGGGCTCTTAGAAATGTGTGTACTACAGTAGTGAAGAACAGGACCCCCTCTTCACCCTCAGCTCGTGGGGAGTGAGGTGAGACATGTCTCCTGTCCTTCTGTTAGGCTCTCGAAGCAGAGTGCAACTCCCACAGGGCCATATGTGACGATGTGATGAGGAGGGGCTTGGAGCTGAGCCAGAAGAACCCTGTGTGCCAGGAGGACATTCTGAAGCAGACAGACAACCTCCAGAAGTTGTGGCAGCAGCTCCAAGATGAGCTGGCTGATCGCAAAAGCCGCCTGCAGGCAGCAGCTCTCATCAAACAGGTAAGCAGGGCTCTGCTATGGTGTGTGGTATAGGGGACACAGATGTGGTTCAGTTCAGTTTTGTGAACTTCCCAAGCCCCGGGAAACAATTGACCCCACCTTTCTGATCTATACTTCTACACCAACAAACATTCACATATCTACAAATAAGGAACTCTTATAAAAGCAGCATTCACAAATCACACAGCATTATTTCATGTATTATCCTTTCCCCAAGTTTTTCCCTCAGCCTGTTGTTACCATGTTGTTAAACAAGACTTAACAGCTTTGTTCTTGACAACGTCTAAATTCTCACTTCAGTCTAGTAAGTTCAAGATCATTATGATTCAGCTGTTCTTCCTTTTTTCCTTCACCACTATGAGTTTTCTTTTTTTCTGTTGTACCTCTATTCTACACGCCAAAATCTTTTTTTGCTTTTTTACAATCATAGCTGGGCAGACTGCAAAGTCTGGAAAACAGCAGAAAACTTCTGTTGTCATCATGAAAGGCATCATGGGTTTAGAGCTAACTCTAGATTTCACACCACCTGTAATAACCTTATAGCTATAAACCTAATGGCATTTCTGCCTTATTCATTATTTTCAAAAGAAGGAGCTAGATATGATTGCTTTCAGGATGAAACCAAATGGTTTTTCCCGTGTGTTCCTTCAGTACTTTGCTGACATTGATGAAGCAAACTCATGGTTACGAGAAAGGCAGCCACTTCTGGCCAGCAAGGACTACGGAAAAGATGAATCAAGTGCTGAAGCACTGTTGCATCGTCACTTGCGTCTGGAGAAGGAGATTGCAGCCTATTCCTCTGAGATGAGACGCCTGAAAGAGCAGGCTGACATTGCAGCAGAGCAAGCTCCAGCTGCAGTAAGTAGATGAGGGGTTATGTCACATTTTGTTGAAGAATGTAAATGAAATGGGGTTTAATTCTGTAAAATATTTTGATTTTGCCATAGTAGAATTTCCCAAATTACTTAAACAAGAGCATTTTTTTAATTCATAAGAATTTTTCCGTTAGAATAAAGGCAAATTTTTAGATGACAAAGTTAATTGGCCACTCATCCCACCTACTTAGTGTTTTGCGATGGTATTCTCATCTGTATTAGTTCCATCTACCAGTCCTTGCAAATACTTTTGGGCTGTTTATTCAGAACATTATTAATTTCAGTCAGCTTGAAAAAGTAGATATTTAATTTAAACTTCTTTTCAATTTCTTTCTGCATTCTAATGTTGCAATTAGAATTAGGATACAGACATTCTAATTCTAATAATGAACCATCATACAGCTGGTAGGAGCAATTCACACAATACCAGAATGGATGTTTAAGGCACATGAGATGAAGTCAACCTCTGCAGATGGCCCTGCTTTCTCACTCACAAGAAAGGGAACTTTTGACTTGAGATCAGCTCATTCAACAATAGAAGTCAGAGGAGATGAATGACACATTTCATAGATTGCTCCTTTCAGACTTCTGTGATGACTCAATGTTTAGCCAAACCAGTTTGAGAGCTATGAGCACCACTTCAGGTCTTTGCTTTACCTCATCATTCCAACATTAATTTTTATTAGAACAATAATTTTATTGCTTTCTTATTAAACATGAAAAAGTATGTAACAAGATGGTATCAATGTGCAAATAAAAGCGTTTATTCACTAGGGCACCCGCAGGCTTTGAAATGGGAAATGTTCAGTTGCTAAAATATCACCATAAATAGAACTGTGAGCATAGTCTATCCCTTGGTTTGTTGGCAGTTTTAAAAACTGGAAAAAAAGCCCACCCAACTTTGATGTTGGCACAAAATGAGAAATTTTACCTAATCAATTTTAAAATATCTAAAATATCTTAAAATTAGCTAAATGAGGTTTTTTTAAACAAAACTGGATTATTTGTTCAGTTATTAACAGTTATTTGGTTCATTCTTTCAGAATAAAACAAAGGAAGTAGATTTAAATACTGGGAACACTTCATTTAAAGAGTCAGAATGTTGTGATTTGAACTATCAAGTGCAAATTTTCTTTCCATGTGAAATTTTGTTCCAAATTGATTCTGTTAAATTTCATTTAACAGGTGGTGAAGACGGAAGCCCTGAGTGACTTAAATCAAAAGACAAATAAGCTGCCATTCAGTCGAACTTGGGCTACATCTGAAGCTGTGTTCCCTGGAACCTCCAGTCCAGATGTTCATTTTCTTCCAGAGAACATCTGGAAGACCCAAGATGAAATAGACTCACTGTACAAAAATCTACAGAGCATGGCTGAGGTACAGTATCCCCTCCAATGCTTTGCAGTTCACAAAAAAAATGAAGCAATGCAAAGTGCTGCACCAAATTCTGCTTTTTAGTTTAATAGTGTGCTTCAATCCTCTCCTGTGGGACTTCAAAGCCTGAGATTATCATTGAAGTTTTGTATGAAAATGCACTTTGTTGGCAAACTTTCCATTTACCTTCTAGTCTTTTTACTTTATGGAGGTTTTTTTGTGTGTAATCTTTCCCCTTCTCCCCTGCCAACTTTTGCTTGCTGCAGCTCCTGAATCTTTGGGCTCTTTTATCTGATACTAGAAAAAATAAACAACCATAATCTGCATTCTCCATTTATTACTTTTCATTCCCACCTGCCACAGTCCTGACCTAAAGTTCACCAAAAATATATTGTAAATCTTCAGGCTGCAGCAGCAAGCAGCACAATGGCCTTGCTGCCTGTCAGGGGTTGACTACTCTCCAACTGCTTTTTTTATGCTTTTAAATCACTGTGGCTCTGGGAAGAAGTATTGTGACCATAAGGTGACATGTTCTGTTCTCTTTCAGCTGTGTCTGGCAAAAATACTAAGCTACCACCTGTGTATTACAGTTAAATCCAAGGATCTCTTCTTCAAATGGCAAGGAGTTATTACAGCAATACTTAAGTCTTCATCTGTTTTACAGGACAGAAAAAAGGCTCTTGATGAGATGATTGGATATTACCGCTTCTGTAGCTCTTGTGAAGAATTTCAGTCATGGATGAAAGATAAAGAGAATATTTTCCGGACTCTTCAGCCTCAAGCAGACAACGTGGAGGTCATGCAGCAGAAATATCAGGTACCCCTTTTCCTTGCTCATAGATGACACCTTTTAAATCAAATTGACCTTGGGAGAAGAAGTAAAGTTGAGAAATGAAGTTTTGAGAGTCTTTTCATTAACTCAAATTCACAGAGTCATGCACAGATCAGGTATTTCTTTCGTATAAACTATGCCACATAGTTGATTGAAGCTGATGTAATTATGTCCCTTTAACTTCTCCTGTGGGTGTAGTATCCTGTACAAATATCATGGTACAGAAGGATTCTTTTTGTGGTTTATCTTACGCCACTTGAAGAAAAATGCCAGATGAAGAAAAAAACCCAACAGTACACTTACATCCCAGTGGAGTGGGATGTAGGTGTAGGGTGCACACCACTGGGGAACTCCATGTGAGAGTGGGCATGCTGTCAGCAGACTGGTAAATGGAGAAGACACTTGTGAAAGTGGGAGATGAATCAATATGACAGGTTATTGAGAATCATGTCCATAAAAATGCAAAAACCTCAATTTCTGCATTCTTGTTATTCTCTGTTTTAGAGCTTTTTAATGGAACTGGCTGCAGGCAAAGGCCAGCTGGGAGATATTGAAAATTTAGCTCTTAAATATGGAAAGATCAGTCCCAGCAAATATTCTGAGATCCAGATTTGGCTGGAAGAGATCAACAGCAGGTAAAGGAGCTACTGGTAAAACGTAATGTATGAAAATGCAACTGGTAAAATGGAGGATTGTCTCATGGGGGCAACTCACCTTTCAGGCCCGATCTAGCCTACACTGAGAGAATACCATCTGATAGATTTTTAGGTCCCAGCATTGGACTGAGGGGAGGTTTTCACATGTGGCTGAGGTTTGCTGTACTTGGGCGTGGCTCTAGGCTGGCCCTGAGCCTAGTGTCATGCCTCTGCGACCTGAGTGTGCTTATGTGTGTGTGTGTTAAAGCACAATGTGAATCCACCCACAGGCGGCAGCAATGGTTTCAGAACAGTTCTGTCTCTGTTCCAATGCAGCAAATGATTTGGTTACTTAAACTAGGATGAGGGTGCCCTTTACAAATAATGAAAGGATCATCAAACCCTGTTTGACTTCACCAAGTATGTTTAGTACCTGTTGAGTACGTACTCCTGTCGCCATGCCACCCAGCTAGAACTGAGAGGCACAGCCAGGTCCTGATTTTGACCACTGTTGTAATTACCATTGTGCCCAGTGTGTTCTAGTCACTTGAGCCGGTCCCCTTGCTTGAGATGGCAATGAGATGAGCTTTGAGATTGTAAGGGAGTGCTAGTGTCGCCTCAGCCCACTTAAGTCCTAAATCAAATTGTTATACAAGACTATTTCTGAATAGAAAAAAGGATACATCTCATGTATAATAAAGGCTATAAATTGAATCTGCTCTCTAGGTGAAGGCAAGTTTTGGGGTAGTGTCTGAGGCTAGATGCAAGTAATGGGATTGTCTCTCTCTAAGGTGGGAACGCATGGAAGTTCTGAAGGAGGAGAAGGGCTCTGAGCTAATTGGAGTG
The DNA here is from genome assembly GCA_013400555.1 of Jacana jacana. Taxonomy (NCBI): domain Eukaryota; kingdom Metazoa; phylum Chordata; class Aves; order Charadriiformes; family Jacanidae; genus Jacana; species Jacana jacana. The sequence continues at coordinate 18,194 of VZTM01003468.1, read as the reverse complement.
GCTGATGTGAAGACTTTTCTTCAGGACTGCCAGAGCATAGGAGTACTACTGCAAGACAAAATGGTCCAACTCAGCGGTCTGGAACCAGGGAACATGCCTGCTGGGCTGGAGTCAGACAAGCGCAAACTGGCTACAGTTGAGAGAGAGGTCCTGGTGATAGAGAGGAAAATAGAATATTTGAGAAGTGTTGCAAAATCGTAAGGAATCTACTCTTTGTTTCCATATTCTTTGCTAGTTCTCTGAGATGATGTTGTAAACTATGGGTATAAAAAGAATGAGCAGCTTGTGAAGTTTCTCTTGAAATTTCTCTTTCTAGCAACATGAACGACTGACTTGCCTGATAGATTGAGTTAATCTCTTGAGTATGGCTGAGTGATTAGTGAAGTGATTGCTTTCAGAATTCACTGTTGTAGGAGGATAAATACCATAGGATTGTTTGTGGCTCTAACAAATTATCTCTACTAGTGGGAGTTACTTCCACATTTTGAACTGAGTATCATTTAGGTCCTGAAAAGGGTAATCAGGTGAAGCAAGGACGAAGGAAGAAAGATAGCAAAGATTTGTGACAGGAATTTTAATTTGAAATATGAATTTAAAGTATTTTATTTCTTTAAGTTTTCTGTACATTCACAGTGGAAATGAATCATTGAACCACAATAGTGTTACTAGAATCTTTCACAGGTCTGCACTTTCTGCAATGCACTGTATTCACAACCACATTTCTTACTAGCATGGAACATTTGTTGCATTATCTGACTTTCATTTTAACGGAAGTGTAAATATCCAAATACATTCCTTTCAAAGACTACCGATTCAAGCTCTAAATGCCTAAATTGTGCATCTAGTTGAATGTGTTTTATTTCCACTTGTAGGATTAAGGACACTAACCCTGCAGAGAGCAGGGCCATCACTGAGCAGGTGGAGAACATGGAGAGGCTTCTGGCAAAGCTCAAGCTGGAAACCCAAAAGAAGTGGATCATTCTGCAGCAGGCCCAAAATCAACAGTCCTTCCTGCAAGACAGCCGCAGGCTCCTGTTGTGGGCAGAAGGCATTCGGGAGAAACTGAGCAGTGAAGAAATGGGTGTAGATGTGGCTTCTGCAGAGCAATTGCTGAAGGAACACCAGGATCTGCTGAAAGAAATTACATCTCAGAAAGAAAGGTAGAGAGATTCTGTCAGGGTGGGCAGAGTGGGGTGATATGACAACAGTTTTGTGAACACGTAAAATGTCTGTCATGTATATAAATTGTGTGTGAAAGTGGTGTGGAGAGTTTATTCCAATACTCTTGAAACAGTGTCAAAAGGAGGCTGCAGAACACAAAATGCGGTTAGTTTTTGAATACTTACCCTGATGGCTGAAGGAGTAGGAAGGAAGAGCTGTATGTTTGGAGTAGTCTTTCACAACTACCCGTCACTCAGATAGTACCACCTACACTTTATTTGAGTTTCCCCACTCCTTCCCTTCTCAGGCCTTATGCTTCCAGTTGCCATCATCTTCAGTTGTCCTTCTGCTCTATTATGAACCTCCAGATACTGAGTTGGGCCTCCTCTCCTTTTTAATGGGAAAGCCTGCTTACATGGGCTTTCAATCCAAATGTGGAAACCTCACATACTGCCTCCAGTATGTACCCCTGAGCAAACAACCAGCTGCATAGTGCACAACAATAGCTAGCAGGAAAAGAATGAAAGGGAGGGAGGGAAGCTTAATGTCTAGGCAGTGCCAAAACAGCCAAGAGCTACAATGAAAGAGAATTCATATTCCCTCATGCAGTGAGGTCTTGCTTTTCTTTTTGATTCTGGTAAGATTTGTGCAGCTGGAAGAGCTAGGACACAAAGTAATCCATGAACAACCCAGTAATGGCAGGACCACAGATGTCCACCAGTCCATGGAGAGGCTTGCTGAGGAGAACAAATTGCTGGAGAAAATGTGGGAACAGCGGCAGAAAAAGCTGCAGGATGGCCTGGAACTGCAGAAGTTCAATAGAGAGGGAGACCGTATCAATGCAGCCCTCTCCGGCCATGAGGCCTTTCTCCGGGGAAATGACCTTGGGGTATGTACAGCAGCTGATCTTGTTTTCTTCTACTTCACCTCACCATCCAGGGAGTAGCAACAATTTTTAAATTAGATCAGTTTCCTCATTCTTATGTTCATGGCGTTTTAATACTTGGAAACTAGACTTTTAGGTTGTTATTAATGTTTTTAAGTGCTTAATCATCTTAGTGAGAGCAAAGCTTATTGTCTCTCAAAAAAGTTTTAAAAACAGCTAGAGTTGTGATTTGTTGCTGTGTTTGCATATTGTGACATATACAATTGACTCATCAGCTTGGTGGGTCACCATTAAGGAAAAAAAGGTTTCAACTTGAATATAATTAAATTTCTTTTTTTATTAAGTAAAAACCTGACATTTAAAAAAATAAAGCCTTTTCTTTTGATTGAGTATTGGCCATTAAATCAAATTAAGGGAAAAAACAAATGCAGACAGTATTCACAAGATCAGGGAAGGAGGAGGTTGTGGTATCTCACTTTTGTTTTCAGCTGAGACTGAAACTTCAATACTTTTTGTTCATCTCATTGAAATGAAGTTTTACTTAGTTACAGCCTTTTGTATTGCACATACCTAGATGTGCCAAAGTGCTGGCATAAATTCAGAATGCATATTTTCTTTAAAGATTAAATTGGAATCATAGTGGAAACATTAAACTGAAGAGCCAGATATGATAGAAACCTAAACACCTGCTGCCTGTTTATAGCCCTAAGCATCCTTAGGCATATGCAAAATGTACACTACATCTCATGCTTAAAAGAGAAGGGGGAAAATGAAGTCCAGCATTTTTTTCATTGCTACAGAAATAACATATGACCAAGAGAAAGCTTAATTGAACTTTCTTTCTTAAACACAGGACCATGTAGATGCTGTTCGAAGCCTGCTAAAGCAACATCAGCAATTTGAACAAGTGCTGATGGTGCTGAAGAGACGAATTGAAGCACTTAATGAAAATGGAGTGAACCTAATAGAGAATAGGCACTTTGCATCTCATGTGTGAGTCCAAACTCCTTCCTTTTTCATTTAGCTTTAATAAATGGTACAGTGCAATGAGGGTGAGATGAAAGACATTCTCTGAGCCAGGATTTAGTTGACCTCCAAGCTGTGATCTGCTGGATGGTGGAGAGAGAAAGAGGGGTGAAGGGATTTTTTTCAAAGAAATACGAACTTCCTGTGCTCTCAGGACAAATGAGTGAAATGCTTTAGCTTTGAAGAGGGATTTGGCAGAATGCTAGAATAATTTGCCTTGTATCATAAATTACACACAGTTAAAAATTCTTAAATGTAAATTCATTAAATGCCTACATAAAGCAAACTTTCTTTCATTTATTGATATCACAAATTTGAATTAATGTCTGCTGTTAAAAAGTTAGAGAAGACTTCACAAGGAAATGACTCATCAGGAGCAGCTCCTTCATGTTTTTGTTGAAGCTGAACATGTGTAATTTCTTTACTGTGCTAGAGCCACTATGATTTACTAAGGGGACCTCTGCACAAATAAGAATTAGAAATATAGGATCAGAATGGGCCTCTTGGGTCAAAAAGACCAAGATCACGTTCTTATGATAAGAACTGATAATGTCTTGAAAAATCCCTCCACAAATGTATAAAACTGTTTTTAAATTCTGATTTCTTGCCAGCACTACTACCATTAAAAGGCCATTCCAGAGCCTCATTGCACTTACAGAACAGAGAAAAGTATTAGTTAAAGTGGAGTATTTGGGAAAGAGAAACACCTGGGTGTTCTAGTCAAACATACCTGACTGCAATTCACTAATTTAATACAGCCATACAAAAGAAAAGTCCAGAGCAGCTAGGAAGCAATACCTGCTTTTCAGATGAGCCCAGCATGCTCATGGAACGAGGCTGTATATCCCTTCATCCTGTTAACAGAGGTGTTGAACTAGATTCTATTTATATCACAGTCATGACTACAGTATAACCAAGGGGTACTGCATTGGACTTCTGTTTTTCTTGGCAGTATTGAAGAGAGAATGGTCACTCTCCGGCAACGGTGGGAGCGGCTGATACAAAGCAATTCTGAGAGAAAACAGAGGTTGTTTGATTCCCTACAACTGCAGGTAAAAAGACTGATACTGTAGACTTGGTCAAGCATGTGTGAAGTAATTTCAGTATTTGTCTTAATATGGGACAAATCTCAAACTGCTGTTCCTCTTTGTCTGTGAGACAGAGAATTTCACTGTCCAGGGAGCAGATGATGCACTGTTGATAAATCTTACAAAGCCATAACCACAGCAAAATAGCAAACTAAAAATGGAGATATTGAATAAAAAATATTAACAGAATATTTTGCCTACTGGATAAGTTTATTCTGCTCATTGCTTGTTATTGTTCTGGACCTTAATAGTTTGGCACAGATACTTACAGTAACTGTACTTTTGACACCCAATTTAGCTTGCAGTGCTGAGATACAAAATTATGCTGGAGAAGTGGACCACTTAGGGTTAAAATACTCTATCAAAAATGCAAATCTTCACTACATTTAAAGGCAACGGATTAGGAAAAAGGGACTAAGAGATATTAACCTGAGGGCTTAAAAACTCCTCAATGGTTCAAAATTATACCTCTTAAATTAAGAGTGTTGATTGTGTAGAATGACTTTTATATGAAAATACATCATATTTTTTAACTGTTTAAAAAAAAACTAATAAGAACTTGATCCTAACAGGAAGGGTGCACTGCAAACCCACACAGAAACAGACCTCAAATCAATTTAATCCTGTTTGTTTCTGTAAGGAGTTTAATCGTGATGCTGCTGAGCTTTTGATCTGGATGGATGAGAAGTACAAGATTGCATCAGATGAATCCTATCGTGATCCAACAAATGTTCTACGCAAACTGAAGTGGCATGAGGCTGCTGAGAAGGAAATGATGGCTAATGAGGAGCACTTTGCAACACTGATAAAGGTGAAGGCAGTTTTGGAGCTAAGTCTTCCATCTTGTCCCAAAGTTCATAAATGCTGATCTGCTCAAAAAAATGATGTGCTGTGTTTCTCCAGAAAGGTAATCAACTGATTCAAGACAAGCATTATGCTGCAGTTTCTATCCAGGAGAAGATGTCAGAACTTCAGAAGAAGTGGAAGGAATTGTATAGCAAGATGATAGAGCGAGGTGACAAGCTGAGACAAGCTGGGCAGCAAGAACAGCTCATGGAACTTCTCCAGGTCAGGGAGTGGTGGGGAACAGAGGGGACAAATTGCCTAGGAGCCTGGTTCCTCTGTCATGTGGTCCTCACAAAAAAAGAACAGAATACCATAGAGATAAAAGCGTATTTTAAGGTGTTTGGTTTGTCTACAGTCTCAGGAGAGAAAATCCAATATAATGCTGACCAAGCTCACTCCAAAACTATGAGCAAGGTAACGGTGCCAGCACAGCACCAAGACACAAAGCTGTTGAACTCAGGCTCAGCACTGCATCTGTGTAGCTGTTGTGTCCTGGGAAAACAATCAAAACCCTCTGCATGGGTCAATGCTGTGCAAACATAACTGCCTGCTGCTGTTGTGTTGTAGCTACAATCTGAAGCCTTTGAAGATTGTTTGGTGGTTTTGCATTATGTCACTGAAGATAGTTCAAAGAGATTGTTTTTAGTGGTGTTCTTTAGTGTCTCAGAGAGTGGAGTACTGCAAAATCATGTGCAAAATAAAATATTCCCAGGAGATGCCTCTTAGAGATACCTGGACATCATGTTACCAGAAAGGGATTTATGGATTTAAAAATTGTGTCCAGAAAGCTGTCACAGGAGGGGCAAAGTGAAAGAAAATTATGTTGAAAGGTCAGTACAAGTGTGCTGCAATCTTTTCCTGGCAGGATGCCAAAAAGAAGATAGAGAAAATTGAGAAAGTTCTTCAGGAATCTGAGACAGGCCATGATTTGCGCTCCAGCCGTGATCTACTCAAGCAGCACAGACAGCTGGAAAATGAGACACGTGAGCTGGCAGAGAAAATGAACTCTATTGTCTCTCATGCAAGAAAAATGGCCACCAATCACTTTGACTCCCAGAGGATTCTGGATGAAACACAGAAATACCTGAAGAGGTGAGGTGTCACTCTCTTTTTGTCTCCATCCCTTGTGGAGACCAAAAATAAAAATAGCATTTTTTGTTCTACCTTTTAGAAAATGCCTTTCAGCTGATTAGATTTAACCCATAGTCAGGAATGATTTCTGCTCCCAGTCACACCACAACTGTGCTTTGATCGGCACCTGCACAGATGCCTGTTGACCCACCTCAGCCTTTATTACTGGACCTTGCTCATTGCCTGCTGCACTCCTCCTTTTGTCTGTTGCTTACCCATGTTATCCACTGCTTTCTAAGAGGTGCAGTGATCCACCATTCAATAGTTAAAACATCATATGACAAGCCTAGGACTTCAAAAGTGTAAATCACTGTCCCTCTGCTGATGTTTAGTGTTATCATATAAGTATGCTTGCCCAAAGTGGCTTTTTGGAGAAGGGATTCTTCAATATGCAGCCAGAACTAACTATTGAAATTTAATTGCAAAGAAGTGTCCAGTGTTTTCTAATCTTCACAGTGGTACTATAGTCTAATCCCCTTCACAGAATCCAGATAAAGCTCTGTTTTAACATATATTTTATTGGATGACCCCTAGGTTTGAGTCCTTGCAAGTACCTCTTGATGAGAGGCGTAAGTTGCTGGAAGCTGCTGTGGATCTCTATGAGTTCTACCATTATCATGACATGGAACTGAACTGGATTAATGAACGATTGCCTATTGCCCATTCTACCAACTGCGGAAAGTCCTTGGATGGGGCTCAAAGTCTGTTGCAAAAACACAAGGTAACTCATTTAATCAAGTGTATTATAGCATGTTCGTACATTGCATTTCACCTCAGCCTGCAAACCACCACCTGCACAATTGTCCTTTCCCTTCAGGAAGACTATTGCAAGTGAAATGTATTGCCACACTTTCAATGAGTACATTCACCGATTCCAGCACCAGCCAAGCTTAAATGCTTCCAGTGGATTGAGACAAGTCAGCAATGTGGTGATGATTTTCAGAGCAAACATGAAAGTCCCATGGGAGGTATTCTGAAAAATTTTGTACCTCTTCCCATTAAAAATGGGTAAAAAGGTAGTGTATCTCACACTAAACAGGAGAAATGAGGTTTTGGGGGTTTGGATTGAGTATTTTAACTGTTACATGCTCATCCAATTTTATTTCTATGCTTACTGCTTCATTATACATGAAGTCTTGAGGTATGTGCATGCTAGATTCTCTAGGAGAGCACCTAACAGCCATTTAATGTTTATTTTGGTTCTCTACTGCTTGTAAAATGGTTTGAACAAGCCACAGTCAATATATTTATGAAGACAAGTTAACAAGTTAACAATATATTTATGAAGACAAGTTAACACAAGTTATGAAGACATTTCTGGAGAATGTGATTCTTTGTAGCAGTTCCCCACAGCCAGAGAGGCACCGCAGCGCTGCCCTGCAACACAGGCAGCACGGGATTTTGCAGCACCTGGATTGCAAATTCCACAAGAAAGGTTATAAGACTTGTGAGGAGGCTTTATGGAGCAGGACTCTAATGGTACTGTTGACAATGTCTCTCTTCCTATCATACTCTAACCCATTAATCTTCTGCAATATTTTATTTTGCCCTCAGCAGCTCAACACACTTTTCTGCATCTCCCAGCTTTGTGTCTCATCCTTTGTCCTGCTCCATCTCCCAAATTCCCTGGCTGCTGGGCAGGGGAATAGGCAGGTGTATGGTAAGGAGAAGGTGTAGAACCAGGCCAGAACACCAGGCTGAGGACTTCGATGAATAATGCTGAGTGTGTAGGGAAGTTAAGGGATGTCTGCTGCCACATTACAGACTCAGATCTCCACCCTTAATGGCAACATCAAGACCAGAGCATTATAGAAGCGGGGCTGGTGCCAGTGGCTGGGGCTGCAGCTGTTGTAGAAACAGTTGTTTTGCCCACTGGCTATACTCTGCCCACCGTCACCGCATGGCAGTTTTGCTTAGGACTAGGAACACGCAGAATTTCTTTGTCTTCACGTACCCTCCCTTTATTCCTATTTTTATTTTTATCTCTTTCCCAGGAACTGCAGGCAGAAGTGAATGCCCACAAACAGCAAGTCCAGCGGGTCCTGGATAAAGGAAAGACAATGATTGTAGGCCAGCACCCATCAGCTCAGAAAATAAGTGAAAAATGCCAGGAACTCATGACTGCCTGGCAGGGCTTGGAGAAAGCCTGTGAGGAAAGGATGAAGCAGCTGCAGCACTCAGTTGGCTTCCAGGAGGTACAAACTACAGCAAAATGCTTACACAGTAGCTTCTTCAGACAAGCAAGAGGACCAAAATTTTAAAGTGGATAAAAAATCAGCTTTGTTGTGACTAGCATTCACTTCAGTTACTTGAGGCCAGGCTCATTGAAATGGAGGGCTGTGTTGCATAGCTGAATGCAGCTCCCAGTCTAGAGTTGCTACTTGAGAGGTTTGTCTTGGACTCTGTACCCATCCCTTATGGTTGTGTGTAGAATGCACATTTCTCCTGGCAGTAGCTCCTTTCTCAATATTTTTATACAGCTTGAGGCTTTGACTTAAGCAATGCAATGGATCTTGAACTGGCCCTTCATACCAGAGAATTATGACAGGGAAATCAGAAAAGATGGGATATCTTGTGCTATCCAGTCTTTGCCTGATCCAGGCAACAAAATGATAACTGTGAAGTTCATAACACTCTTTCACTGTCAGATCGAGTTAAGATTGTTAGCCCTGTTATCTTCACAAGGATACTGGACCATTACGTTAACTTGTTTAAAATGAAAAAAATATTGCATGAAAATATTTATCTCAATAATCCAAATTTTCTGACATGTTGATCACGTAGGAGTGTAGTTCTTCAAATAACACATGCAGTTTTATAGACATAAACAGCATGGCACAGGCCCGCCTGTAGTATGTTCCCCGGGGAATGTTGTTATCTGGCTGTTACTCATTCTATCTATAACAACAGCTGTTTGTACTATTGGCTTTATGAAGCCTGATTTTTATAGATGACTTGACCTTCTCGGAAAACTGAAAGGAGAAATATCACAGTCATATTATACAGTTAGTCCCTATCCTTAGTAAATAAGGTAAAGGAAGAGTCAAGTTAAGAATAGTGATGTTAAGAAAGAGAATTGAGGCAAGTTGAAACTTACTGCTTTGCTGCCTGTAGAAGACCTCAGTTATCCTGCACTGAAGTCTTCCATCTGTGGCCTCCTTCACTTTCACATGATTTGACAGAACAACAGTGTGGGATAGTAGTTCTTGGGATTAAGTATTCTTTATTTGTTATCTAATAAAACATCACAGTAAATCTTACAGTGTACCCTCCATTTAGAATTTATTGGGTAAAAAAATTGACGTATTTTGAAAGTTGATGTAGAAACTAATTGGTTTCTCTTTAACTGATAGTTTTTAATGAATACTTCAGACCTGGAGGCTTGGGTAGCAGAAAAATATCCACTTGTGACAAGCAAAGACTATGGCAAGGATGAAGATGGAACATTGAAACTCCTCAAGAAACATAAGGTATTTCTCTGCTTATATTCTGTACACTGGTCTGATCATCTGGTCTGCCTGTGGTCGCAAAATTTTCTGTCTCATTGGTACTGAATTGTCCAGCCATCTACAAGATATTTTACATTGATGTGTGCTTGCATGTGAATGGAGTGATAGAAGAGATCAATGCAGTTTACTAATATGGTTGGAAAAAAATATAGTTTGGGGGAAAAGGAGAATGGTGAATATTCTCATCTTATTTTTTTGAGGTCTAATCTGACTATGATCTGATACTTGTTTTTCAGTCTCAATAAGTAAATGCAGAAGCCGGCATTATTTATTTTTCCTAGAATCAAAGATACAGATATAGTAATATTCCAGAAATACTTTTATGTGCCTAATAATGCAGTAGGAACTTCTAATAGTTGTTATTCACCTGATTTGTTTGAATTTATGTACACCTTTCCCCCCAAAAAAAAATATTGATAGAAAACCATCTAAAATTGATCAAGTCTTGGAAACATCACGTTGTTCCAGAAAGTTTTTTCTCCTGTTTTTAACGTCTCAATGCCTACACCATAGGCTGATGCAAAAATTCAAACAGTGTGTATCTTGGAAAACTGGCTCTCAATCTACTCTTTTCTCTGCTAGGCACTGGAGCATGAGATTGCCATTTACCAAAGTTTGATGAAAGAACTGAGTGAAAGTGCCAAAACTCTTCCTCTTGTGGGCTCCATCCAGTATGTTGAGGTTGATGCACCAAAGGAACAAGTTCATTCAAGACTCCAGGAGCTGCAGGAACTAGCAGCAGCAAGGTATAGGCTGGAACTGCCCCTTGGATCCTAGGTTTGATTCAAAGCCCACTGAAGTCAATAAAGGTTATCTCCAGTTACCTGACTGGAATTTAGATCATATCCGTTATCTCCTCTTTTCTTCAGTTGTATTTAGGAAATTTCTTATATCTATATTAGAATTCTGTGCCCCTCTGTGCTTTTTGTCATTGCTGAGCAAGAACCCTACATTTTGTTCAGGGAGTTTTGCTACATATTAAGGATTTGAAGCCCCCAGATTTCATCTTTGCTCTTCATCATCCTCTTGTAAGGTGACTTGAGATGCTGGATTCTGACTTGCCTTTGTGGTATTTGGATTCTGCTATCAAAAGGAAAAAAATGTGTTAAAAATGTTTCCTTTAATGCTTGAAAACTAATTAATTAATTACATAGCAAAAGGGAGATAATTACAGTTGCACGTATCTATATACCCAGTGGCTGTGCTAGTATAGGAAGGGGTTTATTCTTAAATAAGTCATTTATTTTTAATTTCACTTTCTTTCTGTTATTGTTAGTGTAAGATGTTTGCAATAGGACACTTTACTTGCACGCAGGGCTTTTAAACTCTTCTGGTTTGTTGTCAGGGAGGAAAAAATATCTGAACAGTTAAGGTTTTGTCCTCCACAAAAATTTCACAGAGATTTTGTGAAATTTATAAAGGAATGGGGCTCTGCAAGTAGAATAACAAATAAATGAGTCTGAATACTAGAATAATTAAGCCTAGAGGAAATGCTGATATTTCATCTCTTGTTTTTATTTTTGTTTACAACTATAACAGTAAAAGCATCAATAGAAAACACTGTGAATGAAAAGTTCAGAATAAGAAATATTCAATCTAGAAATATCAAAGTCCTTGTATGTGTTGAACACAGAAATGTTTTGTGTTCATTCATGCTTGATATTAACCTGGGTCTCATGGTGCCAAAGTGGTGCTCTGGTTTGTACCTCTCATTTGCATTTCCCTTGATGGGCTTCTCAGCAGGCTACATCTCCTGTGGTGAGCATCTGTGATTCAAACGTGGAAGCCAGGTTCATCTTTCCTGGAATATTTGCACAATGACCAGGCACTGTCAGCAGCTGGAAAATTGGTGTTTTCTTTTCTGTGGAAGGCCTGTAATATGTCAGGTTGTTTTATAAGATACTCTTAGATGATCAGAAATACGCATCAGGTTGCAGCCATTTTGCTGAACAGGCAATATGAACAGAATTGCATAAAATGGCTTTCATAGGACTTGCCTTCCTGGTGCACCATCCTCAGTTAGAAAAATTTCCTTCTCATTTCCATAAGTACTATAATTATTTTTAGAAAGACAGATCAGGACAGATCTGGGAAAAAAAAGAAGGGTATTCTCATCGGAACAGAAAAAACAAACCAACCAACCAACACATCGTCAAGTCCCCCCAAAAAACCCTCCAAAATAAAAACAACCAAAAACCAATCAAAGAAAAAAACAGGGAGAGAGCTCAGCTAGGCACAGTGCTTTCTTGGGAAACTTGGCCAATGAGTCTAACTGGCTGACAACTGCCATCTCATATACAACATTTCCAATCTTGAGAAATAAAGTCAGCTCTCATTAAAAAGAGCAAGTCTTTTTTGAGAGGTTTTGGAAGAAAGTTATTGATTGCCTTTCTCTTGGTCTAATTCTATTGTCTTGTCTCCTCCCAACAGAGGGAAGAAGCTGGATGAGATTCTTGTCTTACATGAGTTTCTACGAGAATACGAAGATCTGCAGGACTGGATCACTCAGCAGAAACAAACAGCCAGCTCTGAAGACTATGGAAATGATTATGCACATGTCTTGGTGAGTTTTTTGAGTAACAGATCAAAAATCAACCAAACTGTATGCAGTGAGACTGTAAAAGGATTCTAAGGTTGTCCTTGAAATCTTATAAGACAGAGTTAGAAATAAGTATAAATAACTAGGAGAAGGGAAGAGAAAAGGGTAAAGAGTGGGTGGGAAGGATTGACTTGTTTTGACAGGCAGGCAGCATTGCCTAACACTTGCATCCTGTTACTATGGGGGCTGAGCTGTGTGAAACAACTACATGCTAAAATGTCTACACCTTCAGAGACCAATTCCTTTCTATTTTAATAACTAGATATTTCAGCGTGGTATCCATTAAGATTTTTTTTCATCACAAATGTTGATGTATGGACATCCACAGCTATTCTTCACATGGCACAGAAACTAATCTGTCAGCCCATTAGAAAACAACAGCTATTCAGAATCCTCATTTCTGTAATTTATTTCAAAGTATCTTATGTCCTGAATCTTAAAATTGGACTGCATTATTCAGTGATGGTACTGAATACGCATTTGCATTCATGAAGTGAAAACATGTAATTTAATAATTGAAATTCATTATACATTGAATGTTTGTTTCTATGCCTGGTAATAGTATTTCTGCCTCCCGTCTGCATCACAAACCTCATGTTTTGCTAATAGTTTGTAACTCCTCATGGTCTTTAGAAGTAAAATACAGTCATTCTCTGCATTTTCTTCATCTCCAAATATGATCAGCTTATTACCTGTCTTTTGGCTGTGCTCTGATATCTGGGCAGACACGTTTGGAAAAACAAATGCCATTTTTGTTATTGTTGTTTTTCATTCAAAGCAACTTTGTGCCAAATATGACACGTTCCGACACCAGTTGGAAGGAGGTGGCAAAAGAGTTGTGGCTTGCCAGCAGCTGGCAGACAACCTGCTGAACGGTGGACATTCTGAGTCCCGGGAAATTCGGCAGAAGCAGAAAGAGCTAAGGTAGGAGACTTGTGTCAGCCCTATAATGCTTTGTTCTTTCAATTCACTCTCGAGAATGAGGAAGTGAGAAAGAATAAGAAAAGGATAAGGCATGTTCTCCCAGTTCTCTAATTGCAAAATACGTGGTTTACTCACTGGAACAGAGCTGCTGTGTTGCCTCATTTAGAAATAGACAACTATAACACAGAAATTATCTGCTTGCTGATTTAGCTTCTTGTAAATTGCATCAGAGGTGCTTTACAAGCAAAGAGTAAATGAACTTCCTTTGACTTTTGAAACAGGATCACGTAACTGAAAGGCTAGATGTTTAGTTGCTCCTTTATTGCTTCTGATTTTTGAGTTTGGATTCCATGACTTCTCTGCAGAACAGCATTAAGATGTTCTGAGCTTCTTATGTCTGGCATTGGTCCAAACTGTCCCAAAATAGAAGCATGAAGGAATAGCAGGGTCTTACTCAGGTCCAAGTCCTGCATATAAAACCTGAAAAGTGTACTGGAGAGGTGTGTCCTTAAATAGGGCCATCTATTTAAGTGCTTGGAGCAGATAGGAGGACATGGACAGAGTAGTGTGAGAGACATATTGCCCCTCAGAGAATCACTCATAGAATTTAATGGCAGGATTGGAAAACAAAGTAAGAGGCCGTCTTGTTTTCAATCTTTCTCAGACTGATAATCTCCTTTACTCCTAGTTTGAATGTTTTATGTGTTTCTTTTCCCCATCCTCCCTTGTAGGAATTCCTGGGAGGAGCTGTTGGAAATTACCAGATTACGAGGTGAGCGACTGAGAGATGCTGAGGTGATTCACAAGTGTTTCCAAGATCTGACAGATGCTCTGGCCCATATTGAGGTAAAAAAACTAATGGAAAGTCTCATATAATGAGAACTTCATTTCAGTTTAATATAGGGAGTATTCTTATAATACTTGTCATGCTTACTGCTGAATTCTAAAAAAAACTCATTAAGAAACCTGTGTGGTTACTCACAGTGTTAAAAAGAAATCCTTGGTAATCCTTAGTTGCCTGACTGGTCAGTTTATGAGAACCATTGGTGAGACCAGGTACAGCTAGAGTTGCTGATCTGTGGGACAAACTGAGAAGACCAGGGCTTGACCTAAATTGTCTCACAGTGCAATGCATATAGTAATGATGTTTGCAGTCATCAGGCCTGACTACAAAACTGCCTCGCTGTATGAAACTACCTCGCTGTGGTTCTTCTTTGTACACAGTTGTAGCTATATGTGCTGAAGAAAGAACTGTCTTGGGAAAAAGGCATTTGTCTGGATTACGGTGAAGGTTGTCAGGCAATCCTGTGACCTGATGCAAAAAGCTGAGCCAAAAATCTTTTTCTCTCATTTCAGTGCCCACTACTGGCAATAATTTTAAACAGTCCCAGTGTGAAAACTGTGGAGAGAAATGTTCAAGCTTCTGCTCTGTCTGTTATTCCTGTTTTCTTTTCCTGTTGTGAATGGAAAATAATCCGTCACAATATTTCACTGTATACCAACTGGGATTTTCAGAACCTGGTGCATATTTAATTTCAATGATGAAGTAGTTAAATCTGTGGCAGTGACAAGTGGTAGTTCAGAAACACTTCACAGACCTGCTGTTGATTTATCCCTGTGCTAAGTTTGACCCCGGAAAACATACACACTTCTTGCATAGCATCTTATTAGTAAGCATGTCTGCTGAATGGGAGGGCAATTCAGTTATCTTGCCCATCCCCGCCTGTGTACCCCCTCCTCAGATGTCTACTAGAGAAAAACATTTCTTATAGGAAGATGGTACTAAGAGATCTTGCTTAAGTCACCAACTCTAGTGCCACCACAGGCAACCACGACATTCATCTCCTTTCATGGCACCTTACCAAGATGTATTGTTGGTACCCAAACCAGCCTGTGAATCCATTACGGAAATGTTTTTCTCCAATGGTTAGAAAAGTTCTTGTCATTTTCAACTAAATTGACCTGGAACATATTTCTAATGGTTTTATTCTAGCAACACTGTTGTCCTCCAGCTGAAATGCCCTTTCTTTTTTGCTTGCTGTTTCCCAGTGTATGTCTGTAGCAAATCCCTTCAGAACCTTTGTTGAGCTAAATAAATGTCTACGTCTTCTATTATGTGATGGTTTCTCCATTTCTCTCATCTTTGCAATAATCTTTCTTTGCATATATGACATTTATAACTCATCGTTCCTGAGCACATGGAACTAAATTTTTATCTAAAGGGGGTTTCACAGATAGGCCACCTATATACCAAATAATGGCCTGAAACTGTTGATTGTTAATGCTACTTTAAGAAATCACTATATGTCACTGCAGTCGCTATTCAAGATCTGGAAGATACTCTCCCGTATTGAGACTGAACACCTCTCTCAGTCCAGTTGGGTAGCTTAATCACCAAGATACGTAGAAGTGAGTTAGTAGGGCAGATGTACTTGGACAGATTTTTCTAGTTTCCTTTTACCTATCATACTTGAGTAACTGTACAATATGAGTTGCACTACACAAAATGACTGAAGTAGGCTTGTGGTATGTTTTGCTTGGAAGTAGAAAGTAATAAAACTTTCTCTGATTTCCTCCTTCTAGGAGAAGTCCAAAAGTATTCCAGATGATGTTGCTAAGGACATGAGAGGTGTGCAAACCCAGCTCCGGAACCATGTGGCCCTGGAGCACGAGCTCTCTGGGAATGAGCAACAGGTAAAGTCATTTGTGGTCTTTCATGTATGGCCAAAATTCAAGTTTTCAAAACAATCATAGCAATAATGTGGTATTGTGGATCAAATAATTAAAGGCTTTCTGTGAGAGCATGGAAGTCTCTGAGGATCTTCCTTAGTCTTCTGATTTTTTAGTATGTTCAAGGTTTAATGGCAATGATAAAGTAGGTATTTTAAAATCTTACAAGGACACAGTATGAGCACTGACTATTGAAGTGATTCACAGGATATTTTTGATCACTGCTTGAAATGTGTGATTATGCCAGGCTTTTTGATGCATTTACCCTCCTTCTTCAAAGTGTTAAGTGCTTACAAGGAAAAATATAGAATCTGTTTTATGGCCAAAGAATGGAATATTAAACGCAAAATGCACTGATTAAGTACAGAGAATTATAGAAGGAAGAATGAGGCAGCAGTCTGGAAATTTCAACAAGTTTAGAGGGGCAGGAGGAGCTAGGATGTGAGAAGAAAGGTCTCATTATTAAAACTTGTGAAAATTTTCAGCTCATGAGAACAGCTGTTGTTTAGAAAACTTCCTTGTATATAGGAGATTTGCTTAGCTTCAATTAGACCAATAAAACTAGTATGAGTTTTCTCTTCATCCCTTCATTTAGTAAATATAATGGCATAGCTAAAAACAGCATGTGTTATGTTGAGACGACTGAAGTAGTTATCCCAGTATCACTTATGAGTGGCCTCACATCTTGGCATTGTGGCAGATAATGCTAGAATTGATCCCACCAGCTGCTTTTTACTTTTGAAGGTAAAAGGGCATGAGATATGCATGAAGAGAATGTTGTCACAGTCAATCTATATTGTCACTGGGGAAAACATGGTATATTTAGCTGTTATTTGCATTACTTTTGTAATAAATGACACAATGAAAAGGAGAAACAAAATCTGCCTGCCTGTTTGAAAAAACACCATTGTGATGAGCTTTTGTGAACACTGGATGTCACTGTTATTCCACAGAACTGAAATTAGAGAAGCTTTTGTTCAGCGTGAGAAAAGCTAGGTCAGAAAATGTCGCTTGAACTGTAGTTTCATGTACAATTAACACAGCCCTTATCATTGATATGAGCTCTATGACTCCCTCATTCCTACCCTTTTCTTTCGTCCCTATGTATAGCTGCAGGAGCTGATCCACTCTGCAGATCGTGTGCTGATCCATTGCTCAAAGAAGCAGGTGGAAGACCTGAAAGCAAAGCAGCAGGCAGTAGTGACCAGCTGGAAGGCCCTGAAGTCTAAAGTGGAACTGCGCAAAAAATTTTTGGAACAATCATACAAGCTTTACCAGTTTCAGGCACATGTAAGCACTTCTGCCTTCTTTCCACTGGTACACAGGGGAAAGCTGCCTTTAGTGTGTGTGAATCACAGGTGTACTTCCAAGCTACAAAGGTTAATGTAAAAGGTTACAGGTGCTATCTCTGTTGTTAATCAACTATTTAAGTGCTTGTAGCTATTTAGAAAGGTATTAGAGGATAAGGATCTTTTGCCTTCTGTAGGAAGGGAAGCTTGTTTCCAACTGTCTATGGGATAATTGATAGTTTTCAGCAATGTTCATCACTTTACATGTGTAAAGTAGTCTTTTCAAAGACTCTGCAATTCCTAATAGGTAAGAGTGATAAAACTAGATATTAGACTCCCAATCATAATTTTAGCCATTTGTAATGGCTAAAAGTTTGTTCTCTCTCTTCTCAGTGCATGCAGTAACCTGCAGTTAACTTCATGGAATGTATCAAATACAAGTCTCTGGTCTTTGCAGTAACTTCTCCAGTTGCTTAAACACAGTGACATGTATTTATTAGCATAATATCATCATCTGCAATGATGCATATGTATTTTTCTCTCCAAAGAACTCAGTAGGTCACTGAGCTGTGATTTGCCACAAAATATTTTGCAACTGTCAGTGAAGACATTGGAGTGACATCCCTGCAAAGCTTATTGCTTGAAGTACTGCATTACTTCGCACAAGGGTGCCCCCTTTAATCATGAAGAAAGTTGCTGATACAGATTTCTAGAGTACCTTTAGATTATTTGAATACTTGAATTGTTCCAGGTGTAATTTAAGTGCCAACCAAAGATACCTCTGGTAGTTCACATTTTGTTTCCTTGTTACCTGAGAAGCAGAGAATATCCAAGATACACTCACCTGAAAAAAACCTTCCCACAAGTTTGTCTTCAGGTTGTGAGCTGGGATCAAGACCACAATAGAGTGTACATCCTGCTTTTCTGTTAGCATGAGACACTTCTGCACACCAGGCTTATCTACTTTAAGTCTCTTAAAGGTGTTCAAACCAGCATTATATGTCA
>VZTM01003466.1:10825-21613 GCA_013400555.1 Jacana jacana | reverse complement strand
AGCATCTGACATAAAATGAGAGGCTGAGAAAGCTGAGGTTGTTTAGCCTTGAGTAGAGAAGGCTCAGCAGGAATCTCACCAATGTTCATAAATATCTGATAGGCAAAGTAAAGAAGATGTACCCAGACTCTTCTCAGTGGTGCCCAGTGAAAGAGTGAAACACAATGGACACAAACCAAAATATAACAAATTCCCCTTAAACATCAGAAAACAACTGTTTTACTACAAGGGTTGTCATACGTAAGAATGGGTTGCCCACGAAGACCCTGGAGTGTCCATTCTTGCAGATACTCAGAAACCAGTTAGACATGGTCTTCATGAGCCTGCTCTGGTTGACCCTTCTTTGGGTGGGAGGGTCAAGTATTCTGTGATTTCATACACTGAAAGTGCAGAGAAAGAGATGGATATGCATGTCTATTTGCCCCTAGGAAGTGATGCGCCAGTGGAGCTCAGCTTTTAGGAACTCTGGCAAGAAGCTCTGTTAAACCAACCCAAATAAAGCAGCCATAAATTACATGCACTCTGCTAAGCAGCTGGAATAAACAAAGTACTGAAGTCAGCCTTCGCTGTCCAGTTCAACTTTCTTAGATGCAACAGCTCTAAAATATGCTGTGGGATGCTAGAGACTTTGCTAAGAATGGCACTGCTGAGCAGTTCTGGGCACATTCATTCCACTAAGATTATACCAGGATGAGTCAGAAATCCTGACAAGAATCTGTGGCAATATAATGAGACTCAGTATACTCAAAAAACCTCCCAGGCAGCTGGATTCTTTTAGACCTTAGAAGGAAGTAGGGAAAGGGCTTGAATTTCACTGACCAAGGCATATTGCTTATAAAACAATTAATAGGAAGCCTTTATAAAGAACATTCTAAATCATCAAGCAGTTTTTTAAAAAAGCTCAGTCTCTCATATACTTAAGAAAACACATGAAGCAGGTGAACCTCTGCCTTCTGCAGTTTCAGCTTTGGCCCTGAGGAATAACAACAAAGTAATGAGACAATCATTTGGCCAGCAACATGTGTGTTGCAGCACAAGAGTAAAATAAAAAGTGTACAGACCAATCTAGGGAATGGTTCAGCACCAGGCTGCGTCATTCCACTACAATAAAGTTGGGAGAGCTAGACATTTTTAGAGAGCAATATGGCAGACAGGCAAATCAATGAAAACGGTGAATAATTCTACCCATTAAAAGTGCCTGTTAAAACAGAACAGATATTTAGCCTGGTAGAGCGGGTCCTTCCTGATTCAAAAACCTCCACTTGTTTATGTCGTTTGGACAGCTGGAGATCCCACCTCCTCATGGCTTTGATGAACACACATGGGCCAACAGGAACTCACAGTACTCATATAGCCCAAAACAAACAAGCAAAAGGAGAAGACAGAAGACAAAACAAAAATCACTGAAAGGATGAGATAACACTAGGTAGATGAAGAGGTTTAGAGAGGGTGACAACATGTAAGGCAAAGAGCTGCCATAACTGAATATTGTCTAAAATCCCACTTGCCAAGAACACTGCATCATTTTGTTCCCCATTTAAAAAATAATAATAAAATGCACATTTAAATTCCACAGATAATAGAGAAAAGACTCTGGGATGGTAAGAATTTAGTCACTGTCAAATGTTATTTCTGTGAAAATGTATCAAGTTTTTGCATTTGTGCATTGACATTACATCCTCGTTTGAGGTAAAACAAACCAATTTTCTGTTTTACACTTTTACTTTTTTAGCTGGGCCCCTTCTAACTAACTGAAGTCTGAAATTAACAGCACATTGTGCAGAAACTGTTCTCTCTCACAGGGATAAGACCTGATTATACCAAGGAATGGTGTGCAGAGAGGCCCTTGCTTATACTTATTGCTATGACAACCAAGGTCAGGTAATTTTGTTATTTGCCCCGTTGGAGGGTTGGAAGCAGAGGAGCATTGAGGGGTCACACCTGTAGGGAGGAGCAGACAGGACAGGTGACCCAAAACTGACCAACTGGGGTGTTCCATCCCATCTGCATCATGCTCAGTATAAAAGCTGAGGGATCAAAGGGTCAACTCACTTTCTTTGATGGCCAACATCCAAGGAGGACCCTGTCTGTTCATCTGCCTTTGATCCTGATCCCAGCATTCCTGACTCCAGATCTCGGATCCAGCTCCTGTCAGTCACCAAGTCCAGTCTGGGACTTTTCCTGAGGCCTCCTGGTGACGTGATCGTCATCCTGGGAGTTTCATACCATTTTGTATATACCGAAATTTTTTTTTTTCCCTTTTAAAAATTTTTTCTTTTCATTATTTATTATATTACTATTATTTATATTTTGATTAAAATAGTTTAGTTTTTTTTCTAAACTTCTAAATCTCTTTAATCCCTTCCTCTCCTCTCTTTTTCTTAGAGGGGGGAAGGAGGGGCCATCATCTGTCTTTCTGATTGGTCAAAACCACGACACATTATAAGATGAAGAATTTACAATTCCTCTCTCTATTTCAACATACTGCATTTCTCAGTTCTAATGCCATGGACAATGAGTGAAATGTAGTACTAGGAAGTCCAGTTGGATTTTACATGCACACTTTAAGTTACGTAAGCATTTTGCAACTACATCTTCTCAAAATTCCAAGAGCACTAATTCACTTTACATTAGTCCATCAGCTACACAAGATACCCGAAGTAAAAATATTTTAGCTACAAATGGCTGCAATAACCCATAACAAACAAGGACAGACATTCAACGAACAGCACATTAGTTAAGACTAAATTCTATTCTATTACTTTAAAAAGTACTTCTCAGGTTTCCTACTTAATAGGTTCCAAGAAAAGTGCTTTTAGGCCACATGTGCTGTTGCAACAAAACATAATTAAATTTTAAGTAATTTAGCACAGCAAACTGAGAACTCATTAAGAAATAAAATTAATAAAAAATACATGCATATTACCAGTGCAAAACTTCTGCAGAGAAAATGGAACTGAAAGAGTGAGATGAACAAACTCATACTAAAAAAAGAACATGCATTTTCTTAATAGAAAACTATCTGGCAAGAAAAAAAATATTAGAACAGAACTGTTTGAAAAGGTGTCTTGGGGTGAGAGACACAGGACTATTTTCTTCTAATGCTGGGGAAAACTGCATTTTTAGAAGACTCCAGTGTCTGAATTCATGAAAATATTTACCTTTTGGTCAGCCAGGCTCTGTGAGATTCAAAGTCTCAGTGTTTTCAAGCCTTGCCAGGTGCAGGAATGAGGAGGAGCAAGGCCCGGGCACTTGACCCGGGCTGGCCAACAGGATTATTTCATACCATGAACATCGCACTCAATATAAATTAGAAAAGTTTGCTGCGTAGCTCTCTCTCCCTTGAGGGTGGTGGTCTAGACAACTCCTTGCTCTGGTGATCTTATATCAGTATCAGGATTAATACTGGTTCTTTAGTATTATCATTAATTATTTAGTCTTATTCTATTAAATCTATTTACATTTCAACCCTCGTGTTTCTTTGCATTCCCTGACTCTCTTCTCCTGGGTAGGGAGGAGTCATCAGGTGATAGAATAATTGTCTGAATGACAATAAATTGTTATGGGTTTTCTCAAACCGTAACAAAAGGTATACTTTATATGCATGGTATTTAAATCTGCAGTATATAGAATAGCATTATTTTAGTTCAAAACATGATTACCTGCTAACTTCAGAACTCAAGTAGCACAGCAGATGAATGGCCCAAAGCAAAGGTCCTGCATATGTTGCAAATGCTGTAAGGAAGATAGCTGGTATCTCTACATAACTTTCTAGTCCCACAAAACCTGCTGAAATATCCACAGTAGCAATGCCATTTGAATTTCCCTGAAAATAGAAATAAAGAGTAAAGATTTAAATATCTCCAAAGAACCATTTAGAATACAAAAGAATAATATTACTTACTGCACTGTTTAAAGACTTAATCTTTAAAGCCACTTTACAGTACAGCCATATGCTTTACATTCGACTTTCAATAAAGCAGCTTATAAAACAAGAGCTTCTCTTTAGGATTTACAGACTAATGAGGGCATAAACAGTATGATCTTTTGTTTGTCTTATTTTGTCTGTAAATTAACATGTTGTTTAATAAATTATATCAAAAAATATTTTAAAGCAAGCAAGTGCACTTGCTTATTTCAGTCATAACAATGAAAAAAAAAAGGATTTTTCATCACACATGGTTTCAACCCAAGATGTTAGGCCTGCTGCCTAAAATTACACCAGGAAATATTTTTTGCTGTTCTAGACAAAGGGTTCTGATTTAGAGCTGTAGTGGCACACTACACTGCCCACTTGCCCTCCCCGCAAAGTTGGTGCATGCAACCAGATTAAAACAGGCATTCAAAACCTAGAAAACCACAAGGAACATACAGCAATGAATGTATCAAGACCTGTCCAAGACTTGTATGTTTTACCTGGTTTTCTTTTTCAATGGGTGCAGACACTAAATAACAAGGGATAATATAAAAATAGAAGAAGGCATTTTGTACTGAAAATGCCCCAAGTATTTAGCTTTACTCAAATACCTAAAGCAGCAAACACGCCCTTTGATTAAGGCAAAATATTTCTTAGCTTTGCAGGTCACAGACAGGTTTCCTCAGACTAGAGTGAAAGTTCTCAGATGTTCTTACTCTACCTGGAGAAGCTGATTGCTTTCTACAGCACTGGCATTCTAACAGCCATCAAACTCTCCTTTCCCCCCTACAGAACACCAGAACAATACAACTATAAGGGCTGTCAGTACTGATAGCCTCAGACCCAGTCCCAGCATCCCACGTGGGGTGATGGCTCCCCCCTCCCCTCCAACCTGATCTCCTCTCACCTTAGTAACTGCAGTCTCCTTGAACTGCACGTTACTCCAGCAAGGAAGTACTATCACCAAATATGTGTCTGCATCGCCCATGAAATCCAGAGCACACAGGAAAGCATGAAAAATAGATAGCTTTTTCAGGTACATCACTAACAAGGCATCAGGGACAGCAAAAGCCCTGTTCCTGAAACAGTCTGAAATCTAAGGAGAAAAAGCATCTATGTTGACAGAACGATTCAGAGCTCATTATGAGTAGTCGCTGTCCCTGTGAATCCTACCATTTGACAGAACGATTCAGAGCTCATTATGAGTAGTCGCTGTCCCTGTGAATCCTACCATGAAGATATTTGCAGAATGTAAGGGGAGGCTCCTGAAGAGCTGAAAGGTTAGCTTTATGTTTGCTCCATTTGCACAATTGCATGGTTGATCCTTGGTACCTTGGGGCAACTTCTCATTCCACTGTATTTGAGAAGGAGCAAGAATAAACGCAGCACCCGGGAGTGCATGTCACTGGAACTGCACAACAGGGCAAACAGATGTACTCTCCTCTGGAAGGCAGTGAGGGCAGAGGAAGGAACCAGGAGTTAGGAGCAATTCTCTGTGGTTCCCTTTACTCACAGCTGGAGTCCTGCTAGGCAGTAAGAAGCATTTTTTTATTCATGATAGGCATCTTTCTCCAAGACTAATTAATACAATTGAACTGAATCCTCATAGCTTCTAACTTCTAATACTCCTCACAATCCCATAATATCTGAAAATTCAGGGTGTCTGCTTTTATTTTAAAGTATCACTCAAGTATTTCAAGCAGTGCAACAGCTTACTGTGGTGAGGGCAGAAAGCAACAGGAGACAACGCACTATTGCACAAAAGTATTCCATGACTAGACATCATGATCTAGATCAACGAAGCACAAATATAAGAACACTGGCTGGAGAAACTACTCAGCACATTTGCTATAGTAACAGAGGAGAATCCATCCATAGACAGCAATGGAAACAATCTAAATCCCTCTTCAAAGTTGCAACGATTTTTCCAAAAACTTTTCAGACACAGTATCACTCACTGAATATGAGCTATAACCTGCAGTAAGTATCTCAATGACTTTCACTGTACTGAGAAGATAAAAGTGACATGCTTCTGGCATGTTTAATGACTGATGTAACACAGCAGACTGTTACTGCACTTCCACCAAGCCCTTCACATTATTTAACACCTTTCCTATAAATGAGCATAGAATGGGGAATTTATTTCAATTGTTTGAAGCAAAGAATTTAAGGTGAAAAAATGAAGTAATTGGAAAAAGTAGGCCAGAAAGTTTCTGCAGCCTCCATCCTTGAAGGTTTCAAAACCCTGAGCAACTTGGTCTGATCTCACAGCTGACATTGCTCTAGCTTGAACTGTGGACCCTTTGACGTCCTCACCGATGTATATTATGCTACAATGTTTTGAAATCATAACAAGTGAAAGCTATAAGCCACTTTAAAATGTGACACAGTCCTTCTCTCTACTTAAAGGCACGAAGAATTATACATGATTTTGAAAACGTATAAAACTATCCTGTTCTCCTCTAGCAATAAAAAATACCAGAAAGTATAAAAAAAGTCTTAAAGGTTTTGAGACCATATTTTTCCTCTTCTGTAGATAAGCTGCTTTCAGGTTAGGAACAAAAAACGCCACAAGACTAATACGTCTCTTCATTCTAGCTTTACTCCTAACAGCTCTTCTTGGTGAGGAACATGACCTTGAACTCCACTGAAACTGAACTCCTATCAGGAAATGCACTCAGACCCCTGGCACTGAAGAAGTGTAGAATACAAAACCAAGTGTAAGCTAAGGAATTTGTTTTCAACCCACACTTTTTTTTTTCTACTTAAGAACAAATTATTAGCTTCCACACTAAGGCACTTCATTTTGCCCCTTCACTTTCATCCACTGTACCAACTGATTAATGAAAAATAGTACCTCTTCCTGTGAACCTTGCTTACTCTGTACACTTAGGATTTTCACAGCTATACTTCCATAAAGTCTTTAAAGACTCTAAAATATTTTGGCAAAAGAACACTGCCTCATACATTAAATATGCTATCCTGAACAAGGCTATTTTCACTTGCTACCATATTCAAAAAGGCCATCACTTAAATCCCACACTTAGCAAGACAGTGATTTTGTCATTACATACCCTCTTGCCTACTGAAATTTAATAAAAGCTCAGCAAGATGGGCATGAAGTCTCCTTCTCCTCATAATCACACCAAGACACATGCAAAAGTAGTTCTCCAAATCTCTCTTATATTTCCAGATGGAAGGGTTATATATTTAGTTTGTATTTCTCTTGTCCTGCCTCATTTATGTAGCACTGTTTAAATTTAGTTCCAATCTGATTTACATCAACAACAACTTTCACTGTTTTTCAACTTCTTTATTTCAATTATAAACCTGCTGTGATTTTTGCATGCTATATTATATCGTTATGCCTGTCCAGAAATTAAAATCATAGCACCATTATGAATCCATCCAGTTTAACAGTGGTAGCTCAAGTAACCACAAAAACCTTGAGGAAAGAATCAGGGAAGATATTTAAATATACGACAGCTGTGCACATCATGCCTAATAATACAGCTGTGCTTCCTTCACATCTGTCCTCTAGCATTCCAGTGCAGATATTGCTTGCTCCAGAGGTAGTAAATGAATGACCAGCTGGTACCATGGCAGGCTGAACAGAGGTCAATACCGAAGTTCAGAATTTTCTCTGGCAGAATCAACCCAGTTGTACTTCCTTAGAGTTTATTCAATATTTGGGAACAAATGATACATCCTCTGAAATAAAACCTTTTCCTAAGTTAGTCAAAATGTAAGACATCAATATTGATGGTCGTGAATAAGAAAGGAAGTGCTAAATATGAGACATCTGCAGTTTACTCAGTAAAAATGGTATACCTTCACTGGAAGGCACAGAACTAAAAAAGGGGATCTCAAAGCTGTCACCAAGATAAAGGATAAAGATGAAATATTTTATTCAAACAATTAAAATCTAAAACACAAAACCAGAATGCTACATCATTAAAAGTATGTGTATTTTCAGAGTTCTACTTTTCGTCACTCAGGTAAGGAAGAGATGGAAAGTGCACACAAAATCACACCTATGGCTTCTCCTGAAGTCACTCTTGACATGTACAAAGCTTGAGTGCCTGCCTCTTCTCACAAGAGGTATGAGTAAACAGGGGAACCTGGATTGCCAAGAGAAGAAAAGTTACCTCTATGTGTTTGGGGAGGGGGAGGGATGAGGATGACAGGAGGCAGTGCAAGGGTAAGGAGAAGATCTTTTTTGAATCACAGAATTTTCTAGGTTGGAAGGGACCTTTGAGATTATCTAGTCCAACCATCAAACTAACTCTGATAAAGAACAACAACCCATCACTGAACCATGTCACTGAGTGCTACGTCAACCCGTCCTAAGCACCTCCAGGGATGGTGCCTCAAACACTTCCCTGGGCAGCCCCCCTTCCAATGTTTAATAACCCTTTCAGTGTAAAAATTTTTCCTGACATCCAATCTGATCCTCCTCTGGTGCAACTTGAAGATACTTCCTCTTGTCCTGTCGCCTGTGTCTTGGGAGAAGAGACCAACCCCTGCCTCTCTACAACCTCCTTTCAGGTAGTTGTAGAGAATGATAAGGTCTCCCCTCAGCCTCCTCCAGACTGAATAACCCCAGCTCCCTCAGCCTCTCCTCAAAAGGCTTACTCACCAGACACCTCACCAGCTTTATTGCCTTTCTCTGGACCCACTCCAGCACCTCATATCTTTTTTGTGGTAAGGGGCCTGAAACACCTTTGTAATCTTCCCGAGTAGGCTGCCCTTTTTTTCAAAGGCCATAAACTCCACTTTTTTACCTGAGTTGTGACTTTCTCTCTTTGTTCAGCCAGGCCAGCCTTTTCCCCCAGTGGTTCGCTTTGCAGCACACAGGGATGGCCTGCTCCTGCACTTTTAAGACATCCTCCTTGAAAAACATCCACCGTTCCTGGACAACTTTGCCCTTCGGGGCTGCCCTCCAAGGCACTCTTGACAGTGTCAAGAGACCGAAGTCTGCCCTCTAGAAGTCCATGATGGCAGTCCTGCTGGCTCCCCTCCTTGCTTCTCTGAGAACTGAGAACTCTATTAATTCATGGTCACTGTGCCCAAGACAGCCTCCAACCATCACACTCCCCACAAGTCCTTCTCTAATCACAAACAGCAGATCCAGCAGTGCTCCCTCCCTGGTCAGCTCTCTCACCACCTGTGTCAGGAAGTTATCCCCCAACACACTCCAGAAACCTCCTAGACTGTTCTCTCTCAGTGGTATTGTGTGCCCAGCTGATATCTGGTAGGTTGAAATCTCCCACCAGGACAGGGGCAAGCGATGTTCAGACCTCTCCCAGCTGCATATAGAATATTTCATCTACCTCTACATCCTGGTTGGGTGGTCTGTCAAAGACTCCCACCATAATATCAGCCTTGCTGGCCCTCCCCCTGATTCTTACCCATAGGCACTCAGGTCTAATTTCCCTCAATTAGTTCTCAACATTCATAACCCTTACTAAAATACAGGGCCGCCCCTTCTCTTCTCCTTCCTTGCCTGTCCCTTCTGAAGAATTTGTAGTCATCCACTGCAGCACTCCAGTCATGTGGGTCATCCCACCACGTTTCCATGACTGCAACATCATAGCTTTCCTGCTGCACAAGGGCTTCCAGCTCCTCCTGTTTGTTGCCCATGATGTGTGCACTGGTGTAAAAGCACTTCAGTTGGGCTACTGGTCCCACCACCTTTTTGGTGTAGAAAGGCTTAACTTCTACCTGACCATTGCTAGGCGCAGCCGTAGTTCCTAATCTGATGGATTCCCCCCTTTCCCCCTTAAATTTAAAGACCTCATGTAGATTCATGTAGATGCACTTCAGCTGGGCTAACTGTCTCGCCACTTTTTTGTGAGGATGAGCCCTATTTCCCACCTGACTGTGCTCAGACCCTTCTGTAGTTGCCAACCTATTATTACCCCTCATGTCTTTGCTACCACATGGATCAGCATTCCCCACCTTTGCTGAGACAAGGGACTGCAAGATCTTGCTAATATCAGTCATATGAAATGGCACAGAAATTGATGAGTGTTCGTGTGTCATACATCTGGTATGGATCCTGCATCTATAGTTCAGTGACTGCCAGTTAATTATATGCCACTAATAAATCAATGAAACACTTCAATCCTGATTTTAAGCTACACAAACTGAGCAGGTTTTCCTCTGTAACAAGTCATTTTTGGTCTAGACTCTGAACTCAAAGGAAAAGGAAGGAGAAACTTAAATATATCCAAGAAAACTAAATAATGAAGAAGTGGGTTTTGTCGGTTGTCCAGTTTTAAATTTTCTCTGGAAATGCAGAGCAAAATGCTGCATACTGATCAAACTGACATAAAAAAAGTATTAAATTAAATGTGATTTCTGGAAAAAGCTTGTTCCATCCTTAGATTAACAGTTATAGACAGGAAAACCTATTCTCAGAACCAACCAAGATAAATTTACCTACTGAAAAGAGAGCATTAATTAGATTTTGAGGGACTTCTGTAGCCTCTATAATTTTATGAGCTAGCAGTTTGACCATTTTACTTTTCTGCACTAATATTTTGCATACCAGATAACTCATATAACTGCTTTCAATTGTCAAGAGAAAAAAACCAAAAGCCTTTCAGCCTTGTATGATTCAATTTGTTTCTTTCCATACCTGCAGACCCATTTTTTTATCAGAGAATCAAAAAACAAAGCTAACATCTGAAGGGTGGTATTTAGGTTAAACTCAAATCACCATCCTAGAAAGGGCATCGAATGTAAATGTACTTGCACTATTTTTAAAAGAGAACCAACAAATTGTTCTCTAAAGAATAGAGGGTAGAAGAAAATTCTGTCTTGACCCTGAAAAGCTCTTTTTCCTTTAGCTGAATCGATTTCTTTAT
>VZTM01003462.1:27119-38831 GCA_013400555.1 Jacana jacana | reverse complement strand
GAGGCTGATTTTGGTTTTAATACTCCTTTATAGCCTAGCATATATTTGGAATGTCTCAGATGCTCAGGCTTCAGTATGTTCTCTCCTTTGTCCTAAATGCAGTATGAATGTCTGCTGATTCAGATACGAACATAAGACAACTGTCAGCTACCCAAGCTTAAAAAAAAAAAAAGTCAAAAGGGAATTAGAACTCTCTTTCTAAATGCTTGTTATTTCTTGGCCTTTCACTTTTCACTCGCCTGACTGGTGTTGCTCTGTAGAAATTTTGTTTAAATGTCTCACGGCAGAATTTGATCTTCGGAGCTGTTTGTGTTGGTCTCTGAACACCCTTAGGAGTGCTTTTAGTATAAAAGATACATGTGGATACTGAATATTATGGTCTGTACAAACCAGGCCTTTATTCCATTGAAGTACTTCAGTGCTAAAATATATTTTCTGAGAAATAATTCTATGAATAGAAGATATATAAAATTGATTTCCCCCCGCCTCCCCCTTTTTTTTGGCATTTAATCTTCTACTTCATTAGAGGCCTGGTTAGCGAAGTCCCTTCCCTCTTCCCTGTGGGCAGCTATAGTCCTGCCTGTGCTTTTTGTGTCTAATTAGTAATTTCTATTCAGTACCCTTTGTAAAATATCTCTCTGCGTTTCTGTCCAGACACATAACCATCTACTGTGTTGAAAAAGCCTCAAATGTATGTTTCTTTTTGTGCTAAGCGGCAAATGTTATGATAGAAAACAGCATGCTTTTTCTGTGGGATTTAGTGTAATTTGGTTTGCCCACTCTCTTCTGCTTTAAGTTCAGACAAATACAGTCCCAATTATATAAGCCATACCTTCTTTTTTAGGCAGTAGACTTTTTTTTTTTCCCCCTAAAAATTTGCTTTTCATTTAAATAAAAGTTGTGTTAATGTTTCTCACAAAATTAAATTCATTGCAGAATGGACCAGAGGCCACTAAAACTCTATAATCTGTTCCATGAAAACAGTGTTTTAGCACAGGTGGTGTACAATTTCAGCAGCCCTGACAATGATGTTACTGGTTTGTAGTAGTGTAACTACTTAGGCTGTGAAATATTAGGGTCTTTAGAAATGCCTTGATAATTGACAGATGTTAATATTGAAATTTTTTGTCAAGGTCCTGAATCCCAACAGGTTGTGATTTTGTTGATGCATCTCCAGTTGCGCTCTCCTCCTGTGGTATACCTGGAGATGAGCCAGATAGAAGCTGTATTTTTCACTAGTGTAAACTTTTTCAGACTCATGGTATATACTACCCTACTCCAATATTCTTAGTGATCCGCCTATTAAGAATTCTGGATTGCCATCTCCAGATGTAGCCATGTATAGCCATGTAATTTAGAAAAAAAAAAAAAGACAGAAAGGCAGCATTACCTTTTTCAAGAGAATGTTTTCCAGTTATGCTATCTTTTAATGTTCTTGTACTGAAAGACAGCATTTCCTGTGGAGGAGGCTTTCAAGGATTGGACCAAATGAGAGATGCCTAGCTCTCATTGCATCTCTACTAGAACTGGGTACCCAACTGCTCTTTATGCCTTTCCTGATCTCCTTTGTGGTGTGCTGAAGTATAATCTTTCTCTTTGAAAAAGAAATACTGTGTTTCTTTTGGAAACAAATGTAGTAGGTTTCCAAATATCCTGAAGACTGTACTTACTAATGAGAAACTGCAGACTGATGGCATCTTTTTGTTACTGCCAGTGAGGAGGGTTGTCTTTTATAGAACTTCCTAGATTTTAGATGTTTGCTCTTTTTTAATTTGGAGGTTTCTTTTGCTAATTTGTACTTCTTCATACAATAGCCACAGTGATAAAAATCTTTGTTTTCATTGCAGAAAATAGTTTCTTTAGATGATTGCAATATAATGTTTTGGAAATAATTCTGAAAATTTCCTTGGTAATAGAATTAAATAACTTCCAAAACATGAGTAACATATAACAAGTTCTTGTTAAAGATTTCTCCCCTCCCCCCTATTTCATTGCAAAATGAGTGCATAGAAATATGAACTTCTTTTTTGTTTTAGTAGTCTCACAGTTTATTCTTGTAACTACTGTGGTTAGCCTGATAGTTCAGTAATAAGCCTTTCATTTCATTTTACAAAGGAAAATTAATGGATACTGAACCATTAGATGCCAGCTAAACTCACTAAGCAGACTTTGAACTAGTCGGGGGGTTAGACTGTTTTGTCAGGAGGCCTGTTCTGCTAAAGGCACTCATTGATGATGTGGTCCTTTCTCAAGTGCAGGTAGATTTGACGAATGCTTAGCCTGTCGTTTCTAGAGCCTACAAGAAATGTAATATATATAACCTCTGCATTGTCATGGTTATTGAATATTAGATTATAGTTATGTCAATTCTGTTTAACATATGATATGTGTTAAGTGTACTTTACCACATAATGAATTAGTGAGTATTTAAAAAAGGGCAGTGGAGGGTATGGGCAATTAGATTCTTCTTTGGTCTCTCTCTTGAAATTTTCTAAAGCATTTAATTTATTTGCGGTGTAGGTACTCTAACATTTCTTTTTAAAACATGTGGGCTAAGGGAAACTTAATTGTTTGTAATATGTTCTCCCATCTGTTTGCATATAATTCATAGTAATGATAATTTAAGCATCAAAGGCTGATATCACAAAATTCCCTCTAAATTTGAACTAACTGATAAATCTTGTTGAATAAATGCTACCACCTTGATTTTTTATCATAGGAGATGTCTGTTAAGAATACTGGGAGAAAATTAGCAGAATGGGGAGAGCATTTTGTTTATGCATAACTGCTGAAACACTAAACGGTTCTTTTAGCTATATTAAGAAGCTAAATGCAACTCACTAAAATGCTCTTTAGCAAATCTAGGCCAAATTTTAGGCCCATGATAGCTCTTGTCCCTCTGTTAATTTCTTGCTCTTTTTAGAGGTAAAACACTTAATGGAGCTATAAGCTTTCTTTGCACTGGCAGATTTCAGCAGTAACTAATTGAACCTCAAAACTGAGTTTTAAAAAGGCAGCTGAGTTTTCCAGTGACGAAAAAAATTGTCAGTGGTAGTGAGAATTTCAATGTAAGAAAGTAACTTAGTGTTCAAGTTGAATCAGTGTTCTGCACTGGACAAACTTAGTGGCCTTAGTGATGGCTTTTAAGAAAAATAATAAAAAAACTGGTGGGGAAAAAAAATGTGTCAAACCCCAATAATCTCTTTGTATGTGCCATGTTTTTTTTAAAACTGTGGACTCCCAGAACACCTCATCTTCTCATTCTTTCTGCCAGTGTCACAGGGGAAGAAGCACATACTTTTACATCTCCTAGCCTTCTAACTTTGTAATTCTGCCTTAAAAATTAAAATCCTTGCAAACCAAAGCAGCTTGTGATATTGACTAAGCAAGCTAGACTCATTGTTTAAATTTCACTAGGTATAAAAGCAGTCTGGCATAAATGCGGTACTGTCCTCGAGTAGCCCAGTATGTGGCCCAGTAGTGGCTGCCCCACGTGAGCTGTGAGTGTGCACGGACAGGGCTGTTTGGAGTGGAGGTAAGGGTGGAAGCTGCAGCTCCACCTGGTATGTGGCCCCTTGCACTTGGTGTGGCAGTTGGCAGTCATGGGAGCTGTGGCTTGTTCAGGGACTGCTTTTGTGATGAGTTTGTCACTTGTCTTGATGTCCACAACTTTGTAATAGGGCCATCTACTTCTCAAGCTTGTTTTTGAATTGGTGCTTTTACATGTGTGACCTGGCTGTAAATCAGATGGAACAAGATGATCTTTAGGGTCCCTTCCAACCCAGACCATTCTATGAATCTATGAATAATATAAAAAATGCAGCTTTTAGAAACAACATGAAGTTGGGATGTATAGCAATTCTGTAATCTGTCCTAATGTGAATGATTCTTATTCTTATGAATCCAGTATAACATGAGAAGTCTAGGAACATCGTTTTAACTCTGAGTTGCTTTATCAGTACTTTAAAAATGCATATTCAAGTATAGCACTGGGTCATTTGAAATACTGTTGCACACAAATACTGCATTAGCATTAGAACTGTACTGCATAAGAGTAAGACTACAGCAGAGTCTTTTATGGAGTACTAGTACCTTGCTAATCATCAGGAATGGATACAGTACTTCTATCTGTCTTTAGTTATTGTAATGCTATTAATAGTCATTGTCTTTTGCACTGGTAAGGTCTTAAAAAAATTAGTCTACAGGAAAATACTTTAAAAACCTATAAAAGAGAGCATTGTTGTAGAAGTGTTATTCTTTTCCAGACGGAGATGATCATTGATGCATGTGGATAACTTCAAGTGAAATAGCCTTTGATTCAGTACAGAAATCAGTGTGGTTTGAGGATCTTAAATCCCCACTAGATTAATTGTAAACTACTTCTCAAATGCAAATTTTATCCACTCCTTGTTCCAGATGGAGAATATGCATTCATAATGTCTTTAGTGTGTTAAAACAGTGCACGTGTATTCATAAAACATTCCAAACTAGACTTCCGTCTTATCAGCTGAAGGCACTTGATGTATACATGAAGAATAACTTATATCAACATTATGGTTGGACTTGATGATCCCAAGGGTCTTTTCCAACCTGAATGACTCTGATAATTTTATTAAGGTAACTTTGTTCTAAGGTAACTTGTGTTATGCTGTCTATAGAGAACTGAAAAGTAAGTCTATATTTAGACTAATCTGTGTCTTGTAGCATATAGTAATTTCTCTTTTACATAAAAAGAGAAAATAGTTTCTGTTCACAAAGTGTCTATTCAGATTCAGTTTACGTTTTTGAGTTTGATGGGAACTTTTGTTGCTGAATTAGAACCAGTGGAAGATCACAGCGTAGTGTGTTGGCTTACAAATAATTGTATCAGTGAATTTTATAATGTATTTGTGACTAAAGTGAGCACACAAGTTGCTAATTGACCCACTTGATGCTTAGTATTTTTGTTTTCTTTCCCTAGTTTCTTTGCTTGAAGAATATAAGGACTTTTCTTTCGGCATGTTGTGAAATATTTGGGATGAAGAAAAGTGAACTTTTTGAAGCATTCGATTTGTTTGATGTGAGAGACTTTGGAAAGGTAAGGATCCTTTCAACTACATCCTGAGTAACACCTGTGTTCTGATGCTTGATTACAGAAGACTCATGGTAGATGTGTCGTACAAGTTGTGACTAATAGATGAGCATTCTTTGGTGAAAAACAAAGGGAAAGAATTAAGAAAGCTAAAGAATTAGTTATACTTTGGAGGGGTTAGGAAAGGGCAGAGAAAAATCCTTGCTAAGAAAGTTGTGGAGGTTTGAAAAGCATAGATAAATTAAAAATTCAGATTGAAAGATGCTGAGTTAAAGATGTATTAAATGTGTGAAATGGCAGATAGTGGGCGCATGGTGCCTGGTGCAATCAGAAACCATGGGCCTATACATTGTAAGACCACATGGCACAGAGACCACATGTTTCTTTAGTCTCAAGTGCTCAAAATTCACCCATGTATCTTCCCTTGTAAATTTTTGTTGATAAATTGTTTTTAAAATGTATTTTTTTTTCTAACCTGCTGTAAAACTCAGACACAACTACACTGTGACTATAAGGGTTAATGTGACTCTTTTAATTTACACAGCCTGAAGTATATTCTTGAAGCCTACAATTAGTTATTCTATATGTAAAAGCTTTTTCCAGTCTATTGTTCATAACCACCTACGTATTTGTTTGATCTGTCATTGCCAGCATCTGTTCAGTTCAGCTTCGGTTTCTGCTTTTGAGTCATGGGGTATCATTACCCTAATTCACAGGAAAAGGTCTAAAAATTACCTGAAGTAGCACCAAAAATAGTTATTTATTCAAATGTAGTAGATGTGAAGCACTATTCCTTTCCTTTAGAGGTCATAATTTCACTAACTAATTTTTACGCACTGCTTTTTTTATAAGTAGACACAGAGATAAAGATGATGTAAGAGTGCAAGTGTGAATCAGGGCTCCAACATGAATTTGAAATTGTTCAGTGATTACTGTTAATGAAAATATCGAATTATTTTTTTGAATCTTGTTTTAGTCCTTAGAGTACAAAATGAGGTAAACTGGTAATTCCACTTGTTCTTTAGTTATGCTGAGCACATTTTGTCCTCATAAATCATAGTTAAGCCGAAGCTTTTGTAAAAATCTGATCTTTTTTATAAATTTAGTGTATTGCTTATTAAAAAATTAGGTTTGTTTTTGCTTTGGTTGTACAAAGGAATTAACATTGTTGGGGTTGGTTTTTATTTTTTTTTATTATTATTTTTTGAGTGTGTGTGCTAGCAATGACTATTTTAAGGTACTTATTAAGTCAGATATCTTAATGCTTGCTTCAAATCTTTGATACCCACGTCTAATACACAGAAATTTTTTAGTATTTTGTGTTCTAATTAATTGCTGAGTTTCACATTTTGTGTCACCACCTTTTTCTTTTTTCTAAATGCAGTCTAGTATTGAAGAAGTATTTTGCAGTGCAAAATATGTGCTGCATTACTGAATACCCAGTAGACAAGTTCTGAATTAAGGCTGAATGTAACCCAACACATATGTTTGTGTCACTCTTTTATTGTCATTTTAACAGAATTTATTTTAGAGTATGAGTTTATAGGTGGAATAATTGGTTAAAAAACCTAAAGTTGGTTTCCATCCATGATAATTTAGTATTTTATTTCTCAAAGTAAAATTGGATGCAGTGACATGGATTTTTTTATCATGTTTGTTGCCACAGTGTAGGACAAATAGGCTGTTTCTGGTACCGGTATTTCAGTTCTAGTGATGATGGCAGTGCTTACAAGCAACCGTTTCTCCAGTCTTGGCCTCTTTAGTGGCCTTTGTCACCTTTCTTGGAAAACTACCAGGTAAAAATGCAGTGGCAAATTTGAAAAACCCTGGTGTGTGGGATTCTTTAATGAGGCTATCTTTGTGCACGGTAACAGCTGCTTGTGCAGAGGTGGAGATGTTAAATTGAACAAGCCTGTAGAGTCCTTGCAATAGCTGTGTCAGGCATGCTCTTAGCTGCATGACGGCTCTGCTGTTCAGCTGTTTCCATTGTGTGCTTGTGTGGAAGCTTGCCACACACAAGTGGATGTTGCAGTATGCTGTATTTAGGCTAATGTATATATTTTACTAGCTTCTGCAAATGAGCGTGTAGCCAGCTTCTTAAAGCAGCTGGTGAACTTGAGGCCATTAAGAAAGTGGAGAGGAAAATTACAACTGTATTACAATGTACAGCTAGCCTTATGCTGAGTTATTTCTTTGGTTTTAAGTGTACTGTTTGTACAGTTAGCTGTGTATATCTGTAAAGTGGCATGGGATTTCAATTGCATATCTGATATTTTACTTACTACTTTGGAAATTCGGATAGCTAGTAGCAGCAGTGAGAATAAGAAAGCTCGTCTTTTTCAGTTTGTTCTTTGCTTCTCAGCTTTTCCCTTCATTATTTTTTTCCTATGAATAACACCACCAACATAGTCCTAAATCTCCAGCCTTCCTTAAGTTGTACTTATGCAAAAGGTGAAAAAAAACAGTGCTGCAAATTTTTCCTGCTACTGCAACTACGTCATTCTACTGTTTCTAAAAGAATTCTTTGAACTCCTCTCCCTAAATGTGTACAAAATATGTATGATCTTAAAATGACTTCAGGCACAAACAAAAAGGATAATGAGCTTTAGAAACATTCTGTTTCTGCCCAAATAGGTGATGGAATTAGTGTGTGGAATATCTACACAGTTTAATATCTACACACAAGTGTAGATAGAAAGTTAAAATAGCTAAGCCTCTAACACAGTGTACTGGAAGGTGTCTTAAGATGTTTGAAGCTGGCAAGTACTTATTAGTGGTGAAATGTAAATAAACTGTAGGTGAGGTGACTCTACAAGCCTTATATATGCTTCAATTGAATTAATGAAGAAATTACTATATTTGTTGTCTTGGAATGGAATATTTTGCTTAGTTTGACAGATTTTGATGACTATTTAATCATGCTAGTAGAAGAGAACGGGAGAAATGTGCCAGCTGTAAATGAAGAATGTGTCTTCAAGGAAATAAAATTGAAGGGAAAAATCAGACGACAGACCTAGTGATGGAAACTATTTTTTTAAAAAATACTCTGGTATTTTTTAACTCTAA
The DNA here is from genome assembly GCA_013400555.1 of Jacana jacana. Lineage (NCBI taxonomy): Eukaryota > Metazoa > Chordata > Aves > Charadriiformes > Jacanidae > Jacana > Jacana jacana. The sequence continues at coordinate 30,694 of VZTM01003462.1, read as the reverse complement.
AGAAAATGGCAACAAACCCCTTTGAATGGTAGAAGTAGCAGCTGTAAACTGCCTAGATAGGCATAAGCCTTGTGAAATATCGATTACAAAATGTTTGATATAATGGTGAAATTTGCATTTAATAGCTAGGGGTAAATGAGCTGTTTTCAGGTGCTTTGACATAAGGCATGTAAATTTGACCTGAACTTTGTCCTCCACTTTGCAGAGAGACTTTGATCTGTGGGTAATTAGAGAAAAAGAAGAGTGGATGTGGTGTGGATGGGAATCAGAGGTGAAGCTGAAGTAGCAACACGGAAATAGTTAGCAAATAGGTAAAGAAAGAGGGAAGCAGGTTAAACCCATCAGTATTTTTGTAATGTATACATTCTGTGTGAATATTGATATCAGCTGTTAAAAGATGAAGGTTTTTTGTGTTTTGAGCATAATAGCACAGGTTCTCTTATTTTAGAATGATAGTGCTTGAAAAAAGAGGGGCTACATTATACCAAAATAGGAAGGTTTTAAAATCATGCCTTCTAAAACTACATAAAACTTTTCCTTGAGTTCTATGTTATTCGCACATTCCTACTCCCTCACCTTTCTATCAGTACATTTTATCGTTGTTGCGTGAAGTTTCTGACGGAGCATGAAATGCCCTCCCACGCACGTGGGGTGCCAGACAGTGTTTTCGTTATGAATTCCATGCTGGAGAGTCATTTTTCACTAGCACAGAGTTGTCAGGTTCTTCCTTTCTACTTGTGTGCCAGAATCAACAAACACTGTTGATACTTGTTCCTTCAGCTCAGTGAGCCTGCACACTCCTTGGGCAGCAGCGGTTGCTGTTTGGTACGCCGCAACAAATTGTTGCTATCCTTATTCTCCGAAGGCAGCTTGCAACTAACGTGTTGCAGAAATGGGAATCTGAGGATTAGTTGCAGTGCTCATCAATGTCAATAGGTGCTCCCTGGCCTCGGAGAGCTGGGTTTGACGTCCTGTGTGGGGAAAATGGTGTCCAGATAGTGTCAGAAAAAGAACTTTACCTGCTCTGCTTTTAAATAGTGTAAGTAACGTATAACTGAGCACACAGTGGTTTTTTTATGATATAACCAATTGAATATGAACATAGCCATAGACTGACACCCCCCCCCGCCCTCCCCCGGCCCTGTAGTGGTCCTGCAATAGGTGTCTAGAAATAACATACAACATCCAATCATGATTTTGAAAACCAAACATGTGGATCCGATATAAACTGCTACCAATCAAACAAGTGCCTAATTGTTTAAAAGCATATAACATAATGTCTAGTGTAGCCAACTCTCAAGTGACACTTCAAAGGCTAGTTTATTTAAAAGCAAGCAACTGCTGTGAAAACACTGAGTGTGTATACTAAGGTCATGTAGTTTGTGATCATTCTAGTCACTTTCTTAGCACAAAGGAAATCCGGGCTATGATGCAGCAGAAAGTCATGCTGAAGTTGAGGATCCTGGTGTGTTAGTTTTCCCTCAGGTATAACAGATTCCAGGAAGATTAGTCAGATGTGCATGAGAGACACACCAAAATGAACAGAACAAAGAGCAACAGTTATTATAAAAAGTTATATATCTTTCCAGGAAAAGAGAGGAGGAAAAATGTTTAAAAAATCTTCAATAAAACTGAAGCAGTTGAGATCAACCTCAGTTGTTTGATATTTTACTTGGTGAATTTAGTGAGGTAATAGAGCAAAACAGGAGCACTTTCACTAATAAAGTCATATTAAAACTTCAGAACATTATGGCACATGCCAAAACACTATGGCATGCTTTTTGTAATGGAGAAGGATAAATGAACTGGTGAAAACAAGTCCATCATTAAAAACAGAGCTCTGTATCTTAATTCTCTGAGATCTTTTAGTGGTAGAATTAAAAATAACAACAACAATCTTAGTGGTTTGCTCAAGGAACTAGCTGTACTGTTGCTCTCAGGACTATCATTTTAGTGTTTTCATGTGTTTAAGTGAGAGGCACTGTTTTGGGATGAATGACACTTGAACTCCCTTGAGGTGTACTTGTGATTGTGGGAGAATGAAGAAATGGTAGATATGGACAGGTTTCAGCTTACTTGTCCGTGGAAATGCTTTGGACAAAATGAACAAGGAAATACTAACCTGTATTAATATTGCTAAAATGCTCGGCATGTATGGAAGACCTTTTTTGTTAGATATTATTTTTGTTTGTATGGACTTACATAAATGCCAAACACTCAGTAGGCGTCCTAGAAATGTCCTTTAAATCATACCAACCAACGACTTCCAGGCCCAAATAACATACAGCATAGTTTTGGGCAAAGTGATGAGCTGGGTGAATGAGAGGGATGAATAACGGTATTAGTTTATCAACCACCTTTTCAAAAAGTCCTTCAAAATTCATAGAAATAGATTGCCATAGTCTGACAGTGGAAACCGTTACAAACACTAGATAAATTCAGTGTACTTACCTATAATAATTTGTTGCAGCGGTCACAACCAAAGAGTCTGTACAAATTGCTAGGCATATGACTTCAATAAATCTGAAACCATTAGCATGAGCATAGAACTTCTACTCGAGTATATATATTTAGGTCTGAATGTTTTAGGGTTATGGACTTGAACGTTCTTGTGACAGAATACTAGTTGACTGTCACTTCTCTGGTCTTTCCAAATGAATCTTCATGAATTTCTTAAAAGCTTGTCATAACTTTTCAAGTTCCAATGTTTGCTTCTAGTTGATGAAAATACTACCGATAATCATCATTTTTGACCACATCACCAACCGTTGAAAATACCACAAGTACTCGATCGATAATGAAAAATTCTCATCCAAGGAGTGCTTAGGATGTTTCAGAAATATCAGAAGACTTTCTGTCCTTACAGACTTTCTGTCCTTGTAGGCTTCTGTTCAGTTCATCAGCAAATGTGACCGGGTTTGGAAAGTCAAAGTTAATGGAAACTGCTAATATGAGAGAGTAAAACTGAGTTTCTGAGCATTTTTCTTTGTTGTTGAGATGAACTTGTCCTAATGTAATACTAAACTGGGCACCCTGTCTAAAATGCAAAGTAATTTTGTGTAGGAACTTCATAAGAAAACATTCAGTTTCTTATTGATCTATTCTTGAAGAGTTTTGATTACAACAAACTTGGCTTAATTGCTATGATAGTGGTAAACTGTGTTGTTCTTGATGTTTGATGACATTCCTCTGTGCCTGTCCTTTTGTTTGAGCAACAAACTGACACAAACAACACTATGAATTACCCACAATGCATTTTTGCACTGTTGCTTGCTTTTCCTACTGTTTCCTGCAGCTCACTTTGAATCTTAGCTGACTTTATCTTGGTAAAAGTCAAGGAGGTAAATGTCTTTTTGTTTTATGCATTAATGATGACAACAGCCATTGAATTAACTCTGTTACATCATCTATGTGTAGTTTCAAAATAATAAATTTGGTGACTTTCTTTGCTCCATTCCAATATAAAAAAGTTAGTGGAAGAATAATTACTAAGTTTGTTTTTTTTCTCTGTAACTTTTCCTTGGAATGATTTGAAGTAGCTGGACTTCTCTTTTTCTGAAAGATGTCTCCTAGTT
>VZTM01003462.1:1060-24078 GCA_013400555.1 Jacana jacana | reverse complement strand
TTTTTTTGATGAAGATTTGCCACCCACAGATGGGTGGCATAAATTTGGAATCTGTAGGAGCCACAGCCAGACTGATTTTAAATCTTGCCTTTGTATGTATTATTAATTAGATCAACCATCGGTTCAGCTGTGCTAAGCATTCTGATGCTGCATGAGGAGTTAAACAGGAGTGCATGAGAAAATTTCTATTCAAATTGTAGAGTTTTTAGATATTTCCTTATGCCTGTTTCTCTTGTGGAAGTGAGTAGTCCACCTATGCCTTGAATAGTCTCCTAAACACTGGGAAAAGGTGCTACTTACAAACTTCTCATTAAAAAAGCAATAATCATACCAAGTAGCAGTGCCTGTCTCCACCATGGTACAAGTTCAGAAGTATGGGGTATGTACAGGAGAAAACATTTTAATTGTTTTTGTTTATAGCATTGCAGAGATTTCTTAAAATTACTTGGTTTTGAAGTTATATAGTTGTTATGTCAATATTAAAGTGAAAAGGAAGAGAGATGAGGGATGAGATACAAGAAGGTGGTGAAGTGGTAAAGCATAGAAAACAGACTGCTCAGACCACTCACCACAAGCTCTGGACTGCAGAGCTGCCAGTTTCCTTCCTCCACACTTGGCTTTTGGTGCTGGCCTGTGTTCTCACTTGCTCTATCAAGATTTATGCCTAAAGAACATAATCTCTATGGTCATTTCTACTTAATTATGCTCTCGTCACATAAAATGTTCAAACTCATTTCCCCTGATTTGTTACTGTTTGCTCTTCTTTGCTGCCTTCATCCTTTTCCTCTCCCATCGCTTTGCTTTGCAGTTCAGTGTATGTCCCACTCCCAACAGTGCTTCTTGGTCCTTTTCCATTTCTGCATTTCAGGTTTCTTTCTGTTCTGAAATTTTCTTTTCTCTCTTTTTTTTTTTTTTCCTGGGAGGCTGGTCTTGTTATTCCTGTGTGTATTTAAATACACCTTCGTATCTTTCTGCCTGCTAGATAAGTGCTCTCTACTTGCAAGAGGAGAACTATAGCTTGATTGGAGATCCTGAAATTCAGCTGCTTTTCCTCTTGTATGTTCATTACGATTTGAATGCGAGGGTGTCTTCTCTCATTTTGGTCACGTACAGAAGAAATTTTCAAGTGTGGTTTTGTTTACTTCCTCTTGCACCTGATTCACACCATATTGTTGTACGTTGAATAGTGTACTGAGACCACTCTTCAGTGTTTTCTGGCACCAGCAACCCTCTGGGAAGGGAAAAAGAACTCTTAGTTCTGGTAAAGTTTGATTTCCTCTATCTAAACTGAAAAATCCCCAAAACTTTTGAAATGAAACTGCAGAGAAGGAACTTACAATCTCAACACAAATTGTTCAATGACTTTTTTTTTAAATTTGCAAGCCATAAAATATGTTTTCATTTATTTGGAATGACTCAGAAGGCTGTTTTAACTCTAAGCTGTAAATTTTTCTTATATCTGTTAATTTCTATTATTTTCTTATAACTCTTAATTTAAAAAAAAATAATCAAACCAGTCAGTTTGGTACATAGTAGAGGGAGGGGTGTTGAGAAGAGATCATTCATGTACGGGTGTCTATAAGAAATATTGATCAATGCTTGCATAAATGAACTCCTGTGATCTTCAAGAGGACAGAAATAGGGACGTACCTCAGATAATACTTTACATGAATTTCTCTGAGTTAATCTATCAAATTCTAAAGTGCAGTAACTGATTCCTCATTTAAAACTGAATTAAAAAACATTGACTCTGAGTTGTAGGTTTAGCTTTCTATTTCTAATCAAATCAGTGCTCACCAATGTGACTGTGAAAACTACTACTGGTGTTTGAATACAGAAAACAAGGCTTGTGTCACAAAATATAATGCACCTGATAATAAAAAGTACCTGAGTGATGGCACTTTCAAGAAGCCTAGATTTTGAACTCTAGAAGGCCCATCAAGATCTTTCCAGAGAAAATGCTACATAGAAATATGAAGAGAGTCTTCTGCCAGTGCACACCTCTGGGTTGAACAGAGAGTGCAGCGTGAGGTGAGGAAGTACAGTCTGCTCTATGGTATGTTCCTATTTTTATGTTGGATTTCTGCTTGTGTGTGTGTTTGCAGAAGCAAAGATTCCATGTAGTGCTGGCAGTCTGAGTTGCCTCAGACACACAAAGGAAAAAAGGCATATAAAGGCAAGGGAGGGGAAATCTGAGACATTGTTAATGATGTAACTTTTGTCAGTGTAAAACTTGGATGTGAAGTCAGGCTGCAAAGCCATTGTGGTGACTTGAGTTACTTGCATTCTGCCTTTGCGTGTAGAAGGTCACAGCGTGGCTGTTCAGTTCCTCATGTCATGATGGAAAGAAGACCCTGGCTTCTTTCACTGAGCTGCTGGTGTGAGCGTGTTCTGGTGCCACAGCTCCCTCCAGCAAGGACTGCTGTTCTCAGTGCCATTCTTACTGCTGTTTTATCCACTACAAGGTGTTTGGGCAGTGATGTGAGGCGGGAAGTGCTCAGGAGGGTCTCATCAAGTTTGTGTGCTACTGTTGAGGGCTAATATGCTTTCAAATCTCTGCCTAGTTCAAGGGGAACAAAGAGTGCTTAAGGCAATATTTGCTTGTTGGTGTAAAAGATAATCTGGGTGCTGATGTATTGGTTTAGGTTGGGCATCTGCACCTAAAACATTGATACAATTTGGTGCTAAAAGCTAGGTCTTCAGCTCCTACTGTTGGAATATGTAGAAATAAGCCACCTAGGGATGTAGTTTAAATGTTCTGGTTATAGCTAAGAGAAGAGATATGCCTTATTTTGGAGTGTGAGTAACAGAGAGTATAATGTTTTTTCTCCTTATTTTTCTGGGAGGCATGAAGGATGCTTTACTGCATCTGGAAAATAGCATTCTGGATTTTCTAAGTGGTTTCCCAGAAATGGTAAGTGAAGATAATTTGGGTGCTGTTTTAGAGGCAGCTGTTCTCAGTAGCATTAGAGAGAAAGTATTGCTCTTGCCAAGTAAAAATAACATAAGTTGAGCTGCTTTTCTTATGCCAAGTCATGACAGTATTTTAAAAGCGTTTTCAGTCCCCTAATATAATGAAAAATATACTTGTTAATAGTAGCTAGTAGATGAAGCTACTCAAACTTCCCAATGCTTGATCTTGTTCTTCCATTTGTGTGCACACTGAAAACAGTTTGCTCAGACACAACTGAATTGGTCATTCACGTAGGTATCGCATCAAAGTTGCTTGTGTTTTCTTGTATGTTTGCGACTGCAGAGCTCTGGTTACGAATTTGTTTCATAATGTTAAGTAAAATGTTAAAAGCAAGGTCAGCATTCTCAAACAGTGTTGTGACTTGGTACCATTGTATCAAAGCTGCTCTGCTGCTAGAAGAGAATCTGTCAGGCAGAGTCCGTCAGACCTCACGATGGCTTTAAATTGGTCTGCGTTAGTTCACTTGACAAACTAAATTCTTAAGGAAAAAATCCCCTTGCAGTGAAGCTTCTCATAGCCAGAGGAGCCTTGAGCTAGCATGGCAGTGAATACTGTCAGAAGCCCTTTTTCCTTGTCTGCTCTGTTGGATGTTAAGAAAGCTGTAGTAGGCTTCTGAAGCTGGAGGCAATGTGGTGCATGTTAGTAAGTACATCTGTAAGGAAAAAATCCACCAAAAATTAAACTTGTACTGCAGTAGCCTGGTCTCTTTGCTACATATGTATCACTACATTTTGACTGACAGCCAGACCTTCATCTTCATAGAAAATAAAGTTATTTGTTGTAACACAGGTCTTAAAAGCTTTTCTTCTTAGTCTCCAGTACAAGTGATACCAAAAAGTATTGTATAAGAGTGGTTTTAATGGTGGTCTTATTCTTGAACAACAACACTACCTAGTACAAAGCTGATCCACATAACTCAAAATATCTATGTTGCATGTTCTGTGCATGTTTTAGGTACCTCAGCTGCAGCAAAAGACTAGCAGTGTTAATATAGCTAATGAAGAAAATCCGTATGTTGATATTCTTGTTGCTTTTTCTGGAAAACATAAAGCATCTTTTTTTGGAAACAAATTACCATTGGGGGAACTTTGTTCTTATTTTATATTTCTTTTGCTGTTCAGGTTTGGTTTTGGTTTTCTTATTTTGTTTCCTAGTTTTTGAGATGACGTTTTGTCATCTCAAACCCCTTCAGAAGCTGCACATTACTTTCTTAGAATGAGATTTCTCCTCTTCCTCCATTGCCTCACCCTGCTTCTTTCAGCTTCCTTTCTCACATCTTTCTCCTGTTGACATTTTCATCTTTCCCAAAACTCCTCTCTCCAAACCCTCCAACGTCACTGAAGTCTGACGATTACGTTTCACGTGTCTGCCTCAGTTAAGCACTGCTTTATTTCACTGTTTTTGATGCTGTCTCATCCTTGAAGCTACTATTTTTGGTATGAGTGCAGCAAGGGGATTTCTGTGCTGTTCGAAATATCTGTGAGCAGTAAAATTAGTGCTTGCCAAGTAAAAAGGGAGATATATTCAAGGATACAATTTTAAGAAACATTGCAGTTAGTGTGGGAGCACTAATGATTAACAGCATCTTTTTAATTTTGACATTGAGGGTATTTCATCACTAGATTGCTGCTGGTTATGGACTATAACTTCAAAACATTTGTTCCCATGCTGTGCTTCTGGTGAAGCTTGTTAGTTTTGCAGCTGACCTGAAGAAAGGTTTAGATATTTGACATTCATTTTGTCTCCCAGGGCAGCTGACCCATGAAAATTTAACTTCCATTATCACAAACATTGTCTTTCAATGAGACTATAATACCCATGAAAGACTGCAAGGAGAATATTGATATCAAATAAGGTTTANTAGATGAAGTTTTGTAACCTATTACCAATCTGGGATGTGTTCAGTCTTGTACCCTTACAGAAATGCTTTTAAGTACAATTCCAGACAAAATATATGGAAATAGCTATAAACCCTATAGAGTAAAAGTGAGGTACTAAGAAGCAATATATTAATGTCAAAAGTTACTGCTTGTCCTTTGCTCTCCCCCCTTTGATATGCCAGTGTACCTGTTGGTGTGGCTGAGCTGGGAAACAAGCAGAGGAGTTATCTGCCCTTCAGAACAACAAGAAATCAGTCCATTTCTCTCTGTGTATTAATTCTCTGATTTAATTTATTACATGACCATGTTAACAAGTGGGTTAGCACAGCTAAGACAACAGCAAGCTGAAATGTAGGGTAGAAACAAGTGAATGAAGAGCACAGGGCAGAGGAGAGAAATTTCTGAAGTCAATGGTGCTCATGAAATTTCAAGAGACACCTTATATTAAATATAACTAAATAGCTAGCGATAGGAATCTGTGGTATGCTCTTATTTATCACAGTATCTACGTCTACAATACATAGTATGATCCTTATCACGTACTTGAAGAACTTGAAATCTACTTTTAAATCTCTAAACAAGTGAAAACTGAAGAACAAGTCTCTATCTGAAGGACGTCTCTTATAAGGCACTTAACATTGTTAGATATATTATAAAGAAATTTGATTCCTCTCTGCAGCTCATGTCTGGTGCTGCAGTTCTTAGATGAGTTATGGACATGTTGGTGGCTGTGTCTCTTCAGGTATTCATACAACACAAGAATAAAGTATTCTTCAAAATAATTCTTCAAAATAGTACTCAAAGCTTTTTATTCCTGTAAGAAAAATAGAGGGCCTGAAACCCCACAGTTACATTGGATTCTCCCTGAATAAAGTCCCCCCTGCCCCAACAGGAATAGGTAAAGCAAATATTATTTTCCTTACCTAGAGATGGCATGTCATTGTAGAGTGGCACGGACCAGGAATATAGAGCTGTTATGAGATTTGACTCTGTTTTTAAATAATATGAGCATAATACCTAATATGATGTTATCCCTGGTACAGTGGTGAGGAGTTTTTGATCTTCTGCACTCATGTTCAAATACTTTTTTATTTGATTTGCTTGTATTCAAATAATTCAGTGTTTTATAATGTTAATAGGTGGCTGGATTGGGGAAAAACCCATTGACACAAGTAGGTGTGTGTTTCAGACAAAAATCAAAATTCAGAGGAGTACTAATTTTAAATGAAGTGTCTTGTTTTTCTGTTTTCTATCTTCAAACTGATCTTTTAGATAGTAAGCTCTCTGAGGCCTGGCTGGCTTCATTTTGTCACAGACAGCAAAAGGACAGCCTCAGCTAAGAAGGATGTGATGTCAGTCAGACACTGACTAGCACAGAGGTTGCATTTTCTAAGTTACCATCATTAAGTAAACATTAAAAAAAAAAAAAAGAGGAATCCTACCTTTCCTTGGTTCTGCAGTGGCATTTTGGCAGTGCAGTGCTCTCCCTGAGGGGAAAGATATTAATATAGATAATGTTACAACCTGCAAGCTCCTGCATGTTCAAGGGAACAAAGGAAGAGAATAATGAAGCAGCAGTAAATAAAATTAGCAAGTTAGTTTCTCTCATTCATTATGTAATTTTCAGTGTAAGGCTCCAGTTCAAGGTGAATTAGGTACAAACATAATGACAACGTAAATCTCACATTGTATTTTCTTTCACTACTGTAGTGTAGGGTTTTGTTCTTTTTTTTAAGTCTAAATGAACACATGGTTAAGGAGAAACTCAAACTACCACTCTTTTCAGGTTTCTACAGCACAGTAGAAGTTAATAGCATTGCCATTCCAATTGCAGGATGTCTTCTCAAGTATAATTTTTTATCTTATATCAAAGGTGATGATTTTTAAAATAAGAGTGGAAGACAGCAAGAGTAAAAGGAGTTATGCAGTACTGTGTACTTTTTTGTAGTCTTGAAGGTAAGTACACTGTTTTTCTGATGGACTGATCCAATTGCTTGTCTCTTTTGGTGCAGAAGAGAGATCTCTGGAGTGTGAGGCTTGAAGGTAGCCTTGGGCTTTGGTGAGTCACTGGGAATGAGTTGGGAGGTAACTGCATCAAAGAGATTACTGCCCACTGTAGCAGGGCAAATTTTTAAAATTTTTTTTCCTGCAGAGAATGAGGGTACATACAGTGTGTGTTTACCTCTAATAAATGGTCCTATCTTTAGTGATTGTGTACTGCACTAAATTAATTTCATGGTTCAAGTGTGACTTGGAACCATTCAGCAAAAGCCATACTGTAGTTGAATTTACAGTCAATGGTTAAAGTAAATTAAGAAAAGGGGGAGGTGTAGCAGTGACTGGTTTACTCAAACAGGAAGAGAAAGATCTTCCTCTGCTTTTAGCGAAGAGAGGAAGAAAAGCTCCGTTGCACAGTCTCCTCCAAGTATCCTTCTTGCTAATATAAAAATTGACAAGGAATAAGTTTAAATATTAAAGTGAAATAATGCAGTGGGAGTGAAGAAACCACATGTCACTTAAACCCCAGGGTGAATACCTAAAACAGTATTTGAGGTGTAATCAATAATGAATACGAAAGCACTTGTTTCCTCTAAAAGATTTGTATGCTAATTTTAAACGTCTAAGGCCACGAACATCCGAAATATAGACATAATGTGCAGACTCGTAATTCCAGTTCAGTGATTTTGCTTGTTCTTTTCCAACATGTAAAAATAGTCTTTTGAAGTCTGTTAAAGGACAATGGCAAAAGAAATGTAACCTTGCAAAAACATATACTGTTGATTTATGTCCATTCCTGTTAAAAAAACCCCAACATTCTATTCAAAGTCTAAACACCTTTGGTAATCTCACTGTTAGGCCATTAGGATTTTAAAATGGATAATTATATTTAGGAAAAAATCAACATTACATTAAAATGTGCTGTTTAAAATGCAAGAAAAAAAGCTATTTTGTCCTTGAAGTTGATCTTGGTAAGTATAAGTTTTTCTTCTAAAGTTTATTATGAAGGGAACTGGAATGATTTAATAGCTGCAAGGTTTTGCAGTACTGGCCTAAGCTTATCCTTTTAGATTCCTTTGCTCGTCATGCAAAACCTGTAATGTAATAAATGCACCAGAAAGGACAAAGTCTTACTTCACTCTCTGTCTTTCACAAGGATAGTATGCTGGATGGCACTCTGCTCTAAGGCTGTTAGGTGCAGTGTGTAAGTGCTCTGTTTCTGGTGCAGCAGTAAGCTTGTCATGCTTTAAGCAACAGCTTAAAAAAAACCAACCAACAAACCCAAAGCAAACTCAAACCTAACCTTGCTGAAGGCATGGTGAGGGCTGGGATGGGAGGTATTCACAGAACCAAAACCACAAGTTACAGGAAGTGGCTGCTAAAAGTCCCGTGATTCCTTTGGGGGTGTGTGTGTGTCACAGCCTTTTGGACAGAATGAACCAAGAGGCTAACAGGACTGTGCCACTGTGCCACTTGTGCAATTTGGACTTTCTCAGTTCCTTATAAGAGCAGAACTGTCTAGGGAAGCGTTCATGCTTTTGGACTTCGTTACTGGCCTGAAGTTTGAAAAAACAGGTTTTTAAGCAAACTTGTATATAACATATATACATTTCTGTCTATAATTGGATTGTTAAAAATTTGCTCATTATAGGCCTATTAATACGGCATTGAGTTTTATGGATTTCTGGAGAGCATTCAGTTGTGCCTCTCTGTCTCTCATTCTCTTGTTTTTAGGTAAGTGATGTTTAGGAGTTGTGTGTGCAATCCCACACAGTTATATCTGCCTGTCCCACCGTTCCAGTTTAGGAATTTGCATGGTCAGTCCTATTGCTCCCTATAAAAGGAAGTATGTGAGAAGGGGGAAGGAGGAGTTTGTCAGTGATGAGGGGACGAACCTGCCTTTTGCTATTCTTGGAAGCTGCAGCTATGCTTTTATTTTAACTACTGTCCTAGACAAAACGCTATAGATACTTTACATCTGTAATCTAAATGTATGACATCAAGTGTTGCTTGGTATAATTTAGAGATGTGAAAACAACAACAGAACTCTTCAGCTTGGGATATTTCTGTCAGATGTTTTATTTTTAGTAAAAGGGGATAATATACCCAGCCTTAACCCATCCTTTTGGATGTCAGGTCATCTACGCTCTTATATTTTCCAGACTGTTTTTTTAAAATTATGTTCTTCTGGTCTCTCTGGCTCTGCTTGCTTTCCTTGTGCCAAACTGCCCTTCTCCCAACCTTCCCTCTCCTTACAAGGCTTTGGAGGAAGTCTTGCAGCTTTTATAGTTGCTGATTCCCCAGAGCTATTGGAGTCACAGCAGTTTGCATCTCTCTAGTTAGCTTATCTACAAACAGAAAGAGACAACACCCAGGAGGTTTTTTGCCTTGGATTTTTTTTTCTTTTTTAAAGTCAGGAGAAAGACTTTCCTGTCACTTTATCTGTGAAAACACTGGAGAAAATGCATACAAGATGAGGCTTCTCTCTGGGCAATGCATGCAGGCTACCCTGCCCAGGAGAAAAAGAATGAAGGTTTGCCTGGAGCCAGCCAGGCATCCCCCCAGCAGCATGGCAGCACCTTTCAGGTCTTGTCTTGCAGCTGGGATCTGGGGCTCTGCGCTCAGAGGAAACACTTTTACAGCAGTCACCTTTACCCTTGCTGCCTCTGCATAAAAGCAGTTGGCACCTGGTTTCAACCTTTTTCAGAGTTGCTGGAAGGCTCCTGTCAGTCACAAAAACACTTGGCTTGGGGTTGTGAATTTCCCTGCTGTGGTTGTATGGGACAGTTGGGCTGTTTTCCTTACCTGCTACTATGCCAGCACTAAACCTTGATGGGAAAGGAGGATGGAGTAGTCCTCAGGTGTATTTCCTGAGGATGTAGTTCAGTGGAAATGGAAGAATGGACATGGATGACGAGATGATAGAATTGGGGTAGCTGAAGGTGATGCCAGTGAGAAGGGCAACATCACACAGCTGATGATTACCCCTGTGGAAAGTAAATTTATGGCTTTCCTTTGGATCTATAACTAAAGCCTGGATTTCATGAATGGAATGATAAAATCAGTATTCAGCTGTACGTAAACCTTTTTGTAATCAAAACCAGGCTATTACATTTCTACCTGCTAGAGGTCTGCAGACTTTTGTGTTCCTAAGGACATGTTGGTGTTGGGTGCCAAGGCTGTACCTTGTCTTTCACATGTTTGTGTCTGTATGATATTGACACATAAATGAATGTAATAGCAGTATTTACTAGAGGTATATTTGCATAGATGGTATTTGAAATTTGGTGGGTTTTTTAAGGGCCTGTTAGAGGTGCCATTATGAGAAATGGTTTGCTTTTAGGCCATCTTTCTCTCTCTCTTTTTTTCCTTTCTTTTCTTTTTAATGAATGTTCCTTCATTCTGCCTTTTTGAAGAGCCCTCATCCTTTCTCCTTCCCTAGAGGCTTGTGGTTTGATTAAAACTAACCTGAACCAACACAGTACTAACATGATACCAGAACAAGGCAGATGGAGAGAAAATGTTCAATTTAACTTATGAACACCCTTTATTTAGAATAATATATTCATTAGAGCAGCAGCTGTGAATCACCCTGGAGTTGACTAGCTACATCTCCTATTTCACATCTGTCAGCCAAGTTTAATACAAATGGAAATGTAACAGTTTCTCAGTGGTCTTCTAGTTCAAAAGTTAATGATGGATAGCAGTAAAATATTAAGATATGTTCGCCCCCCCACCTTCTGTGCTAAAGGAAGTACTCATCCAGGGTTGTCCAAGTCCGGTAAACGGCAAAGTAGCAGATTATAAAACTTTTCTTAACATGAGCCATTTGAGAATATATTTACGTATAGCAATTTCATCTTACCTTTGAATAACAGGGATGTAAAAGGATGATTTCTCTTTTCCCCCCCTCTCCGTTCAATCTGATGTATGAGTGAAAACAGCTTAATGAAAACTTCACTCAGCATGTGGGCATGAGTAGCATTTCTGTTTTTGCCATATCCTGTATATGAGACATTTGGAATTGGCTTTGTAAGAGCCTTACCCTAGTGAACGTATGTGTTTTCACTTTCTCTGGAACATTGGATTTTTACTGGCATTAGCTTTTTGTTTTTCATAATCTGTCCAGAGCTCTGGGCAGTGTATGTATATATCCAGGTAATGAGTGTGTGCATGTATACTTCTCAAGACTCCCTACCTTTCAGTACTCTAAATTTGAGTCTCTAAAAGCTTTTAGGGTTAATCTCTCCTACTTAATTAAACCCCTTGATATCTGTCATATCAAAAGCCATGTGCTCTTCTTTCAATCAAAGTTTTCATGTTATAAAGTGTAACCTTGATTAGTAGTCTAAAGTACATGTAACTATTTTCTATTCATGGTTTTCTTGCTGATAAATTTTACTTGGAAACCAGTTGGAAGCTCACGTAGAACAGAGTGTAATATTTCTTTTGTATTACTTACCCTGTATTAAATGAGCAAATGCCTTCTTTGCTCATAGAAATTCGAGTGCCCTCAAGATAGATGGGCTTTTGAAGGAATTGATTCTTGAACTACAGTGATTAATTCTTGCACACAACAGTGAAGAGCACTAAGATTTTGTCAAGCATGGACAGAAAAATATCCATAGCTCTGAATATAAAATATATTGCTTGCTTCTCTGAGAAAGCAAACTGCAACTCTGTAGTTTCCTCTGAGATGGTGGTGTCTAAACCAGTCTTATAACTTCATAAAACTTACCAGCCTTCCTACCTTAAATGTAGAGAAGAGTCATTCAGGATCGCACCCAGATGTTAGTTTTACTTGCACGATGGAGCACTGACAGGATTTAGTCGGAAAACTAAAAGATGCTGCAAAAAGCCAGGAAGAGCGACTCAGATGTGATTGAAGGAAAATGTCAGCTTGCTGTGCTGAAGTACTTTTATTCCTTAGGCGTGTGTGTCTTCTAAACGACAAATGTCTTTCACTTCTTGATGCAAACAGTTCCTTATGTTTTATGCAGTATTATGCAGCCATCAGACTCCTTGTGCCTAGACCTTAGCTTGAGAGTGGTTACAACTGCTTGTAAAACAGGTATATTTATATACTGCTTACACTGCTATACTTTTACATACCTGAAAATCAGCCAATCAAACAGAACTATTTCCAAGTCAGTTGACAGGGGGGCATGTTAGTTAGGCATGCAATTAGTGACCTAAAGTTTACTTGAACATAAGTACTTGAGATGACTCTTCAGGCCTAGAGACTGGGATGGAGGCAGACCATAGCTAAGGATCCTGTCAACTCTCTGAAGGATTAATTTTCCTTTATAACTGAAGATTCCTTCCCCTCTCTATCCCTATCCCCTTATCCCC
Source organism: Jacana jacana (assembly GCA_013400555.1). Taxonomy (NCBI): domain Eukaryota; kingdom Metazoa; phylum Chordata; class Aves; order Charadriiformes; family Jacanidae; genus Jacana; species Jacana jacana. Next base: position 11,874 of record VZTM01003462.1, on the reverse strand, counting down.
TCTATCCCCCCAAAACTTGACAAAGTAAAATAAGACCCGTTTGGGAAGAAACCCATGTGCATGTATCTAAAGTTAGCATATCAAAAAGTAGGTTGCTATTGGAAATATTTTTCTTTGGGAACTAACTGCTTTATGTTATACTAATTTGTTTCTACATATCTGCTAAATAAATTAACTTCAAGGGAGGTAGTAAAGCTGTTTTCAATTAAATAAAACAAATAATAAGTTAGATGCCGGGAATTTGAAAAAAGACTTGATATATAATATGGTTATGAATTCTTGGTGACTTTTACTGTGTCTTAGAAAAATACATTCTGATTTAACTACATAAATGGAAACATACTTTGCTCTTGAACTGCATGACTAGTAAGCTCTTTTTTAAGAAAGACAACTGAAAAATGACCCCACCAAAATACTTAATAAGGTAAATTTTAAACTCTGACATATGACTGCTATGGAAATAGTCCCTCTAGTGTACTGCTGCTGTAAGTATGCATAGGAAGGTCTGATGCGATTTACTGAAGAGTGTGGCTGCAGGAAATTACAAAATAACGTTTCAGCAAGGAATATGAAAGCGCTTACGTGAACTGGAGAGTCTGACATGCAACAGTAAGTCAAGTGAAACAATAATAAATACCAAGCCCAAAGAAATCTGCTTCAAGAGTAATTCATGAAGTAAAAAGTTCATGTGTAGTGTGATACTGTTGCTCCTGCCAGCTGCACGCTAAATTTGAATGAGGAGCAGAGCCACTCGCTGGGGTGTGGGCTGAGGTACGTTTCCTCTTGCAGGGCCATAGATTTGAATTTCATGACATATTTTGCATAAACTCACTATATACTGAAAAATAAACTTGGATGTTCTCATCTTCTTGAAGTAAGCGTGGCTTTGATGTGACTTCTAAAGACTTGGTTAACCTCTGTCTGACAGCATTAGTCAGTGCAAAGGAGCTATATTGAGGTGGGTGCAGGTGGGGCTCTTGTTTATGCCTGAAAGTCTCTTGCTAACATCTCCCAATTTCAGGTTCGCTGCAGGAGACTTATTGAGTTTTCCAGTTTGAACAGATGTAGTTGTTACAGGATGTTTTGGAATACAAAAGTTTCTTTTTTTCTTGTGTCTTACTTGGCCAGAGCATAAATACAAATCTTCACTTGGTATCTAGTTTTCAATATCTGTTCCTGATAGTAGCATGTGTACAAAGCCCCTGCAGCCTCTGTTGCAGACCAGAGCCAGCTGTGGAAGCCCTGTTGGTCTGGACTTTGTACAAGCAAGTAGTGCTACTTCTGCAATTAAGCTAGGATCCACTTTAGCCTTGTTCAAAAGTATGAGTATCCATCCGAGTCCTTGCTGTGGAAGAGAACTGGGCAATCATTTAGGGTTAAACGGGTAAAACAGATTAAAGCTCTAGTGAAAGGAAGAGAGCAAGGCAAAAAAAGCACATGAAAAGCATTAAATTGAATGTTACGGACTTTGATGTGTATGGTACACTGTAATTTTGGAGTTCAGAATTGCACTATATTATAGCTTCCCTCACATCAACTGTATAGGGCTTCAAACTATTGCCATTTTAAAAAACTCAGTCTTTCTCAGTTTGTTGAAAATCAGACATTACTCGATGATCCCAAGGGTCTTTTCCAACCTGAATGATTCTATGATTTTGCTGGGTTTAGTGTTTTGATGAATGTCTATTGAAACTTTGTTTTTCTGACAACTCAACCCATACATAACTGTGACTTTCTCTGTGAACCTAGAAATTCGGGAATTCCTAATTAAGTTCCTGCAGTGTCTCAGAATGAAAGAACTGAAATTTTCATGTGGAAGGAGAATCTTTCTTTGCCCCGCTTCATGCTGGAGCAAATAAAGTTACACGTATGTGATACTGAAATAGTATGTTGATTTGCTGGGTTTAGTTCATGTATGAGTACTTGTGAACTTGTGTACTTGTGTGAGTATTCCTGACATTCTCTCAGCTTTCTTTAACAAAACCACAACAGCAAGAAAAAGACCTTTCAGTAGAAGCTGTTCTGTTTTTTGACAGAGTGCTGTTTAAGTTGTGCTTTAATAGGAACCATCCATGGCCAAGCATTACCTTTTATTTTGTGGAAGTTATATCTGTTTTCAGTTATATATTTTCATCTTAAATACACACTGGGGTGGTTAAGTGTTTTCAATTCTTAATTGTTTTGGTATGAAATGGAGAATAGGAATCTCTGCCCTTTACTTCTCCCCATTTGTGATACCAGTGTGGCCATGCTTTATCACATACTTGTGGAGAATGCACTGCATCTCTGAGATACTGACAGCATTTGTGATGACTACCATTTTCTTCTTAGCGGATTATCCAGTGATCAGTTTTCGATAGAAGTCTGCCCATGTGCATCCTAGCATGTTAGCTTGCTCTTCCTGCGGTGCCAGCCCTTTTTCAAAGAGCAGTGTAAATTATTAGTTGTCTTCTGTTGTTCCCAGTCATATATAGTTCCTTTCCTTTTCCTGTGTGTATGTGTTATCATAAACACTGCTCTGGCTTCCTCAGTGTGTGGTGGCTTTTACCCCTTCTCGCCCTTGCTTTTTTTCTCTTTCTTTTTCTTCCTTAAATGATGGTTTCACATTAGTTCCCTGAAAAAGTTTTTCTATTTTGTGTAATTTATAAGTCTCGCTTTTCTTTGTGTACATACTGATAGCCGTAAAATGTAATTTGGTGGTCTATTTTGGGAATAAAATTTTTTTTTTAGTTATCTTCATAAAATTAATAATTTTGTACACATAATCTTCATTGTTATCTTGAAGCATCCCTAATAAGCTGTGAAGTGTAAGCCAACTGGGTCTGATTATGTGAGATAAGTTAGAATTTCTCTAAGGAAAAAGGTTTGCGTGGGTAGAATAGTTTGCAAAAGATTTTCTGAGTGCTGGGAAATAACACGTTGAAAGGAGAAAGGGATATTTAGTTCACCAGACTCGTCCCCCTCTGTTTTGATAATCATTAAACTTGTTTTCGTGTGATTTTGTCAATCAGTGTTCACTTATCTGTCAGGATGGATACTTTTGCCAGCTGTTGAATTTTGAGTTAACTTTCCATAGTGTCTTGTCTCATGCAGCTTAGCAGTCTTTGCAGTCCTGCACTGGGATTCTTGCAGGTGTGCAGAGCCAGGTTCTTGTCTGGTACAGAAACTGGAACTCCCCAGCAACAACAAGACTTTTCAAAGGGATACTTCTTCCTTTTTGACCTCCTGACTAATGTGACATAGTTTTAAATTAACTTAAATCAACTTTTATTCACAATTTCCAGAACTTATTCTAGGTTGTATTGTATTTCTTCTACACACAGGGGTGTTAATGTGCCCACACACCTCTGATTATGTTCATAGCATATTAATTTGTTTTGATGATTATTCTATAAGGCAAAGCCAGATTTTCTGTGACATTAATTTTCACAGCAGCTTAAATTAAGCCAAAATGTTACTTTCACAGAAGTAGTGTAGCTTACTTGATTCTGAATTGTACTGATCTGCGTATGAGACCTGATTAACTTTGGAGGCTTTATAACTTCAGTCTAATCTCTGTGGTTTTTACTTTGTCATTCTCCCGTGTGAACATGTCATTGTCCTTCCTTTGAGAGATGTGCTTTTAACTCTGTACTTTTAACTTTTATGGTCAGGCTAGTCTAGTAAGTAGAACTTCAAAACTAAACAATTTTAATTGTAGAGATTATTCCCAAATGCCCATGGAACTTAGAATTGCTATACTGAATTTTTATACTACTGATAAAAAACCTTCTATGGAGATTTTATTTTAGCCTAATACAGATTTTAAATTGTACAGACCAAAGTTGAAACTTTGGGGAAGTTCAGGGGAACCTTGTCATTGGAACTATGGAATTTCAGACAGTGTCATTTTGGCTCTTTTTGTCTCTCTAGCAAATCAGTTTTGCCAATCTGATAGCGCTCAAAATAAGAGAAAATATTTGTGACAGATAGGCCATGTGAGGCAGAGAACAAGTTGGTTTTGTATTACAGCTCTTGACAGCAAAATAAAATGACAATTTGTATGTGTATTTTACCCTCCCTAATGTTCTCCCTCTCTTATTGTATAACCTTGAGCACTAATAGGAGGTATTTTCTTAGAATGAGATCTTCCAAACTGCTGTCATCTTCTAAAAATAAACAAAGCTTATGGGCTGAAATGTGCAGCTGCTTTACCTATTTGGCTACTGAGAAACTCCTTCGCAAGCCAATCCTAAAGACGAGGCTTTCTGCTGATTGGGCTTTTGGCTCCCTCTTCTGGCCAGTGTTTGAAAAAGCTCAAATGAATACTTTCAGATTTTCTGTCTGGAGCTACAATAGGAAAAAAATATATCTTCAGAGCAGTCTGTAAGATAAAATTTGATTGCAATTGGTTACAATTGCATCTAAGCCCAATTGCAAATTGAATGTCTTAATTTGTGACATACATGACCTAGTTTTTAATCCACTTAAGTTGGCTTTTTCTTGTGTTAAAACATGTAAATAAGAGATTTATCCTTTCCTCTCTTCGTGCTAACATCATATTCCCCAGTGCAAAAGCAGTGAATATCAGCAGTGGAAGTTCAGTATTTGGCACGGCCAGATTCTGTCAATATTATTTGATGTTAAATGGTGTTACTGTTAGCTAGAAACCAGAGAACAAGATGTTTTATTGTTTCTGTTCTACAACTAATCATGGTTTATGTTTTCTTCTTCTTCAGGTGATAGAAACACTTTCAAAACTTTCTCGCACTCCTATCGCGTTAGGCACAGGAATAAGGTATGTTATTGCCCTAGTGAGTGGTGGGAATAATGCCTTTTGCATGATGCTATTTTCAAAAGTTAAGTAGTAGTATAGAATCATGGAATCATTTAGGTTGGAAGAGACACTTGGGATCATGGAGTCCAACCGTCAGCCCTACTCTACAACAGTCTCCCCTACGCCATGTCCCTTAACACCACATCTAATTGATTCTTAAACATATTCAGGGATGGTGACTCCACCACCTCCCTGGGCAGCCCCTTCCAGTGACTGACCACTCTTTCTGTGAAGAATCCTTTCCTAATGTCCATCCTAAACCTACCCTGCTGCAGCTTGCCACCATTCCGTCTCGTTCTATCGCTAATTACCCGTAGAAAGAAACCAGCACCAACCTCTCTATGATGTCCTTTCAAGTAGTTGTAGAGAGTGATGAGGTTCCCCCTCAGCCTCCTCTTCCTTAAACTAAACAGTCCCAGCTCCTTCAATCACTCTTCATAAGATTTATGCTCCAGGCCCTTCACGAGCTTCGTTGCCCTCCTCTGCACTTGCTCCAGCACCTTGATATCTCTCTTGTGTTGAGGTGCCCAGAACTGGACACAATACTCAAGGTGTGGCCTCACCAGTGCTGAGTACAGGGGGACAATCACCTCCCTACTTCTGCTGGTCACACTATTTCTTATACAAGCCAGGGTGCTACTGGCCTTCCTGGCCACCTGGGCACACTGCTGGCTCATATTTAGCTGTTTGTCAACCAGCACCAGGTCCTTTTCTGCCAGGCAGCTCTCCAGCCACACTTCCCCAAGTCTGTAGCGTTGCATGGTGTTGTTCTGGCCCAAGTGCAGGACCCGGTACTTGGCCTTGTTGAAGCTCATGCTATTAATGTTGGCCCATCGATCCAGTTTATCAAAGTATAGGCAATATCCCCCAGTAAGAATTTCTCTGGTTGTAAACCAAAATTCCCAGTGAACATCTAAGGCTCTGGACCTCTGAGGAGCTTCAAAAGGGTATCTTCTATGTTTGGTTACCCTTACTGAAGTGTCTGAACTACATTTTCACCTCGTGAAAGAATGTGCAGTTAGTATTACAGAACTTGTGTGACAATAGTGACATGTGGATTGTAAGTTAGGCTGATGCAGTGCTGATAGATGTAGAGGTGAATAGGTTTTCTTTTTCTCCCTTATAAAAATCAGCAAAATGGCTGAGTTTGCGTTCTTTTTGAAAATGAGAATCTCACAAAAACCCCCACAAAATCTCACTTTGTGAACTGTAATTGTGGGTTGTGAGAGAAGGTGTAGAACTTAATGGTTTGGTGTTCTCCATCCTTTAGAATGGTTTAATTCATCAGTCTTATCATATATGAATGGATGATTTTAAAACACAGACAAAATTCCATGGCCAATCCTGTACTAAAAAAAGTAATTAATATTCTCAATTGAAAAACTGACATTGATGTGTATTAGTAGTGATTTATAACAACCCCATCCAGTAGAGTTTATTATATTAAGTATCATTTCATACATACAAGTCTAAATACATGTGTATTGTTCATCAGAGAAAGAGGGAAATGTACAAACATGTTATCATGTACAGTGCTCTTTGTGAAAATTTTAGAAACCAAACAAAACCCCACTATGTGACAAGACTAGTAGGGTCTATAATTCATGTTATTTTTCTTTCTATAGGCCCTTCCCTACAGAAGAAAGTGTTGATGATGAAGATATCTACAAAAGTCTTCCTGATTTAATAGAGTATGTTGTAAATCTTTAGTTAAATTAAAAAATTTGTCTTTCAGTTGTGTACTATTATTTATATGATTATATGGAATGCATGGCTTTAATGAGAATGGGATATTTATTTGATTTAAAAAGGGGTTTTTAGCCATTATGCTGACCAAGAATTAATTATGAAAGCTTATCTGAATGATTGTAATACATTTCTATATGTAAGAAAGCATGTTTCTTAGAGCACTTTGGTAGCAAAGTAAATAATGAATGTGGTTTAAATTTTCTGTGTTTAATACAAGAATGCTTTTGTAGAGTTACATTATCAGTTGTAAGGGACCCAAGGAAATGGTCTTGAACTTGCAAAGAAAATGTGTGTTTGGATCATAATTCAAGTGGGTCATTTCCCAAAGGTCAATGAAATTCTTTGTGTGAGTGCATTTACCTCTCTAGGTAAGTGTTTGCAGGATTGGCTTTGAGTTACAAGTGAGATAGATGTGAGCATACTGTAGAGTATTGAATGGTAGACTGCAGCTTTATCTTGCAGACTGGTGAGATAAATACATGTGGGCGTAAAAAAATTGTCAAGAAGAACTAGTCTTGTAAACTACAGCTAGGATTTCTCAAGATCCATTAGGAATCATGTTGGACAAAAGTTAGGATCAGAGCTCACTGTCCCGAAGCTCAAAGTTCACCAGTGTTCACCTCACTAGTGCTCATCTGGCTCTACTTTGGCTCTGGCCATGTTGTATGTTGCTTATTGTTATGTGGGGAAGTAGCTGCTCTTCACACAGTGGATTTGTTTCTTTACTGTCTATAAAGAAGGGAAACTCCACCACGGTTGGCATCACTCAATTTGTCACCTTCCCTGCAAAGCTTATCCTTGTCTCCTGCAGCTGCCTGACTGTCTCATAGCTGCTTTTCACTCTGTGTAGCTGAATGTGCAGAATGTAGGAGTTGCAGGCTCCTCTGAGACCCAAGTGGTCTAGAGGTGATGTCCTTATCTCTTAGATGTGGTGGCATGAACACTGAAAATAATATTTCTATCAGTTCTTCAATGGGTATACAAATTCAGTAGTGGGAGACAGTCTTCATTAAAAAAAATAGCAAATCATATAAAAGAAATTGAGATCTGTAGCTCTTCTTTTGCATCAAATCACCAATATTACTCACTGAAATTTGATAGTTACACCCTGTCTCAATTGTGGAGCAATTAAAGAAGTACTCTCTTCCTAAGAAACAAAATGCCAGTGAATGATGCAAATGGTTCACATATTTTAGTCTCCTTTAATTAGTAAGTGTATCTGACTAAAATTAATTGAATTGTCCCTGAGTTTTAAATGGTGTCTGAAGAATTTAGAATAAATTTAAGTCTTCCTGTCAGAAAGAGCTGTAGTAGTTAAATGTTTTGATATTTACTGTGCCTTTTACCAGCTTTTGTTCCCTGGAGCCTAGGTACTAAAATGGAGTGTCTGTGCTGCATCTGACACAGCTGCTAGTGTTTAATGTGAAATGCTAGCTCACCATCCTCACTGGTGCAAGCTGAAATGTTAGACTAACCTGAAGCACATGAGATTTCTAGCTCTCCGGAGGCATGGTATCTCTTGGAAAGGAAGGAATGTGAGCACTTTCTGCCTTCTGTTGAATCCCCCAAATATATTTTGTTAACCATTCCATTTGTTGAAACTTCTAATACTCACTGACTTTATCCTTCTGATGTCATCAATTTAAAAAAAAACCAACCCAAACACCAAAAACATACCAAACAAATAAACAAAACATATTGAATGAGAAATAAAAAAATCACTTGGTTTCTCTACGTAGTCCTAACTACAGGCATAGTGATCTTTTTTAGCATTTCCAAGTAGTCCATGTGACAGGTGTGTTGGTAGCAATTCTCATTTATTTTGATTCCTTTGAAATCGTTAGTCTCTGCCAGTAGAACTTCTGATTTTCTCTTCTTCAGTACTGATGATCCACTTACAGAAATGATGTTATCAGCATATCTGATGAAGTAATTATTATTATGACTAGACTATTTTCCATATCTCTTAGAGTTCTTTTGTAGACATACCCTAAGAAATGTGAGTGAAAGAAATATTATGGGCTTGATACAGTTCTAGTGCCAAGTAGGCAAAACTGCAGCATGACTGACTTTACTGAAGCTGAATTAGCTGCGGGTGGAGTTGAGTGTTGACTTCATGCTGAAGTATTTCAGTAGTCTGAGTTATAGGAGGACACTTGTGCATATTGTTTTTGGTTGAACTGTCTGCTTTTCAGTTTGAAAGGTGTCTTTTTTGAGCAGCTGATGGTTGCTGTGAGCTGATTAAGATATTGGCTCGTGGTGTGGAGGTACAGACTCTGAGCTGCTGGCTTTTCAGTCTTACTGTATTTTACTCTAGGTAATCTTTTCTTTAGGCAGGAAGGAGACCTCAGTAAGAGAAGAAGCAGCTCCTCTTCTCTGAATGTGGTGGGAAAAGGGACAAAGGGAGCAACTGGAATGTTCCTTGCGACAAAACTGTCCTGACAGCTGTTTTGGAGGCTTGATTTAGTTCCTGTCTTCAGTGTTGTGTTGATTTTGTACAATTGTATTTTAAACGCATTGAGGAAAGAAAATGAATGGACCTTATTTCCCTTAATTAGTTCCTTCCATTAGATAGTTCTATTAATTAATCTGTTTGTTTGCTGTAGACTTTTTTTCCTGAGGAGTGATCCCTTGCAGAGCTGGTGTTAATTTACCTGTGCTGCACAACTTTTTTTTAACTTGTCTCTTCCTTTCAGTGAAACCGGTGTTGATGAAGATGAGGAGTTGTATGATTGTGTCTATGGAGAAGATGAAGGCGGGGAGGTTTATGAAGACCTAATGAAAGGATAAGAAATAGTGCAACCTGTATGTTTTTTTTGGTAGCTTTTTTTGGTAGCTTTTTTTGAACAACAGTAGTTATGTTTTTGAAAGTTACTATTTGTGAAATTATCTGTTCATAGCTAATTGCACTGGAACTTCACTCATGCTGAGTTGCGTCCACAGCTGTCACGTGCAGTGCATTGTCTCTGGTGTAAGACTTTGCAGGCTGTTTTCCTACGCTATCAGCCTAAAAATGATAGAACATTAATGTCATGGTTTAACCCCAGCTGTCGGCTTAGGACCATGCAGCCACTCGTGCAGTTCTCCCTCTTCCCCCAGAAGAGCTGTGAGAAGAATGAGGAAAGGAGGGGAAAGGACATGGAAAGAGACTTGTAGGTTGAGATAAAGACAGTTTAATAGAGCAATAACAGAATAGGAGAAAGAATAATAATAGTAAAGAAAACGCAAGTCACTGTCCTCTCCATCTGCCCTCCCTGCCCCCCCAGTAAATTGTTGAATTGGCACTGTCTTGAGCAGCAATCTTGAATACCGCCCCTCCCAATCCTCTTCTCTGCTGCTAACCACATTTATATACCAATCATGACATCTATGGTACAGAGTATTCTACTGGACATCCCATCATTCTGTTTAGGCTCCTTATCAGCTTCTATGGGAAAATTGACAAAAGTCCTTGAAAAATATAATTGTCACCTGGGAACAACTAAAACACTTTGCATTATTAATATTCACAGAATCACAGAATGATATGGGGTTGGAAGGGACCTCTGGAGATAATCTAGTCCAACTCCACTGCCAAAGCAGGTCTTCCTAGAGCAGGTTGCAAAGGAACTTGTTCAGGTGGGTTTTGAATGTCTTCAGAGATGGAGACTCCACCACCTCTCTGGGCGGACTGTACCAGTGCTCTGCCACCCTCAAAGTGAAGGTTCCTCCTCATGTTTAGATGGAACTTCTTATGTACAAGTTTGTGCCCATTTCTTATTCTCTCACTGGGCACCACTGAAAAAAGACTGACCCCTTCCTCTTGACACCCACCCTTTAAGTATCTGTAGGTGTTGATGAGATTCCCCTCAGCTTTCTCCAGACTAAAAAGACCCAAGTCCCTCAACCTTTCCTCATAAGATAAATGCTCCAGGCCCCTAATCATCTTTGTGGTCCTCTGCTGTACTGTCTCCAGCAGTTCCCTGTCCTTGAACTGGGGTCCCAGAACTGGACGCAGTATTCCAGGTAGGGCCTCACCAGGGCAGAGTAGATGGGCAGGATAAACTCCCTCAACCTGCTAGTCACATTCTTTGTGATACACTGCAGGATCACAGAATATCAGGGATTGGAAGGAACCTTGAAAGATCATCTAGTCCAATCCCCCTGCCGGAGAAGGAACAGCCAGATCAGATCACTCAGGAACGCGTACAGGAGAGTTTTGAACGTCTCCAGAGAGGGAGACTCCACAACCTCCCTGGGCAGCCCCTTC
>VZTM01003457.1:3113-21668 GCA_013400555.1 Jacana jacana | reverse complement strand
AAAAAAAAAAAAAAAAAAATCCACAGAAAAGAGTAAGAAAATGCATTTTGGCATCTATTCCAAACTTGTCTCCAAAATAAATCTATGGGAATTTGCAGTATAAATGTGCCTTGTGTTCATAACCTATTTTCAAACTATCTTTTGGTTAAATATAAGTTTGTATAGTTTAATGTATTATCGCTCACTTTGCTGTTCTATTCTTCTTTCTCTCTTCCTCTCTTGGCAGATCACAATTTGTCCTTTTGGAATTTAGTCTGTCAGTTCCTTCCTCTTAATGCCTCTTAACATTTTACTCTCTTTTCTGAGTCGACAGTCTTCTTCACCTATTTGCCCTATTCTTGATCCCTCATTTCCCCCATCCTTCTCTTCTGCTTCCTTTCTTATCAACTGTATCTATTTACATGCTGTGTTTGAATTTTCCCGAAGGCTGAATGAACTGTTTGCCGTGTTCCTCTGCCGTGTTCCTCTGATTACGAAGCACAACAGACAACAATACTAATAAAGCTAAGATAGGGTAATTTAAATCTGTTAAAGAAAAACTAACAACAACAGAACACAATGCAATAATCATTCCCTTAACTCAGTGATTTCCCTGCAGCAGAAAAAGGCTTTCTGGATTACATACAGAATAACCTTGGCACAGCTTCATATAAGTGCTGGGGCCTACTAAGAAAATGTTTGATATAATGCCAGCAATGGGCAATAAAACTGAAGTAAATCAAATACTAAATGGGCAGGATGCAGCTTTCTTTAAGGACTGTACAGCACCTAGCACACTCTCCTCACTACCAAAATTTTTAATATTTTTTTTAAGATTTCTAAAAAAGTGTTATCCATAATCATAAATTCCCCTTCCACTAAAATCTAATTTGCCTGTTTCTGATCTAAACTCACTCACAAAACAACAGGTCCTTCAAAACCAGTGATATTAATTATTGCTCTTAACTTATAATTCATTTTATGCAAAACCAAGACAATGCATCTTTTGTTTATAATCTTGGACATTCAACGATGGTTTCAATTAGAGTTTTTTGTTTATACACATATGGACCTCTTAGATTAATTTCCTACAAACAATTGTAATATTGTGTACTGTATGCATAGTAATCTGAACTGCAAGGGCCAGATTCAGCTCTCTTGCAGGTGAGCATAAATCTGATTTGCTGTGATTCTGATACCCACACTACCGGCCAGAGGGTGGAGTGGGCTTAACTCGATGAATTTAAAGCCCTGAATATATCAGATCATTTAGGGTAGATTTCTGTATTAAGTGAGGGATTACATTTCACCTAATGGTCTCCTTAGTGAGTCCAAAACATTGTATTTGTCAGATTTCTTGCAGACAGGCATTCAGTCTTAATCTCAGGTATCAGAAAAGGTACACTGGCCTTCCCATTCCAACAGTACTTTTTTCAATGAGCACCAGTCATCACTACTGAAACGTATCCTTTACTTCTCATTTGAATGCATTTAATTTTGACTTTCAACACTACTGGCTTTTTTCTTTACTTTCAGAACAAGTCTGGAAGAGTGGTGGCTATTAGTACTCAGTATTTTCTTCCTGTGAAGATACTTTAATGCCATTAGTCAATTCAACTTTCAGTTTCCTTCTTGTTAAGATAAGCAGATAATGCTCTAAATTTCTGTTCCTCTCTGTAAGATATTTTCCTCATTGAATAATAAATATTGTGGCCCTTTCCTGCTTGTCCCTTCATTTTTATTTATTTTTTTTAATGTATTTATTTAGAAATGTTTGTAGCTCCCTAACTAATGAAACATGATGCAATAGAGGCGGGGGGTGGGGGAGGAAGGAGGCCTGGATTCAGATTTTAAGCTCTTTGTGATCAAACATATGAAGCCATACTGTAGAGAAAGCTAATTGCATTTCAATTTATTTCCGTTACAGTCATTTTGTCCTCTGAAAGGGCTGCAGAGAAAGCTGGATTATTTTTACACTGTTAAGTAAGACGAGTGGAAACACTTTTAGAGAAAGATCGAGGCCACAGAACACAAATGGACAATGGATCTCTGTGTTACAAAGGTGTTGTTCAATGTTTTGCTCCCTGTAGACCGTTCACCGAGCTGAGCCCATGGATCAAGCAGAGAGCATGGTCCTAAACGCTATCAGAGGAAGCCAGCAAGATAAATGCCGTTTTCCTTTTTTATTGGTCATGCTGGGCATGGCCTATTATCTTTAAATGGACTGAGCAGTTACTGCAGAGAAAAGAACAAGGATACTATCTCTACCCAGGCTTGTTATAGTCTCCAGGGCAAAGACTGCGAGACACTGCTGATAAACAAAGCAACTGCAAAAGCTAATGTTGCTCCTCTGTAGACAAGACAGAAAAGGCAAATATTTAAAAAGCGGTTGTTCATAAATTATGTTCATCCCCACCCCCATCAAAAATCCATTAACAAGGAAATTTTTCAGGCAAGTAAACTCTGCCCTAGGAACACATGTTCAAGATTTTTTTTCAGACTTAACCTAAATTAAGGTCAGCGACCTTAATCCTTTCCATTGTGATTGCCTTGTGCACTAGGAATCCAATAGGATAGAACAGGCTAATGAATGAAAAACTCATTCAGCTGCATCATATTCATTCATCCCATCCTATCTCATCCAAAGTAGGCAGAAAAAATCGACTTAGTTATGATCATCTACTCCAGTTGTATCCCATAACATATTTCTCTTTTATATTTTCCTCTTTTAGGCCTTTGCTTCAATTCAGTGTTACTGGTCTAGTTCATCAGCTGATTTAAATCAATTTGATTCAATTCACCTCTGAGGGGCTGCATCAGCCCCCATTTCTCAGCTAATCACTGCTGGCAATGCCTCTATTTTCCACGCCACCCAGTCCTGTGCTGGGAACTCAGCTGGTAGGACTTTCTGCATCTTGCCATCTGTATTACGATACCCTGCTGCTTTCTGCTCTTCCTCCATATCTCATTTTTTTTCAATTCAGTCTTTTATCTTACTTTATATTATTCAAAACTTAGTCAGTTACCTACCACTGTCTTACTCTGTTTTGTAAGAGCAATGTCACACACACGTGCACCCTGAGCAGCCCTTCTCAGATGCCCGAGTACCTGTTATGTCTTTTTGGCTGCGTTTCCCGGGTTTCATAGGTGCTTCCTCCACATCACAACAGCACCCTGCCAGCCATGTACTGACCCATGGCAAATTCAATCACTAGAGTTTTACGATATTCGCGCCTAAGGATTACTCACAAACTTTACATTAGCATACGCTTCAGTAAACTAATTTGAAAAATGCTACTTAAGGAATGTCTGTATTCTCACATGGACACTCTGGCTTACACGCTTAACATGAAATACAGTTCTGCAAGTAAGCTACCATGAAGTCTTTGGAAACAAATAAATATGGTTTTGTGTTGTGTTGACAATGAGAGCAGCTCACTGCACTGAGCTGGCAAATGAGCAACGCAGAAGTACTGATTCATTTCCCAAGACAGCTAGCTTATCTTACTAGCAACAAAATGGTGAATCTGAAAGAAAATGTGGTCCAAAAGTCACAGGCCTCTCCCCAGTCCGGAGATCTGAGTCAGAAATAAGTGTAGAAGTTGTGATGATATTTATACTTAGTCTGATCCTTTTAAGTTACTTTTGAAAGCTGATTACTTGATCGCAGTTTTTTTGTTGCTGATGCAAAATTCACTCTGTCAAATTACTGACAAGTGGCACTGAACTACAAAAGTGCTATATTAATACAGATTATGATGATTAATAAAATTATTAAAAATTGATTCAATGGTACTCCAACTTATAACTCAGAGAGAGATGAGGAGGAAGAGTATCTCTATCTCAGTTTGAAGACATTTATGGCTTAGAAGTTAACAAAGCTTTATTATATATGATGGCAGCAGACCCTGAAAAACTCCTATACAATTGCTTTTCGGCCCATGACTTAGCTTCTTAGGAGTTTTTCGGTGTCATAGTCTTGGATACTCAAATTAAACCATATCAGCTTTTCCTGGGGAAAATAAAATAAAATAAAATAAAATAAAATAAAATAAAATAAAATAAAATAAAATAAAATAAAATAAAATAAAATAATAATAATAATAAAAAAATATATATATATTAGAAATGACCCATTATAGGGTAATGGTCCCCAGGGCAAGAAAACTGTACTGCCCACACAGCCTCAAATCAAAGGGATCTCAGAATACACGAACTTTGCTGGAGCAAAGTCCTTCTAACTTCAATAGCTGTCCAGGATACGTAAAAGAAGAAGCTTTTTGATAATAATATTCATCTTTTCCAATGCTTTTCTGTTAGTCCCCAATGTCTGTAATGTGTGACAGCTTTCCATGAGGAAGGATGCATGTTAAAATGTATGATAAAAATCACTTACAGATAACCTGAAAGAACAAAACCAAATTATTCATCAAGAAACTTGCCACATCCTCAGTTTTCCGTTATACACTGAGCTTTCATAACCAGTTTCACAGGGTTTGTCATAGTTAAAGTGGTTTTGTCTACATTTATTTCTAAGTTCTGTGGGTTTATTTTTTTACTCTTAGTGTCAGTGAAAACTGAGTTTCTCATATGATTGGTATTGTGGAAGAAGAAAGTTGCAATACTATCCCAGCTCAAGCCCCCAATTCCATACAAATTTGAGGTTAATAATTCTAGGTAATAACATAACATCACTTCACAAATATTGTTTCCCTGCTCTGATAAGCGGTATCATTTCAAGAAAGCCTCATTCAAAACATTTTTCTGTTCGGTTTTTCACAGAAATTAATGCATTGCAGACAATTGCATAGGTGGTGGGAATTAAAAAAAACAAACCACCACTTTATTTTTTAAAGGGCAAGTGTGAAAAATGCCTGCTAATAAGCACATTTATCATCAAAAGCACTATAACTCCTAGAGGTTATCCAAGAAGACCCTTGAGAGCTCAAAGCAGAGAGATTATTAATATTATGATGCTTCCAGCTAAAATGACTGAAATGATTACTCAGGGATTGAGGAGAAAGCTGTTCAAAGACATATCGCTGCATGGTTTGTGCAATAATGTTAAAAACACAATTCTGCAGAGACACTACAGTATAACGTAACACCTTAAAGGGTAGATGTCATATACAGTTTTGTAGCTCGATTCAAACAGCATGTACTTCCACCTCTTAATTTATTTACTCTTTGTTAGAGCTGTACCACTAACCCACCAGATAAACAAGCTGGTCGGCTGGCTTCACCCCACCACGCAGTGTCAGTTTTTAGCAGGTGTGCCTGAAGGACTCTTCCTTTCTGCTCTTTGAATCATTTTGTAGACACTAATGAGCATCCCTCTTCAGCTTTAATTATTGGTCCCTGACAAGTCAACATAATAGGAATCAGCTTAACCAAGCATACTCCCCAGTGACATGTTCAATTACTCAGGTTGTACTTCTCTGTGAGAGGTCTGAGGGGTTGCTAATTTAACATTGTCAAAAAAATAAACAGAGGTATTGGTTACAGTTTATCTTTTGACCCTTATGTCACCAAATCTAGCAAGATACCTCCTCCTGGTTTGGAGCAAAGATTAAATACTTAACAATTACTATTTTGCCTTTACTTTTAAAATAAAATTAGGTAACACCTGCAAAGTGATTTTAAGTCAAAGAACATTTTATAAAGAGAAAAAGAGACGCTGACATTCAATAACAATTGTTTGTTACTGTATCATATACTTATAAAGCCACTTGCTTTTCAGTTTTATAAACTACAATGAAGAGGTAGTGTTTATTCATTGATATTTACTGTGAAAATAAAGTACCAGAATTTGTTAATTTCTATTTTTGGAAAACACAGACAGCTATTTTCCATAACCAGAAATATCGGTGTAAGAAATGTGACTAGGAAGTTTTTTATTTAACAAGTTTGCTACTAAGAAATAATAAAAGTTATTTTGGAAAAAACATATATATAAATGGAAATTATATTCCATTTTTAATGTCAAATTAGCATCTAATCTGGCTTCACAGATGAACAAGGGACCTAGAACCTTGGCTGATAACAACAGTGTCAGGCATTGCATTTCTAGTGACCTGAACAGGTTTGTTTATTGGCTTTTTGGACAGGAAAGTGTCATTTTGCTGCAAAAGTGACTATATTGTCATTCTGAACATCTCCTAAACTCCTACAGGAATAAATGTAAGTTCTTATTAGTTTTGTTTGAATATTTAATAAAAAAGGTGAAATTTTAGTATACCTTAACAGAATATTTCCAAAGGATAAAAATATTCAAAACCTCAAATTCATACCGGGACTCAAGAATGTATATGCACTTCTTAAAAATAATCCTACATGTTTGGGAATTTTTTAATATTTTTTTAATTTCAAAAGGTTAAGAAAGCAGAAGATTCCAAGCAAATAGGCAAACAACCTCACGGAAACGCTACCAAAGAAAGGAAGTTGAATCTTCACATGATTTGCAGAGAAAATTTTGTGTTGTTTCCTTTTTCATTTCACAAAACAAAAAAAAATCTGAATTTTGCAGTGCTGAAACATTGATGGAAAGGTATCACATTTTCTCACTATATTAATCACCATCCCTCCGGATTGACTGTGCTATTTAACAAACTTATATTAAAGTTTAATGCATATGATGATTATGCAGGCACTCACTTTACAGTAAATATCTATGTAAACACTTTGGACCACAACTAAGAATTCAGTTAAAACCTGGACAAAGGACTTGCAACATAGGAACCTCATGCACAAATCTTGGCTTGGGTGGAAGCAAGACCACAGCCTGTATCACTTACTATTTCACAACCATATATTCAACCTCTTCCAACCTTTTGATCGTCTTCCATGTTTGTTCCACTAGTCTTAAACAACAAAATCACATTTGAGTGTGGCTACTTTTTTATGTTTAGAAACATCTATCTCAATAGAACCAAAATTTCATTCAGCTTATAATTGGTATTGTTATCTTCTTTTTGTAGTAGACATTTACTCATATAATTAAAAAAAAAGAAATTATTTTACTTAGCTTGAAACATCATAAGCAGAGTTATTAATTGTAATGACTTTTTTGTGAAGATACATCACTAGAGAAAGTCACGTGTCAGGCTCACCTTTGGAGTTCAGGCAAAAGGCGAACATACGCTGTGATAAACATATGCAACAGCACAGTATAAATGCATATAATTGGCTTTCATCTCTAAAATTTTTTCACAGATAAAAATACCAAACCAGAAGATTACAGGAATCTAGAAATAAAAAATTACTGCTAGTAATAATTCTTATTAAGCCCAAAGTACCCTTGACAAAGAGTAAAGATAAAAGCCTCTGCAGGATGTATGACATACCCAACAAAGCCTTAGCACAGTTATGTTGGTGTCTAACAACATAGTGTGAGAGCTCTGCAAACAAACACCATATGGAAGAACAGAAATCTGTATTTAACCTAAAGCTCCCTAATTGCCTGGGTTTTAGATGAAAATATCTTCCCAGCATTACAGAAATTATTCTTCTGTTGCCAGGCTTCAGAAATCTAACCCTAGGCTCCCTTCACTGCCAGTGGGGAGAGGTAATTCATAACCTAAATATTCTTGGTCATCTACTAGAACCAAGCTCTCTCCCTTGATTATTCATGGTGCTTTGGCACAAGATGGTTGGAAACGAGGATACACTGTCTAATATACAGAAAACATGTTGGATACTTCCATTAGGCCAGGAGATCTTATGTTAAACAATCAGGCACGTTCCCAGCTAACTAACATTGTGGAAACATTTAGGCAAAATTAATCCAATCCTTAGTTACCTTTTTTTAACCTTTTGATTATGGACAGAAAGTTTTTTGTTTTGTTTTGTTTATTAAAGTATGAAAAAAGCTTCTTTTACCAGCCTGGAGATTGCAGAATATACAACAGCAGAGCAGAAAGCACACAGCATGTGGGTTGCTTAGGTACTGACACATTACAAGGAAGACTCTCAGTAAGTTTTCTTTATCATCATAAAGAAAACTTCTCCAAATAACTGTCAAGAGTGGGAAGCCTAATCCACAATGACTTAGTCATACTTTCAAATTAAAGGTAGGATGCCACACAGAAAGCAATAAAAAGAATCTTTCTTCTGGTATGTTTTCAGCCTTGGACAAAAAACACATCTTTCCAATTTTCAGGACAGGCTGACATGTCCTTAATGATTAGCAATTTTTCTTAATTCTCCACAGTGAGAACAGGGCTAACTAGTTTTGTAAAAAAAGTTTAAAAAAAAAAAAATCTGGGCTCAGATCACTACATTTATAGCAGTGGTGGAAAAACAATCTTTCATAATATAGTCACTTTCTTAATCAACTAAAATAGAGGGAAATCTGTGATGGTGTCAGCTTGTCAAAAGCCTCTTGCCACTGAAGATGCTACACCAGGAAGGTTAATTCTCCCAACAAAATAGACAGACTGGACTCCTGTTTCTTTTGGTGACTTTTCTGTGGCTGAAGCAGGTTCTTTAAAGCTGCTGCACTGTGACCTTTTACTTTCAGCAGCTGTCTGCAAAAGGGCTTCAGACAAACAGTTCAGAACCAGGGCATGACATGGAAATAAGACTTCACAGCCTTGGGCTAATGTGGCTCAGCACAGGATAAACATTTTTTTGTCTATCTTTCAGGGTTTATCTCTTTTATGACTCATGTTGAGTAATTGTTTCCACATCCCTTTCTGTCATAAGGGACAGGGAACATGCTCGTTCAAGACAAGAGCTTTACATGGAATTTAGGAGGAACAGGACACAATCTAGAGCTCTTGCTGCTAAGCCTCTGGTTGGATTGGCTTTGTTCTTCTCCCATTCATCCTGCCCCTCTGTATGTTAGCCAACAGTCCAAGCTGGTGGTTGATTGTAGAAGGAAGGATCTATATGAGGGCTCTGAAATGTACAGTATGGCTGCTGGCAGTGATAAATGGGAGTTATAATTGATATGCCTCATTCCCATGTATATAAGCAAAATCATACACTGATAAGATAATGTATAAAGAAAATGGCTGAATTCAATCTCATTCTTCATTCAGCAGATAGCAATCTCATTTCACTTTTGTTATTTAACATGAAACATAACCTTTAGCATGAGAAAAGAGGAATTTAAAACCTTCCTTTCAGAAGTTCTACCAAGAACAAGAGCATTACACATACATCATATGAAAACACACCAAGAAGTGCAGTTCAAAAAGCCAGGGTAGCAATAGGTTCTTATTTACATATTTTACCGTTTTATTATGCACTTATGTACCTTGATTAAATCTTATCTCTTGATTCTATTATCATAATATGCCAGTTAAAGAAACAAACAATCTCCACCCCTGAATGTTGGGGAGGGAGCATGGGGAACACAAAGCCACAAGAGAAGTGTACCAGCAGCATGAAACCACTCGTACTGGAACTACAAGTTCTTCTGGTTCATTAGCCAATCCTAAACTCAGTAGCAAAGGCAGATTTGATGATGTACAACAATGCTTTTTGTCAGCATGTGAAAGTCAATCACATACCAGAGACATTTACAGGAGGCAATGGAACCAAAGGGTGGCTTAGGGGAAGAGTGACACTCCAGGGGCAGTCTGGGAGGCACTGTTGAAGCTGATGCAGCAGGAGGTCACCTGCAAATTTGCTGCAGGTCCAGCTCAGCCTACAGTGAAATCCTATCATCTCCCTCCTACTGACCTCTCTGAACCTCTTGTTCCGCTTTCCTTCCCAAGGCACAGCATGGCTTTTGTGGACTGCACATTCACACAGAGTCTGGTAGGAATGGGGACGCTGAATATGAAGATGGTTAGGATTGGGAAGGAGAAGTGTTGGGCCCTTCAGAGAAGAAATGACAGAGGACAGCAACTATCAACATAAGCAGCTTTCAGTTTATACAGATATAACCATTCACTCTCTCTACTGAAACAAAAAAGCCAGGACAAATCTGTAACCTGTGTTAACACTCCTGCTTTTAGTGACGTCTGGAAGAAAAGCAAATCAACATAGACAGTTTCTCACACGTTACACTCCTGTAATTTTCTGCTGATTTCCACATTCCCCATCACATTAGACATCCAAATTCAAGATCAGATGTAGCACAATACAAATTCAATTAGCTAGCCATACCTAGTTCGATTGTAAAAGAAATGTGTCAGGGGGAAAGGAAATTGGAATAATTATTTTTACTCAATTTTTAATAGAAGAACACTCACTATATTTAGAGATGGGGAGATACTCTGATCTTTCAGTGAAAAAATTTAAGAAAAGGAAGCTTCCAAAGTGGTCTGACAGCTGTTCTGCAATGCACACTCAAGCACTGTGCCCTGATAAGAAATAGCTGTTTGTATGCTATTACTGATTAACCCATATGATATTCCACATGACATTTACTCAGGTGAGGTGATTTTGAAGCAAATAATGAAGAGAATAAGCAAAACTAAAGGAATACAAGAATAGCAGGTTAAAAGTCTTACTACACATAAAAGTACTTCTCTATATCTACTTTTTAATATTTTTCTCCTGATTTTTTCGTCAGTCTTTTCTATGTTATAGAATTGGAAGCGTATGACATTTAGACAATAATTAATTTTTCGACTAAGTCCAAAAGGTTTTGGTTACCCACTTATCCATGTCTAAACTGATGCAATGCAGATGTACAAGTCAGTCCCTTTAAGACCTACTTCATTAACAATAATCTCTTCAGTGTGAAAGTATTGTACTCCTCCCCCACATAACTATCTACTAAGGATTTTCAGAGCTTTCATATGAACATGGAAATACTATCAGATGTGTTCGGCATGACTTCTCACTATCGTTCTTTTATATATAAGCACAGGGGTACAAGGCATCACCAGTTTAATGAAAGACAGGAAGAAACTATTCTATATCAAAGAGTAGTAAGAGGAAAACAAACAAAGTAAGTACATATGGAAATCAAGAGCAGTCATGGCAAATTTTTCTACTCACAATACCCAAAAGTACCCTACTTTCTTACATTCCTAAAAAACCAAAAAGAATAAAACCAAAGACTTAGAGAACAGCCTCACTAAAATTACTGTTTCTTTCTCTAGTTTTCCAGCTATTCTTTTTTTCACCTTTTAACAATTTCACAGTTCAAGACCATCACACTTACACTGCAACTAATCTTGTAGGATGGAACTATTTAAACTCGCTCTGACTTCCATTCTTTTTGTAACTAATCTAGTCAAATGACACGGAGGAAAAACTTGACATGATGTAAAAAAGTGAAGAGGTGAGTATGTACAGAGTTAAGCAGCCTACCTATGGAAGATTCATGGAGAGGATAACACCATCCTTTAGCACATACTAAAAAGGCTTCTTTCCCTTTCGCTAACACACATGAAATTAGAATACAAATAAAAAAGAAGGTGGGTCTGTTCCTGAAACCTCATGTACCTATTACTGTTATCAAAGTTATCAAACAAACTGAGAAAGGCTGGTTTGGGTAGTTGAAAAGGGAAAAAACCAACTACTGGCTTAAGCTCATCAGAACTTTCAGTGACTATGTGAAAGGAAGCACTACAAAGCTTATTATACTATTTCAGAAATAGGTTACCTTCACTAAACCTACATTGTTGTTATGTGTTTATGAATAAAAATAATATCAAAGGTTTCACATATGCCTTCAGAAGGAGACTTGCTTCTATGCAGAGATACAGCTGAGTGTCTGTCCCTAAGAGATGCAGAACGATCCCCTTCAAAATATTTTAATCACTAACAGAAATTGTAAAAATAACATGCATTCAAAGGAGACAGAAACAGAATACATAAGCAAGGGAAGTGCTCAGTGATGATAGGCTGACAGACCACAACATCTATCTTCACCTTGAGGGACGTGTAAAGAGAAATTAAGAGTGTGTACACTCAATATGTTTTTGGAGTTGATCCCTCTACAAATGTCATACTCAATTGCAGTAGGTATTTATATACATTAGTGGTGAGGCACTGCAATGAGCAAGCATTGTACAAATTATTATGCCTTATTGTGCTATCTATTTTCGTTACCGTATGCCACTTTAGAAATGGCAAAATGGTGAGTACCGTCTGTGACAAACCAGCTGGACAGACATGCACTGAGCCCAGTTTAGTGAGAGTCCCATAAACTGCGAATAAGAGAAAACTGTTCCATTCATTAAAAGAAGCAGCTAGAAGTTTCACTGAAAAGTGGAGTTGGGTTATCAAAATTAGTAGCTCCCTTTACAAATACAGAGGACTGAATCAGCCACCCCCCTCTATGTTACTATACAGTAATGTGTTACTATCCCATCTACTTTTTTACACTTGTGAATAATGAAGTTTGACAAAAATGATAAAAATTATAAGCGTTTCAGAAACAGTACTCTTATCAAGTTCAATTCCTCGTTTTTTAATAAGAATGGAAATCAGAGGAAAGGAAGAACAGCATTGTAATATACTTGTAAGCTACATAATTGTAACAATTTTAATGGGTGTTTTCATGGTGCTGAGATACTCAGATGAAAAGTCCTGTGGAAATGTGTGACCATTTTTATTTTATTATCCACAGATAGTAAAATACAAAAATACAGTGTACCATTAAGGATGCATTTACATACTGGGAAATCCGTTAAACAGAAGCACAAAGACATAGATGGACCCTCAGCATTAAAATACTGTGTTGAAACCCTGGCATCAAATGCTTAAGAATACTTGGTTAATATGGTTAGTAAATCTAAAAACATGGGAGAAGATACATACTTCCACGTACATGTATTGTATGAGCACCATTTTTAAGCAGGTAAACTACTAAATGCCAAATGTAATAACCACTGCTGCTAAACCCCAGCTTCTCACCATTACTTCTTAATCCAAATAGTATTATGAAGTATCAAAACATGTCCATTTCTGGGAGCCGTGAATTAAAATTATGTGTATCCATTTACACTAATAGGTAATTTGTAATCATTTTTTAATCTACATTACATCGTTTTGTAATCTTTTCGACAAAATATTTTTACATTTGTAATTGTAGTTACTCAGTGTGGCTTTATGCAAATGGGTATATTAACTTCTTTCCTTCCTCTCCCCACCCTGTAGCTGATGCTGAAGCTCTGAGATATACACCTGATTTCTTCTCGTAGCAGTGGAACTCGCAAGGGTCTTTGTACTATGAATAACATTAAAAAAAAAAAAAAAAAAAAACCCAAAANAAAAAAAAAAAAAAAAAAAACTGAAATACCTATACAGTGATAAAAAAGGGATTTGCTACTTTAATTTTGCAGAGACAATACCTCATTTTGATCCTTAGAGGTATGAAAGTCTTCCAGAGCACATCCTGGCTTTCATTTTTGTCAGCCCCTGAAGCCTCAGCCACACTATGTAGCAGTTGTTTGAGGGGAAGAAATCTAGTTATTTCAAACTAGTGAAAGCACAAATTTAAAAAATTTGAACACTAAGGTTATGGTTTGCTTCACCTGGCTCAAAAAATTAATTTAAAATAAGATCAAGTCCCTTGATTTCTGTAAAGTGCGATAAAAATCAATAACTGAGCCTTGCAGATTTACTCTTAGGATTGTTCTTTTAATATCAGCAAATGCATTGCATATTTAGTGGTTACTGAAAGTCAAGGTCAGCTAATATTGTGCACTCTGAAAACATACTGAAACTTAAGTTTCGAGGTGACAGCCAGGGTAGGGAAAAGAGAAATGTCATCAATTCAGATACTCAGTGGATATGGACAGCACAGTCATTCTGAAGAGCATCAAGCTTTCCTTCCCTTGCAAACCCATTCAGTATCATTCAACTGAACTTCTTTCAGCCAATATCATAGTTGCATAGTTCATATTTTTATTGAGGGTCATTGAGGGTCTGATCAGTGACACAGTTGGAAGTCCATAACAAGTGGGGTCCCCCAAGGGTCAGTACTGAGTCTAGTCCTCTCCAATACTTTCATCAATGACCTGGATAAAGGGATGGAATGAACCCTTAGTAAGTTTGCCAATGACACAAAACTGGGAGGGGTGGCTGACATATCTGAAGGCTGTGCCACCACCCAGTGAGACCTGGATAGGCTTGAGAGTTGGGCAGAGAAGAATCTGATGAAATTCAACAAGGGCAAGTGTGGGGTCCTGCATCTGGGGAAGTATGACCCCCTGCACCAGTACAGGTTGGGGACTGACCTGCTGGAGAGGAGCTCTGAGGGAAATGACCTGGGAGTCTTGGTGGACAACAGGATGACCACAAGCCAGCAATATGCCCTTGTGGCCAAGAAGACCAATGGCATCCTGGGATGCATCAGGAAGAGTGTGGCCACCCTGCCCTTCTACTCTGTCCTTGTGAGGCCCCATCTGGAGTACTGTGTCCAGTTCTGCGCCACCCAGTTCAGGAAGGACAGGGAACTGCTGGAGAGAGTACCACAGAGGACCACAAAGATGATTAGAGTCCTGGAGCATCTCTCTTATGAGGAAAGGTTGAGGGACTTGGGGGTCTTTTTAGTCTGGAGAATAGAAGTCTGAGGAGGCATCTGATCAGTATCTATAAATACCTAAAGGGTAGATGTCAAGAGGAAGGGGCCAGTCTTTATTCAGTGGTGCCCAGTGTGAGGACAGGAAGAAATAGGCACAAACTTGTACATAAGAAGTTCCATCTAAACATGAGGAGGTACTTCTCCACTTTAAGGGTGGCAGAGCACTGGAACAGGCTGCCCAGAAAGGTGGTTGAGTCTCCACCTGTGGAGACATTCAAAACCTGCCTAGACAACTTCCTGTGCAACCTGCTTTGGCAAGGGGATTGGACTACATGATCTCCAGAGGTCCTTTCCAATGCCATTTCTGTGATTAGCAAGTATTAATACTTGCACCCATTTATTAAAGAGGTGGAACTGGTGTACTAGAAAGAATCTACTGGAGTCATCTCTCTGCTGTTTGGTAGTCTGTTTGCTGGTTTTAAAGAAAAGAGAGGATCATTGAGGTGGGTGAAATTTTTGAGTTTATAAGTTTGGATGATTTCAGCGTGCTTACTGAAAACAGAAAAATCTAAAAAGGTCCACCAAGAAGCTCTAGCCAGTTTAGACTCTGTCACACCCTGCAGATGAAACGGCAGAAATAAACTGTGTTCTGACAAGTATGGAACAAAAAGCCCCAAACAAACAAAAAAAATTTGAAGACAAAAATAACCTCTCCTATTCCTAGGAAAAATCTACCCAAAAGACTTGGCTAACATACTCATAAGAAGGCAAGAGAGCATTTCCTTCGCAGACAGTGTAAACCACAATGGAACATAAAAGAAACTCATCTCTAATATATTCCCTAAAGCTCACCACCAGACCCAACATTAAGGTACCAGTAAGTGACCAACGTAATGATTTTGCACAGTTGCAGCATAACATCTACAGGATGTTGACAATATTACACTATTTATCTTTAGTCACAGCGCTGAGTTGTTCTTTAGGCTCAGAATAGAAAACACGACAGATACTGAACAAGGTTTGACTGAGGTTTTAAATGCCGTCATTCCACAATGAATTCCATGGTCTGTGGCATTGCTTTAGAGTCCAGCTCAGAGAGGAACAAATCCTTGGTTGGGACATCATAAATATCACAGTTAAAGAAAATGGCTTAAAAATTCTTGACTAACATTAGGCAGCACTGGAATTAACCACATTCCTAATTTTAGACTATGTTCTGTAGCCTTCAGTTGAGCTGTGTCTTACGTCAAAGGAATTCCCATCTAATGTACAATAAAGAGACCTCAGGTCAGAGTGGTAAATCTGAGCCTTCCACTCCCACCATCTCCCTTCTCCCTCTGGCAATCCTCAGGTGAATCCCAATTCTGTTCTGTACTGAAAACTTAACAGCAGCAATGTCCTGAGGTGACAGCTGCCAATAACTAAGCTCTCACCACACCAGGCACCAGCGTTAATTAATAGCTAATCTTTGTACTGATGATGTATTGAAGTTCAACAGTTGTGGCTGGCTTGTTAACAGTTTTGAAATCTCAAACTGGTAACACAAAAAGATTCATTGCAAGGGTGATGAATAAGTTTAAGTCGCAGATGACCTTGCCTCATTCCTCTCCTTTTTTTAACAAAGAGGGGCCTTTTGTAAATTAGAATTCCTAACCATATATATTTTATGCCCTTTAAATTCATATTTATTGCAGGTATTTTATAGTAACAGTATTTCTGGACTTATGTAGCAGCTTCACTGCTACATTAAGTGGAAAAATCTTATTGGTTTTACAATAACATAGTTGAGAAAAAAAATAATATCTGAAATTGCTGTAAACAATTTGATTGGCAGGTTTTATTCTGTTGAAAAGCCTGATCTGAAAATCATAGAATCATAGAATCATAGAATCATTTAGGTTGGAAGAGACCCCTGGGATCATCAAGTCCAACCATCAGCCCTACTCTACAAGTTCTCCCCTACACTAGATCCCTCAANCTCCGCTTATGAGAGAGGTATTGATGTTTAACACCATAGTCTCATAATACGAGATATTTATTAGACAAGTGAACTGATAGATATGGCAGCTGTGATCTGCTGAAGGACAGGAAAGAACAGGATCCAGAAGATGTACCCAAGAAGCCCTTCTCTAGCATTTAACAATGCTCTCTCCTAAACCACATGGATAATAGCGTGAATAGTCACAACTCCACCAGGGATTAACAGCTCATTCCAAGCAGATTTCCAAAGCACATGCTTATGTCCACACTGACAGCTTGCATTCAGGAAAATACACTCTTAGTTTTGGAAAGGTAGTCCAGTTGGACATCAAATACTACATGAATTATCTGATCAGTGAGTGAATAAGACAATTTTCATCTGCAGTTCTGCCGCTGTGGTCAGCAAAAAGCTTTCAGTTATTTGACCTATTGTAAACAAATGGGCTATCTCCATTTATTTTTCCTCAAAATCATGATAGCTTTAATTAAAATTTATGCTATTATTGCAAGAACTATGTACTCTGACTTAAAGTAGCATCTAACCTAATGGGAGATGTGACTGCATGATACAAAGCAAATGAGGAAAAGGGACAGGGAAGAAAAGAACCAGCTTGGTGTTCATGCATTTTTGCATTACTAAGAATTAATTAGGTAGTATTAAATAATGGGGAAGTGATAAAAAGCAATTGGAGGGAGGGGAGGGGAAGAAGTTAAGACAGAAGCAACAATGAAAGCCCTCACCCAACACAGAAACATAGCAATGAAAACAAATAGGCAGTGGTGAAAGACCTGTATAAAAGGCAAATATACCAGTGTCAGATAATAGAATGGCAATTAGCCAGTAATTTAAGGGCAAAACTCTCACATCAAAAGGAAGAGCATTTAAAAAACATGTACTGTCTTGCTTACAAACCCTCTTGCAACCACGGTGTTGACCCTGCAACAAGATCCTGATGGCTGGACACAGTTCAGTGGGGCTATTTCCATTCTACGGGTAAGCAGAGTTGGGGTCCAAACTAATAAATCATGTAAGCAGGAGAAACTGTGCTATAGGCTGTGGCCAGCTTAAATCCATGAGGAATTCAGAGCAAATATGAACAAGATGACTGTGTACCTCATGGGGGAAGGCTGACAATGCAACTCTGCAACTGTATTTCACATCCAATTCTCTCTCTCTCATTTTAGAAAGACCAGACAGTTCGGGCCCACCAGGTTACTAAGCAAGCAGTATGAAGGGGCACAGAAAAATTTTAACTTTGTCTGGGTTTGACTGCCAAATCATAATGCTTAAATGCTCTCTCACTGTAAGGGTTGGTTTTTTTGGTTTTGGTTGTTTTGGTTTTTTTATGATGATGATAATGACAACCATTATGAAAAAAATATATCTCAAAAGCCTGGAGCAACACACTAGTTTTCAAGATTATTTCATTCTTAGACATTGTTTAATAAAATGCAAAGTGGTCTTGAAAGCATTGTAACTAAATTTTTTACTGGAATTCACTAAGATAAGCACTTTAATTTTTAAAGTATAATCAAAGCATAGAAAGATGAAAACATGCATAAAGCCAATCCTCACAGACCAACGCTAACTCACATTAGGTTTTTCAGGAACATAACACAACTGACAGACTGTGCTCTGACTTTTGTATTTTGCTCACTGGCTCAAATTCAGATTCTACCTCCCTGCCAAGGCTCTTGCAGGTAATTATCAGCAAGGAAATAATGGCCTTCAAAGTCTGTGTTTATTATTGTTTTATTCCAACTAAACATAATACTTGGCAAAACCAGAGGACTTATCCTCTTCCTTCCAGCACTTTTTCCTCCTTCCTGTTCCCTTCTCTCACTCCAAAACCTTCAAGTCAGAGTCTGAAGTCAGTTGACCCATTAAATAAATCCCAGCAAGCCTCTGTGCAATGTTTCCCTTTGGAAGAATTTCATTTGCACTGCCTGCTTAGCTGGAGAAGTGCCTTTTTGTCCCTCACTGCAGATTCTGCATTGCTTCTTGGTTTTGTGAAGCCAAAGTCCCCATTCCCTTTAAGCAATATTGCTGCCACTTACTATCATACTGTGATAAACTGGATGACTTCTCAAAATGTATTCCAGCAGCCTCCAGCCTCCAACCCTAAGAGCTTATGCAACCTTTGTGGCTCTACATCCCATGA
>VZTM01003456.1:0-15547 GCA_013400555.1 Jacana jacana | reverse complement strand
AGATTAAGAAAAGTGTGTTTACTGTTTTAGAGGTTATTGCCGTCTCTTGAATTTCAATCTGCCATCCATTTCCAATGCTCTTGATTTCATTTTATATGACAAGCTAGCCAAAACCAGAGCAACAGTGCATCTGAATGAGGAGACAGAGGTATATCTGTAAAGTTCACAGAGTCATTAAAATATAGCACTTCTTCCTTTACAAGACCACATTGAGGTGATGAAATGCATTTGTCTAATCAATGGGAATGGGAGCTCTGTAAGTAAGCTGAGCAATACACAAGATACGCAAAGGTCTTACTAAAAGAATTTTGTGTTCCTGATGACTTATGTTTTGCTCTACAGAGTAATTTTGTCTGATCCACAGATTTCCCTTGATAGCTACCAACACATTTTGGATCCAGATTGAAAAGGTGTTGAAAGGAAAAATGTCTACTGACTCAACCAGTATGTGTTAATCAAGTAATAGTTTTAGCTGGACTTAGCAATTGAACTAATTACAAAATCCTTGTCAGTCTTCTCATACAGACCTCACTACACCCAAGTCTAAGCATACAGGAATTATCACTGAAAACAGTGGGACTCTTTGTTTGAAGTTGTGGCCCTTCTTAGATTTCTGTATCTATTCTGAATTTTTTTTTTTCCTGAGTCCATCAAATTGAAATCTTTCCTAAAATTTCTAGCTGGAACATTCTAAAAATCTTGCAAAATTAGACCATTTCTGGAAATAGCAAGATAGGGCAGGATTTTTTTCTTAAAGGCTTTCAACCAAGAGAAGACTTTTTAAAAATTCTTTATTACAATAGAGAACTCAAATTCCTTATTTAGTCCTTTTAAACTTAGGGCTCAAATTCTCACTGTGCTACTGTTCCTCTTAGCCAAGGAGAGAGTTCTGAGACCCCTCTTGCATGTACACTGTTTTTGAGAAATTTTTAACTTGAAAAGATAGAATCCTTTAATTTGAAGAGCTGCATTTTGTGCACAGAGCAGAGGAATTGGTTTGGATGTTTAGGAAGAAATTAAGCTCTGGTACATTTGAAAAATTTGTCTTTCTCCTTTTTGTGTCAGTAGGATACAAGGCAGGAGCCTTTTTCTTCCTCACTGTCTATTGGAACAACCATTAGGCAAAGTCCAAGTTTAAAAACCTCTGCGCACATAGCAAATATGTTCAGAAGGTTGTAAACCTGAACTTAAGTTATATGTTCTTCAGAGTGGAAAAAAAAAGGACAGAAATAGTATTGCTGATGACAACAAAGTTATAGTGCTTCAGGTGTGTAGGTAGGTTATGGACACTGATAGTTGTGAAGTCTTTGTTGAAATTTCTGATGTCAAATAATAGATAGGTCTCCATATGTGTCTTAGGTTGTCATGTTCAACAAAGCTATTTGTGGCTGTCAGAATAGAAAAAAGCGTTTCATCACACTTGAAACCGAGGCTCTGAAAAGGGATTTACACAGTGATGAGAAAGCTCCCCATGTTAGAAGTGCTGCTGTTGTGCAGCAAATAGCGTATTCTGACAAAGATACATTTCATTCACTTTATTTTCTTGGATTATCTTTTGCATATAGGCAACTATATTTTTAACTAATCAGATAATCAGATTTTTATTTTTTTTTCAGGAGAAAACTACTCTAAGATATTGCATTTGGGGGGTGAGGTTGGGAGGGTGGTGGGAAGTATTTAGTAGGAAATGTTTCTTATTACTGCAGAATATTGTTTAATTTGTAGAGTTTTTCTTCAGAGACCTTTCTGCTTTAATCCCCAAATTATTATTAATTTAGGCAGATATAACTCATCATTAACTTTCTACAGCAATATTTACTTCCTGGTTTCCTAAAGGGCTGTTTTCCTTATTATGATATACTCAAAGAATTGATATCAAATGGAATCCTCTCCCTGATAGTGCAGAGCTTTTTTTCTCTCACTATTGAACATTTTCTTTGGAGGATCCTGCACAAATACGTTATTTTCCTAAGTATTCCCACTAATATTCCACCAATGGTTTCACTGATAGTCTTACAGATCGGAAAAGGTTTTGTGTTGAGTGAGGTGGCCTAAATACACTGTATATATAAAAAAAAAAAATTCTACATATCTAGATCACAAGATATGTTAACACATTTCATATAGTAATTGCTGCAACTATAGAAAAAATAATGTGGGGTTACTTACTCTGCAAGATTATTTTTTGACACCTTAGTCACAAGCATCCATGTAACACTGAAGTATTTACATAACAGCAGCATAAAATTAATGAAATTAAATGTGCACAATCATTGATTTCTTTAAAACAAGAAATTATGTTCTATATCTGTGGTGGGTTAAACTTCACTAACAACAAAGCACCACCCAGGCATTCACTCACCCCCACTTTGTGTATTCTTGAATGAAAAATAATAGGTGGGATCAATGACTAAAAACAGATATAGAAAGCCCTTTCCTACTTGTTACAAAGAGACTTGACTACCCTATCTATTACATATGTTTAGTTTTCTTTGCTACATTTAGCAAGTCGACAAGAAGTCTTACAGTTAGTATCTTGTGACTATTTCTGCATCAAGAATGAAGCTCCCAGTTTTAAAGTGGCAAAATTATTTTTGTTGTTACATTAAATATATGATATTCTACCATATTTTACTGTCAGAAAGGGAAGAGTATTATCACTTGTCATACTATAATCAAGAGTTTCACATCAGCTAGAAGAGCTAATATAAGGTGGGTTTCTTTGATATTTTTTTCATGGAAAAAAAAATAAAACTTGTAAACATACATACCCATATTAATTCTGAAAAAGATGTTGCAATCTTCAAATTAAGGACAGACTGAGGAAAGGGAATGTGTGCCTGAATTCTTATTCCTTTTCTATAGCTGTATGTGGTCTTGGTCCTTAGATAGCATCTCTCTTCCTACAAACCATGGGCCATCACTGTTACAATTCTTTTAAGATAAGACTTAGCAGGTTCTAAATGTAAGTAAATTACCATGATTTTTTAGGAATTTTAAGAGCAGCTGAGAACAAAGAGTAATGCCTAAGATTTTCTATTCCCAGAGAAACCCCAAGATTCATATGCATTTATTGTTCCTGGCTGAGCAGCAGATATTGAATTTTGCTATCCTATCCTATCTCAAATCCTGACCCGCACACATCCACTAAGGAGTAAAAGAGCTGAGGCTTAAAGATCAGTTCACCGGTTCCCTGCAAGAACATAGGTTCTTGCTTTTACTTATTTTTTCCCCTTGCCCAAGGAAAACAAGCTCCACTCAAGAGAGAACAGGACTCTGGGGACCTCTGTAATTCCTATATATAAGACCAAAATACTCAGGGGACCTTTGTAGTTCTTGTATATAAGACCAAAGTAAATGGATGCGCTATTCAACTGCTAGTTTCCATCTGTCAGAAAATGAGGTGCTGGGCCTTTCGCATTTAGATGCTTATGCAATAATAGCTCAATTTGTGAGGGGTCTTATGAATTTCAAAGGGCTTAGGCAATGATTCAATCTACCAGTTTTCTGAAGCAAAAAAACCGACCTCAATCTCATTCCCATTCAAGGTATTGGGAAGGTCACCATAGGTAACTTTGGACTTTATGTCAGGCCTACATTAAAGAAGAGAAAAAGGTCATATATGAATATAACCGAGAGACCTCCTCTAACTCCAATTTTATTTTAGTCAAAGCACTGATACAATGATATAATTTCCCAAGTAAAATATCTTTGCTTAAGCACACTTATTGCCTATGTACATACAGCAATATGAATAGTCTAACTAAATATAATAACAATAACTGAATTTGTCAACCACAAAACATATCATTTCACTTTTAACTTTAACTAATGACTGGTAGAAGAGGAAGTATCCTATTTATAGCAATCCTTTACCGGATACTTGAGTGCTACATTATATCATGAACCAATGCTGGAATAAGTGAGCAAATGTGTTGATGTGGGGCTCTGGGCCATAGGTAGGGTTGGGGAAGCCCCACTGGGGCTGGACAGGGACAGGGGGGCAGGGATGGCAATCACAGCCCAGACATGGTGTAATTCTTCCCTAGGAGAATAATTATGAACTATTGTAAGTAACCATTGGTAACATAATCTTATTAAAACCATATTTAATTAGTATTTCCTCTTCTTTACTATTGGATATATTTTGAAGCCTTTATTATTTTATTTTATTTTAGAACTTCCTTTATTCAGTATTTGACATGTAATTTTGTTACTCCAGTAACAAATTAAATCTTTATTCTTCTTTTCCCTGTTTTTTTTTCCTTCAATTTCTAAGCCAGTAATTGGAAAATTATTAAATTTACCTCTTAATAGATTTTTCTCTGCAATACACCAGTAATCGTTTTCAAAGGAATATGGAGAAATAATCCTTTAGCCTTATAAAAAACATACACAAACCCCAAAGAATAATTTAGTAATAGAAAGCACACTCTTTAATGTGACTTTCTGAAAGATTATCGGCTCCTGTGTTCTGTAGATAAAACAACAGGTAAACAGTTTACAAGAAAGGATTTTGTAACCAGATTAACTCTCAGAGTTCGAGGCAGCTCTTCAGCTTGCACAGACTGTCTGTTATATATGCTGAGGAGAAATAATCGAGTACTTCACACAGCTCTAGGAGCCCAGAACTAGCCCCTTTAAACTTATGGAAGTGCCACCAAACCATGTCAATTTTTTGAGTGAATTAATCGTTCCTGTTTGCAGTCAAATTTCCACTCTAATTCCACTCAGGTCTACCGGTAGCATTTACCAAGCCTCCAGCTAGGACTGCAGCTGACAGACTGCACTAAATTCAATGTTTTTTGACTGATGCCTTATTTTCTGCCGTTAAGTTCATAATTTTATTCTGTTTGGGCCCTCCAAATCTTGCTAGGCTGAGCACAAAAGAGCACACAGTCGGCAGCCATCACAAAACTCCTGCTTCACTGTTGCTATGATGTCTATTCATCATTAATTTTTATTTCATAAATTCAAAAGCTTCAAATACGTATTTTGATGAAAATGAAGAATGAAGTGTCAGCAGCCTCTTCAGGAGAAAAAAAAAAAAAAAAAAAAAAGTTAATTGCCATCACAAAAGAGAAAACACAAAACAAACATAAAAAACCAACACACCCAAAACAGCATTTTCACAGGGCCCAAGAATCATGCAATGGTGGAAAGAGGCCAATTTAGATTTAGATACCATGGTTAGCCAGAACTGTATATAATCTTTTGAACTTTAATCTTAATAATCAAGCAAAGCCATCAGAGAATAAATGGTCAGATATTAACATGCTAATAAACACTGGTGTTGCTGTGATCTCAGTGACAAAGCTACTACTACAGGGTAATACGGTGAATAAATGTGTCTTATCCAAATATGTCTTCCCACTCAGTGACCCAGAACATGCTGGAAACACCACAATCACACAGTGCCCCAGAATTAAGTCAAGTATTCAGACAAAATTTAAATCTAAAATATGCTTTCTGCATACAAGTTTTTATCCTAAAAGATTGCCCATTTAATAATTTTCTCTGGTGCATTTCTTTGAAATACCATTATATTAATTACTTTATAACTCAAACTATTACATTAAGTAAACATCTTTTCATTAACAAAATAAAAAGAAAAGAGAAGATTTTATTTTGTAGTAAAAAATTCTGGAATAAACACTGACTAAAGAAAAGTCAATTGTATGCAAACATGAAACCAAAAAAGAGTTTCCATTAGGCTTTGGAAGAACGTACAATATCATGTAAATGAGCAAAAATTTCATACTGAGAGTATGTTTTAAAAAGTCTTGGATTTCTAGTGTACCTTTAAGGAAGATTTTTTAACTACAATTTTTGCCTTATATAGGAAATAGTGGCTGATTAAAAAAACAAAACCAAAAATCCAAAGAACCCTTTCCTTCTTAGATAATGAAGCATTGCATTCATCTCATAAAAAAGACTAGATGAAACTCCTAAACAATGGAAAATTCAAAATAATACTTTTTTCCAAAAAATGCTTTAGCACTTGAGAGATATAGGAATTCAATTTGATATTTAGTTGGAGAAAGTGTCAGGTGATTTTATGGATTCTGAGGCAATGATCAGGTACTGAATAAAACTTAATAAAATTAAGTACATACTTAAGTACATACCCCATTGCATTCATTTTACAGCACCAATTGATCAATTTCATTAACGTTTCTCATAATTTATGATCCTTATAATGTTGATATTTATGATCATATCTGTATGGATGTGTAAGAAATAAAAAGTAGATGTAAAACTTGCAAGAATCCAGGTGATAAAAGAGGCACAGATCGTGATTAGCTTATTTACTTTATTCTGCTTGGTTTTTATTCAGCTTTATAATTATTGTATATCAGCTGATAAGAACTAGAACTCTTTTTTTTTTTTTCCTGTTGTTAAATTAATAACTATCAAAAAAGTTAATAATTTCATTAATTCTTCAAGAAACTATCTACACCAAAGTTACTAGAGTTACTGTCACTTCTGCAACCTATAACCTATTTGCCTTTTTCTTACCTGGCACCATTCATCTTGCAGACTACATTGCAGTAGGTGACATGCTAATGGTCAGGTATCCCTGCTGCAGCTTGAGAATTAAAGCATTATTGAAGTAGCAAACTGTAATTTTAGATTTAGTCTATAATATTGTGTCATAGTCTTAATTAGTAAATTACAACACAGCTCCTGTGGGAATTGTGTATTACAGCCATGTGATTACTCAATTTGTTCACTCGTGATTAATATTATTATACTAAACATAAAATGAAATTATTAATGATTTATCTGAAAATTGCTTAATTCAGCTGGTAACAGTGAAGGATAAAAGGTAAGTTCATCTGTGTGCTTGCAACTGGCCTACATAGAGAAACTAGTGTTGATTAATTTTCTAGTGAAATGAAACAAAAATAATTGTCCTTCAAGGAACAGCAAACACATATCAACCATATGTCACGTTACTTTAAACGTGACAAAATATTTGCCAAAATACTTAATACATAGGAAGAAAATACGGGACTGTTCTCTCCTATACTCAGATCTTGGACTTTGCAGCCTCCTAAGACACTTCATACATGAAATTTCTGGCATGCAGTAAAACAAACAGCACAACAGCAGATGATTATGAGCTTTAGAAATATGCCTATTTATATATTAAATTACATAACCAAGTCATTTTTCCAGTACTGAGTTGGCTTTCAGGTGCTCATACATTAAATTGTAAAATGGATATATTTTGTATTTGTTCCTAACTAAATTGCTGTATTTTTATAGGCCTTACACAAGATGGTAAAAGAGATGAAATCAAATTTGCATTGTGTTTCCTTCCTGTGCCCAGCAGCTAGGTGGAGTACTGCTGATACACACACACACACACACACAGAGACATATGTGTGCATACACACACAGGCACACAGACTAGGATGTAAACTCACTAGTGGTTCCATATACATACCTTCATTCCCTGGATTTACAGGCATACCCGCATCCATAGATTCTTTGTATTTTATCAGGAACTCCAAGACCATCTAATACCTATGCCCAGATGCCAGGCTCCTCACCCAGTTACTGAGTCAGAACTTCAGACCTTGAGTCTTTCCAAGTGCTGGTATCTCTACTACGTGCTAGTCCAGCCAGAAGTCTGCTAGTGGTTCACCTCCACATCCTCACACACAATACGGTTGCTATCAGTAGCCAGGTCCTAGACCTACAGGCTCTTCAGATCCAGAGTTTCTCTCTCTGGTGGCTAGCACTCAGGTCCCTCATACTACTTACTGATTAGTCCCGCTTTGAAGATCAATATTGGTTCACATAGAATCATAGAAACTCATGGTTGGAAAGAACCTACAAGAACATCTAGTCCAACCATCCTCTTATCACCAATACACACTTAGCTACTAAATCATGTCTCTTCATCCAGACACTTCTTGAACACCACCAGGGACGGTGACTCCAACACCTCCCTGGGCAGGCCATTCCGGTCAGTGCCTGACCCAGAACAGAGTGCACTCATCCAGAAACTTAGGAATAAAATTTAATAAAAAGACTAGAGAATAAAAAGATTAGAGAAGTATAACCAGCCAGCAGCTTACTTGCATGCAATTAGTCTATCTTATTCCAACTTATTCTCCATTTCCCATGCTTGTTTTCCCCATCTACTTTGACCTCTGCCTTCTTCCACCCTTTTTTCACCCCAGATAAACAGCCCACCCCTAATTACTTTTTTGCCATTCAACTCCTTTTACATCTATACCCAAATTTGATATCTCACAGATTATGGATGCTGAGAGCCTGCTGGCCTTGCAAGATTTCACTTCTCAAAAGATCCCCAGTTAATCCCTCAATTATTTGAGATTTGGCCGTCTCTCACCTCACTCCCTCTTGACCATCTGTGAAATCTGGCCATTTCTTACAGTGCAACCCATAACCTTGTCAGCTTCTCACTCTGCTATCTGCTGCATCCAGCAATTTCTCATGGTAAGTTTAGTTAGCTAAACCCCAGGCCACATCCTAACATGTGCCAACGTGCCTCAACATCTGTATTCACACTCCTTCCCAAGAGTTTCACCTCATGTGTTCCCACTGAAATGAGTTAAGAAGGTCCCTTTTCCCAGCAGGTCAAAAGATGACCAGATTTGATTCATAGTTTTTAATACTTACTGCTCAGCATCAGAGACCTTTTCTCAGCCTCAGCCTGCTTGGGCCACATGACTCTAAAAGAGAGAAGCCAGTTTCAACAGTGAAGCATAAACATCCATTCTGCCAAACACCAGAGTACAGAGAAAGGCAATAAACCAGAAATAACCTAAACATGCAAATGAAGGCAAGATGGAAGATCTGAGTGTTTTATTTACCTCTGTTCCCTAAATATCAAACACATGTTAGCACATAAGAGATGAATTATTAAACAGTACAGCTTCTCAAAATGCCTTCACATTCTTTTTTAAAGGATATTTTTATTTGGAATTTTTATTCTGAATACAAAAGTTATGCTGGTTGTAGGTAGAAGGAGAAATAGATCAAAGTTTGTACATGATTATATATATATATTCCCAGAATGGACGAGCAATCTCCTGAAATATCAGCATATAAATGGAAACCAAACAATGCAAATATATTAGACAGTGCACGGGAGAGAATGAGGAAATAATAGCAATATACTAACTGTATGCCTTAAATTTGAAAATATATATCATGCTTATGCTTATGTAACAGCAGTAGAAAGATCATATGGTTACTTTATTGAGAAAAAAACTGAGTGCTAGCTACTAGAAGTTTATATAATCAGTTCACACTTTGAGGTCAAGAGAAGCTTGGAACCCAATTAAAGAAGACAATTTCTTTTTTGCTGACAATGTCATCTAGCAAGCATTTTCACTGAAAAGGTATCCATGCTTTGGCTACGTTTTCTTATTGCTAACCTGAAATGCCATCTATGATTTAATTACATGCATACACAAATGTAATGATCTTCTTTAAGTAAGACTTTTTGGCTTTAGTTGAAGAAAAAAAATAGGACCTCTATTTCACCTAAAACAGGATATTTTGAAGAAATTTATACTTACATCAGTTGATCATCTTTGTTCAAAGAATTTGATTAAAAGTATCATCCATACTTGAGCTAGTGCTACTTAAAAAAAGTCAAAGCTTTTATTGCTATAGTACTAAAAACCTGATAATTTACAGTCTCACAAAAGCACTGATGTAATATTAAGATCAAAAAAAGTTATCCAGGAGACAACTAGGCAATAATACCAAAATTTTTCATTGTTAGATACATGAATAGTATCAACTAGAATATATTTTACATATGAAAACTTCCCCAGTGAAGTCTGGTTAGTCTTATTCTTTCTGAAAACACTCTGTGTGTAAAAAGGGAAAAATCAGTCTTTTCAAAATTACTACAATAATTTCACTCAATAGCTGTACTTTCAGAAGAGGATGTTGGATGAAAATTATTATTTTCCTGGTGTGATAGTGTGCTCCTTCTTACTCCCAACTAGATCTTTATCTTCTGTAACCTGCCCAAGCAATAACCACACATGGCGGTCATAATGGGTGCATATAGTTGTGATGGCTGCGTTTGGCTTAAGAGTGGTTTTGGGGTGACAGATAACACAATAGCCAAGGGCTAACTTGAACAATGTGCCCACTTAACAGCAATACTAGCACTGAAGTTGACATGCAAA
The DNA here is from genome assembly GCA_013400555.1 of Jacana jacana. Classification (NCBI taxonomy): domain Eukaryota; kingdom Metazoa; phylum Chordata; class Aves; order Charadriiformes; family Jacanidae; genus Jacana; species Jacana jacana. The sequence goes on along the minus strand of VZTM01003456.1, from coordinate 5,360 downwards.
TATTACTGTAAGTCAGTCATCTTACCCCCATAAATATTAAGCAGCCCAAGAGCCCTTTGAGCTGCACACCAGGATCTCCCCCTGCGTAGGAACACCTCTCAAGGCTACTTCTTGAGATTCAAAGACTCAGACTCCTTGCTGCAACAGATTCTTGGTAAGCAATTAATTACTTGGTAAATTTTGAAATCTTAGCTGAATGACATAAAGGATGATTTTGCATATATAATCCCTTAGACACAAACCATTGACCAAGTCTGGGATCAGGGTTGGATCCAGCCACATATAGACTCCTCTTTGAGAATGAGTTAGAAAGCAAGGGTGTCTTTTCTGAACCTTGTGGCTCAATGGTATGGTTCTCCTGACAGTTCCATCTGACACTGTCTTCCACACAGTAAATAACCAAGTGTACTTGCAAAGGAATCTTGTTAAATTACTGTCACATCTAGTATCAAACTTTGTTAAATCATTGTTTTATATCAATAAACATGTTGCTGCTTCTCACTTACAAGTGAAGTGCATCACTCTAGCCATGACCCCTAGCATTGATGGACTTTATGACTGTGCTTTTCAATGCATATAAAACCTCTAGTTATGTACTTCATTGAAAAATTGAACAGGCTTGTGTGACGACAGGTGCAGGAACAGAATTTATTTCTGCCAGGCTGCACTGGTTAACTGTTTAACTAGAGGATGGTGTTACTCTAGCTCTCTTTGCCTAAAAGTATTAATAGGTTAAAATCAAAAGGAGGAGAATATGCAGAGGGGAAGGAGTTTTTAGGAATGGTTCACCCTACTCAAGCAACAGAAAGGAAATTTGAACAGATGTGACAATGTGTAAGGTCTGGGGAGTTCACTGGTCTGATCTCTTGCTCCGTACCTATTTGGCACATGCTTTCACCTCAGCATCTTGGTTAGTGAGTGCAGCTATTAGAAATTAGCATCTTTTTTCTAAGGCAATCAATACCGTAGAATAGCCTGGTACCCCCAAAGCATGCAAAGTCCTTAACAAACTAACTGGATTTTTTCCCCCCACACTTTATGGTTATCTTTGTATATTTCTCATTATTCCACTCATTCTACAAAGCTTAACATTGCAAGCAAGCCCATATGCTGCTATCTCTGGACAAGCCATGTTCAGAGAAATGTACAAAAAGCAAATAAAAACATCTATATTTTTAGAAATGCATGCTAGTGTTTTGGTTTTTTTAATGATGCTGGAAATTCTTCTTAGTTGCTTAGCAATTTTTCATCTCTCTCTGGACTCCAGGCTTGGGGCTGTGTTGCTGACCCTGCACCTGTCTATGGAACTGCAGATGGCTGATGTAACACAGACTATTGACTTCAAAACAGGAAGGAGGAGGAGAACCAGATTGCTTGTATGAGATGCACACACACTTCCAAAATGCTAATTATTTGTTCCCTAAAATATTATGAAGGCTTGTGCATTTACAATTGGGATTCATTTTCATGCATCATTAAAGTCCTAATGTATATCTTTGGTAAAGGAGGGAATTTTGGTCATAAATTACACACTTTTAACTCCACACAAAGTCACTTGCAGTGTTATTCAATAGTATATTCATCTTCTTTCAGTGAGTTGAAAGAATCAGAGGCAGGAGGGTAAAGAGCATACAGAATAACTTTATTAATTACTCAAGTATGCATTTTTTTTTTATAGTAATGAAGTTGCACTACAAAGTAAACACGTCAAATGTAGTCACCATCTTTAGCTTTTGAAAGATATCAAGAAACTTAGTAAGTTAAAGGCAATTTCACTGTCCTTATGCAGTTAACAAGAGACATTAGATATTTAATTAGGAATAGTGAACTATTAAAGGCCTAGAAATAGAACAAAAATTGGTACTTTTCCAAAGATATAAAATGGCAGAGCAATAACAGCACTACCAAGTAAAATAATGGCCCTTTTTATGGTAGAGGATCATATTTTGAATACAAACACACACACACATGCATATATGTAATTAAAAAATACGAAAAACAATCTCTTTTAACCTTCCTATACTCTAATTTATTTTAATATAGAAAACAATCTTAGTCCCCTTTACATGAGCCATGAGCATCCTATATGCAAGTACATGAACAGAAAAGCTTAAATGTGATTTGTTGCATCCTGAAAAACTTCACAGTTCTAAGAGCAGAATTTAAGGCCAGTTGAAATAATATTAGGAGTTTGAAATCATCCTGCTGAATCTGAAGAACATGCTGCTAAACACTGTCTTGAAAAATCAGGCTTGTTAATAGAAACTGTGGTTTCACTACTTTTCCAGTAAAATGGAAATGATGGAGAGGAGCTCAGCTCTAGGGGTAGTAGATCATCATCTTTCATCTTGCTTGAAGAAAATAATATATCACCTGTTAGATTATCAGTGCATAATCCACTTGTGCATGTCCGGTGTCAGATGATACCTAAATTAGAGAAAATACATGGTTCAGTTACATGCTGTGTGCCACACTGGGATAAGAAACAAGGACATTTCTTTCTATTTGAGGGAAGGTGTCCTGGTTCCGGGAGGGACACGGTTAATCCTCCTAGCGTGGGCACTCCCATTCCATTCCAAGTGAGACACGCCCAGGGGGTAGCCGGGAGCTGGCCGGGGAGGGGGACAGGAAGTCGGGGGTGCGCGGCGTGTGGTCGGGGACGGTCCCGGATGCGGTCGGTGAGGGTTGGCGCCGTAATCGTGGTTTTATACGTCTGTATCTGTTCAATTGCTTAATCCAGAAAATTTTGGAGACCAAGACACGTCATGGACTACAAGTTGCCCTGGGTCTAGATGCAGTCCATTAAATGGACATTGAAACATGTGCTCTAGGCAATCCTGCTTTGGCAGGGGAGTTGGAATAGGTGATCTCTACAAGTCCCTTCCACCTCTGACAATTCCGTGATAAAATTTGAAACATGAATATTTTTTATGTTTTTATTTTAGCTAAGTCCCTAGAATGCAGAATTTTAAAGGTCAGCCTGTACAACTACAGATAGTCCTTTCGTTGGTATATTCAGGATATTCGAACATGACTTGGGTGTTCATTTATTAGCACATTAACTTGTAGAATGTGAATAGTTTCTGTACTAGAAACTCCACTAGCAAATTTTCATGTCCAACTGTCCATGTTTTCTGAAAACTAGGTCTAAAAGAGCACCCATAATACAAAAGATTTCTATTAAAATGTTATATAATGTGGACTGTGAATATCTGGTAGATATTCTAGTAGAATACAGGAGATATCTTTATGTAAGCTAAATAACCTAAAAAAACTATTACGATCAAAAGTTTTGTGACTGAGTAAAATAAGCTATCTTTATTGTCTTTATTTTTCATTACCCCAAACAATCTTTTCTTTAATATTCATTCAGAGTGAAATTATTTAGCCGTGTGTATTGGGTTTGGCCACACAGCAAGGGTTTGGTAGATAGGGGTGGCTACTGTGAGAAGTGGGAATAGGGAAAGTGGCCTCTATGAGAAGACCAGGAGCTGTCTCTATATCAGCAGAGCCAGTTCCAGACAGCTCCAAGACGGACTCACCACTTGCAAAAACTAAGTGATTCCGGTGGCATCTCTGTGATAATATATTTAAGAAATGGCACAAACAGCAGCTTTGAGAGAGGAATGAGAAAATGTGAGAGTAAGAGCCCTGCACAAAGGTCAGTGAAGAGAAGGGGGAGGAGGTGTTCAAGGAGCCAGAGCAGATTTTCCCCTGCAGCCTCTGAGAATCATATAATCATAGAATGGTCCAGGCCAGAAGGGACCTCTACGGTCATTTTGTCTGACCTCCCTGCAGACAGCAGACACACTCCCAACTAGACCTGGTTGCCCAGGGCCTCACCTTGAATATCTCCAAGGAAGGGGCCTCAACCTGGGAAACATGTTCCAGTGGTCCACTACACTCACAGGAAAGAACCTATTCCTAATATCCAATCTAAATCTGCTCTTCTCCAACTTGAAGCCATTGACACTTATCCTGTCACTGTAGGCCTTTGTAAACAGACCTTCTCCAGCCTTCCTGTAGTCTCCCTTCAGGTAGTGGAAGGCTGCTTTTAGGNTGCAGAACCCTGCACTTGCTCTTGTTGAACCTCATGATGTTCACCTGGGCCCACCTCTCCAGCCTGTTCAAGTCCCTCTGGATGGCATCCTGTACCTCTGGTGTATCGACAGTACCACACAGCTTGGTGTCATCTGCGAACTCGCTGATAGTGGACTCAATCCCTCTATTTATATTGTTGATAAAAATGTTAAACAGCACTGGTCCCAGCACGGACCCCTGAGGGTCACCACTTGTTACTGCTCTCTGCCTGGACCTCAAGCCATCGAGTACCACCCTCTGGCTGCAACCATCCAGCCAGTTCCTTATCCATTGAACACCCATCAAATCCATATCCCTCCAATTTAGCGAGCAGGATGTTGCAGGGGACCGTTTCAATGGCCTTACAGAGGTCCAAATAGATCACATCCATAAGTTGTCCCTTGTCTACTGACATAGTCTCCCTGTGATAGAAGGCCACTAGGTTCGTCAGGCAGGACCTGCCCCTAGTAAGGCCATGCTGGCTGTCCTGAATCACCTCCCTGTCTTCCATGTGCCCAAGCATGGCATCTAGAAGGACCTGTTCCATGATCTTCCCAGGCATGGAGGTGAGGCTGACAGGTTGGTAGTTCCCAGAGTACTCTTTTTTAAAAATGGGTGTGATGGTTCCTTTCTTCCAGTCCACAGGTACTTCACCTGACTGCCACGACTTTTGAAATATTGTAGAAAGTGGCTTAGCAACTACATCAGCCAGGTTGTCCCCCTGCAATCATGGAGAACCACAGTGGAGTAGATATCGACCCTGCAGCCCATGAAGGACCCCATGCCAGAGCAGGCAGATGTGCCCTGAAGGAAACTGTGACATCCTCCCCAGCCCACACCAGAGCAGGCTCCTGGGAAGACCAGTGGCCCATGGAGAGAAGCCCACGCTGGAGCAGGTTTTCTGGTAGGACTTGTTACCCCATGAGGGACCCATCCGGGAGCAGTCTGTCAGTCGATAGGGATATAGAGAACACTATCAGTAAGTTTGCAGATGACACCAAGTCCCTTCCACAGGGGAGCAACCAAGGAAATAACAGCCAGGCTGCCCTCAGCAAGAGCTGCAACCAGCCCACGGCTTCCCGTACCCAGAGAGGGGCAGCTGCAGGAAACAGGATCCCCATCTTCTCTTCAGCTCATTCTCAGGGTGAGACTTGTCTTGAGCCAGAATATCAGAAGGGTCTTCTTTCTCCTCCCAGTCATCCTCCTTCCACTCTTCCTCTTCCTCTGCACTATTGGGACTTCCACGCTCGCTGTTGGTGTCAGTGCTCTTCTGCCTGAGC
>VZTM01003455.1:49447-63560 GCA_013400555.1 Jacana jacana | reverse complement strand
GCAAATCAGAATCAGTTAAATACTCCCATTATAGAAATAATTCACTTGCTTGCAGTTAAACATTGCTGCTTACTATACAGAGGACTAAGAGTTAAAAGTCAAGGCTCACCGCTAATGTGGCCAGTACCAAAATGTTGTTCAGTTCAGGACTGTAGAGGACAGTTGTGAAGCTCAGTAGCATCTTTCCAAGGAGCAATAAGGGAGTGGGAAGACTTAGTCCTCTGTCTAGTGGTTGCATGGCCTCCTGCCTGAAACCGCCTGCTGTGCCATCACAAAGAGAAGAATGATTTCCATTGAATTTAGAGCTGAATTTTAAGGAAGAATTACAATTAGTGTGTTGATGGCTACAATGGTATCCTTGTATAAACTCCTATGCCCACTTAATAACTTGCATCAAGTATTGAACTTAATCCCTGTCAAACTTCCACAGAATTTGGGATTCAAGTTTTTTGTAAGGTAAACTACATACAAACAGGAATCAGTTGTTTGACAATTTAAAAAATAAATCCAACTCAAATCCCACTTTAAGGCTAGAAGCATTATGTTATAAGTATGACAAAATGAGAAACACTCTCTGATTATAATCATAAACCACAGTAACTGACTTACAGTTTTAAAATTACATTCACAAAATGAAGCATTTCAGTCATTAACCTTAGCTTTTACTGGTAGCAGCCACCTATGTCTGGCATATAATCAGAGATAAGTAACTTCAGTCACTGTTGGGCCATGTGCAGTTACTGCCTGCATTTAAGGATTTAAAGGAAAAGGCTTTTCTTTCACAACAAACCTGATCACAGGATTTGATCTAAATGTCGCTTTTCTCCAAATAGGTGTTTTAAAGCTCAAGTTCGTTAGGCTCCCCAAACTGTGTCAGTGCCAAGTCGAGCTCTAATTAAAGGTATCTGAAAATACACAGGATTATGTCATGGCAATTTTTTACTGGGTCAGCCAAGTCCAGATACTATATGGTAAAAGCTAAACCAGAGTTACAGCGTTTGTGTCTTTCATAGTAGAACTTTATGTAAGCAAAAAGATACACCCAAAAGAGCTTACCCACTAATTAGTAATGACTGTTAGGAAATTTTTCTTCTGTCTGTGACATGTATGATGACAGCAAAATTTAGGATGGCTATATAAAATAGTTTTTCATCATTGGGGAGGAATAGAACTTTAAAATATAAACAGAAGTTACCTTGACATACTTACCCAGGGAAATTTCCACCTTGCATAAAATAGCTGTTTCTTGGCAAAAAAAGCCCATGTTCTAACATCGAATGTTGGGAGAGAAGAAGCAAAGTAAAGTTAAAATTTATCTTTCTGAAGTTCTTTTTGCTCCCCATAGAGTCCTGTTTCCATGGGTAGGATGGAGGGTAGAATCCAGATCACAAATATTACAATAAAAATCTAATGGTGGGTGACCCATAATATGATTTTGTCCATTCTTTTTAGTGAGTTATGTACTGTGATAAACCAGCAGCTACCCAGAGGACTGCAGAAAAATGTGAAAGCAGTTAGGAAGGTTAATTACACTTTGGTCCTGTGTTTTGTGGTCCTCTGTCCCAGCCCAGAGGGATGTGCTTCTACATTTTAGTTCATCCTGATGCACGGGCTTGAGGGTGGTTACACCACAGTGGGAGCTGTAAGGGAAAGGTCTAGATCAGTGTTAGGACACACAGGCAGATCTAAACCTGAGTATTCTTTGGTCACTTGCATAATCCCAGATGGTAATGTTAGTTGTTATTTTCCTTGTTTGTTCAGGTTTTTTCTTTTCTTTGCTTCCCCTCCACTTTTTTTTTTCTTTTTTTTTTTTACTTTTTTGGTTTTTTGCTTGGAACAAAACATCAAAATGTTATTGAGGGGAAAAAAGTTATGAATGGTGACATTTGGACGGATTTACCTTCTAATTTGCTGGTGTACACACAGTTGTGTTGATTTTATCAGAAGAAAAAAAAAGACAACTTGATTGCCTGGAATGTTTCAAAATAAGCTTCATGCCAGGAACCCCTCTGAATTTCAGAAATTTCTATAGAGAAATGGCAGGCTGGATGACCATATTCTCAGGCTGTTATGTGTCACATAGATTTAAATTAATGAAATGATATCTGTTTAGATCAGGTAAACATTTGCCTCAAACCTACTGTGCCAGCAGATATATATAAAAAGATGCCTTGGATATATACTGTAAAACCATTATCCGGAGTAAACACAGCCTTAGGGCTTGGGGCAAATCTTTGGAAAGTATAATTTGTCATTGCTGATTTCAGAGGCTGGGAGAATTTACATCAGCCTCTCAGAGTGGTGCCCTTTCCTCATAGCATAAAGTAAGATCTGGCAGTCCTCAGAGAACAGGAGTCCTATGAGGAACACCAATGTTGGTATCCCTGCAGCTTCTAAAGTTGACTATTAAAGATTGAATGACAGAGAAGTTTGACCAGGTTGCATTAGCCAGTATTTACACACGGAATTGTCCAGGCTTGTAGGGAGAGTTTCTTTAGCTGGTTTTACATTTTCCATTTTACTATTTTTGTGGAATTAATGGAATTCCTTCTGCTTCAGAAGTTGTTTTGGAGCATATCAGATGTGTTTAGCAGAAATATGAGGAGAGACAGCTTATAAAACAATAATAAGCAAGCAAACCTAACACAGCCATTCTTTGCTGGGCTCAAATATTTGTCCCACTGATTGAACTGATTTGTTTGTGTTTAGTATTGATGGATTGATTGATTGGAGAATTTGAGAAATAATTAAGACAAATTAAAAAGAGTTGCTATTCAAATAGCTGCTCCCTTATGTTGGTGACTTTTCTTCCTCCCTGCCTTAAAGTCTGAGCCAAGATTGGAAGAAAAAGTTGTCAAGAAAGAAATGCAGATGATACCAGAAGGAGCATATCCTAAGCATATCCGCAGTTCCTCTGCGCTCTTCCCAGGCCAGGGTCACCACATGCACCATAGCCACTAGCCACTGTGATTTGGCATGAGAAATAGTCCATGCCAAAAAGCAAGGCAGGGCTGTTTTATTTTAGGGGATCCAGTTGTATACACTGGCCCAGTCTTTGCTGTATGGCTGCAGTGCTGATACGCCTCACCTGAAAGACAGGAGACGGTTGCTTGCTGTTTGTCTTAAACCAGCACTTCCAATATTGCCTTAACATTGCCTGTCACCAGATACTGCAGAATATTTCTCTTGAGGCACGCTCCAGTTAACAGGCATGGGAAAGGGATAGAGACTTTGAAACCCAGACTCTACAAACCCGGGCTCCTGGCTGTTGCAAAACACAGAGTATTCATGGGACCCACCAGTAAATTGTACAGGATTTCTGAAGAATAGTCTAGAAATCTCATGCAGTCAGCATTCTGCATTGTCTTTAGGGACAACGCAATATTGATAAGCAGCATTCTCCAAACTGATTAAGTCTTTCATTTGAATGCTGCCAGTCCTGTACATGGAGTTTCATCTCACTTAGCACATGTTGCCATCAGGCTTGTCCCTCAGGCACAGCTCTGAAATAGCCATCAAAAGAGGTGGCTGTACAGCATCTATGGAGGTTGCACTGAGAAACGATGGCTACAGCCTCCTATTAATTCCCATTCTTTGTTGTAGTTACTGAGTGTTTGGCAATGAATTGGATGGTGAAAAGTAGCAAAAGCAGTAGAAACTAATCTATGCCTTTTTTTCCTTTCCATGTCTGTATCCATTGTGTTGTAGGCAGAATTTACAGACAGCAAATTCCAATGCTGTGCAGTGCAGTCGTCTCCTAAGGTAACGCCGGTAACTCCATCTCCCGTGCTGAGACCTCTGGCGGAGACTGTACCAACTCCAACGGTCCAGACTGTATATACGTCGCATAAACCCATTTCGCTGGCAGACAGGTACTGTGCAGTTCTTTCCCAGAATTACTGTGATGCTCTCTGCAGTAACGGAACCCGCTTGATTTCTCATTTTCTGTCATAATTACCATAGAGTTACATTTCCCCAAATGATTTTAAATTGCTGCTTGACACCGACCTCAAAACAGATGGGTCATGTAAAGAAGTACCTATAACTCATATCTGCTCTGAGAAAAACACTAATGAACTGCTGCAGCCAGCAGTGTATCATTTCCATGGCCAATGGCCGGGAGAGAAAGGGTTGTGCAGGTTTTCCTCAGGCAAGTCATTTTGTCTGAACCACAAAGATTTTCTTTTAATCACTGCTGTTGCAACTTGCGGGGTTTTTTTTCAAATTAAACATCCATTGGGGAAAGCTGAGGTTGAGAAACGTCTGCTAAATGAAAAACAGGCACTGGTTTTCCTCTTTTTCCTATTTCTTGTAGTAACGTCAAGCTACAGTGGCCTTTCTTGTAGTTTCTCAGAGAAACAACAAGCCATTCCATCTTTCCACAGGCAGCCTGCATTCAGTTTTCTATTATTCCATTCTACTGGGTTTGCACGCTGGCTTCTCATTTCAGAATTTAATCAAAGCTGAATTTCCCGAGCTGATAATTTCCTGAATACAAATACAGGGGTGGATATATTCAATACTTCTGGAGCATAAAATGTCTGAGGCTTACCTTGAAGAGAAAATAATTTCTTTGGCATCAAAATAAGTTAGCCTTTTTTACTTTTGTATTCACAGTCAATCCCCAATTTAATTTGCTAATTATTTTTTGCAGATGTTAGTTTAATTGCACCTGCACACTTACTCAACAATGCTAACTCATCTAAAAATGTATTGTCCTCATGAAAAAGCAATTCTGAAGCTGTAGTGCTGAGCTCAGCTTCCGTAGGATGTCTCGAGCACGAGCGGGTGATTCCCCCCCTGCTTGTCCATGAATGGGCTGCAAGGTTTCTGCACTGCAGTTTAAATCTCTGAAATGCTTTACAAGCATTACATACTTAGTGCTCAGAACAACACAGTAAACTGGGTTTGGGTTTTTTTTTTTTTCACTTCTACTATTTATTGAGAAATGGGATCACTAACCCAGGTCATTCCTAGTGCTGCTGAGCCTGTGGGCCCTGGAGTGATTCGGTGTGTGAGAGCAAGGAATTCAGGCTTTGCTTCCCGTACCCTGATGTGTTCACACAAAGTAGGACTGTAGTAAATTCAGCATATACAGATGGCCCCCAGCCATTAAACCAGCCTGAGGAGCAAACGGCTGGAACAGCAGTCTTTTGTGATGGCATCTACTGTAGCTGTTTCATTTTTAGATTCCTTGTCCAGCTTCCTTTGAAATCAGTAGCCTTTAATGGGGGTGAGATTAAACCATGAACTGTTTTGCCATATGGGTCTTTTTTATGTACTTTGTTTGCTCTTCAGAAATACCAGGTGGCACTTATTTTTGAATCAGCCACCAGTTATCAGCTTTTTCGCTGAATTGAGTCTGACCTTTCTTCCCCTCCTTTGGTATTTTGAAAATGTTAATTATTTTAAATTGAAATCTGAGACTTATTGTTGTTCCCATAATTGGCTGTTTGTGCATTAATTACACAGCGCGGAGACTCTGAGGCGTGAACTTGAGAGAGAGAAAATGATGAAAAGACTCTTGATGACAGAATTATGAAATTCGCACTTCCGTCAGATGGAGAATGGATTGGGGCCTTTCATGTGCCTTCTGTCTGTTTACATTCCTCTGCTTCTGTGTACTCAACATAATGCATCGGGAAAATGTGTGATATTCCTGGCTCACCTGGATTCACCACGGTTGGTTAAAATTAAGTCTCGGCTAGACTTTAACTTGAAGGAGTTCCTTTATTCATTTGCTGCTGGGAAATAAACCTTCAATCCTTTATCTCTCCTGAGATTTTATACTATTAACACAATTAATTTCAGGTTTGGTTTTGGTAAATCTAGGGCAAAAAGGATCAGCAAGGAGCATACTGATTTCTATTGGGAAACACTGTTCTGTACATATGTTAATAAGTGCACAGAAATTAATGTTATGCAGAATATTTTGATAGTAACATAGAAAATATGTCATTTTGTACAACGGAAAATTGCAATGAGCTACTGCTATTTGTTAAAGAACCATTTTTAAAGCAGAAGAATGATTATTACATCCTAACCCCAGGACTGTTAGTCTCCACAGAAAAATAAACAGCTGTCTTATTAAATTCCTAACCTTAACCTTTACTCAGAGATATATATAGCTGCAAGGGGGAGAGACACCCCACCATACAGGTATAGGCACCCGACACCCCCTGTAGTTTGTCATCTTGACCTAGACCTTCAACTAAATCTTACTGTATTTCCATTAATGAAAAAATCCGTTGTTTAAAGTAATTTGCTACTGACTTTCTAGCTTGATACTGACTTTTTTTAACTAAGTGAGAAGTTTTGCCTTCTCCAGGTTGCCTAGGTGTTACAGTTCACCCACTCTCAGACAGCTTCTGCCCCCCCAGCACTGAAGGTTGCAGAGTCTCATCGACATGGACGTAGATTGCACGGGGAGGATTTTTTCCTTCCTGGGTAGATAAACCAGCTTCCTGACTGACATGAATTGATTTAAATTGATTTAAACGATAATAACAATGATAGTTTTTGGCATAGGTGTGTCTATACCCATCTTTTCACTCTACAGCATGTGTGTACTGGCAAAGCTGTGGAGGGTGCGCCTGGCTACATGTCCCGTTCACCTCCAGCACACAAGCAGCCTCTGCTTTCAGTGGAGCTATCTCAGGCATCAGGTGGGGTGAGTGGTCCAGCATTAGCTGAACCACAGCCCCCCAGGAGGGTGTTTATGGTATACAGGTAACACAACCAACTATTTCCAATGAAATAAACAAAAAGGAACTTCTCCATTTCCCCCTGTTCAGTAGTGCAGGGTCATCTAGAAAGCTACCAACAACTGACTGTCAGCTACAAGGTACTCTTCCAACAGGAAAGCTCTTGTGCGTTTTGTATGGCTGAAGATGTATATTTTTCTGTTACTCTGTACACTGTGTTCTCTTGTTTGTATTAAGATAAAAGATTGCCCTTCATTTGATACCGAATACGATGGCTTTATCTCAGCTTAAGCAGTTTGTTTGTGTGGAGGCTGGGAAGTGATTGCTGTGAGACTGGGTTTCCTTCAGAGTCAGCTTGTGCTCTTTTCCTGAAATGAGAAGACTTGAGAGCACTGTAGGACTGCGGATTTCAGTGTGAAGGTATAAAATGACTTGTCTATTTTATATCTACTGGGAGAGGAAATTAGCATTTGGCTCTCCAGCCAACCAACCTCAAACCAAATCCACCAAACTCAAAGCATTCTGTTTGCCATAAAATGGGGCTAAATAAACAGCAGTAAGGTAGAAACTCATAATACAAAAAGGAATGAAGTAACTCAACATGAGTCAATGGGCACAAGGAGCCAGAGAAAACACACCTGGACTGCAGATTTCGGAGCTCTCAGGTGACTTTGATGGGTAATCAGGTATGACTTGTACACTGTCCACCTTCTAGTTACAGTGCCAAAACGCTTCTGTTCCTTATGTTTTAATGTACCACTCCATTAAGGTTATTAAAGATTTATTAGGAACATTAAACCCCAATGAAGAAATCAGAAATGGAGGCAAAATGCAGCAGATATAAAAGGCTGCATGACCCATGTCCTGTTACTTGTTTCTCACCAATTCCTGAAAGGTACCGGAGAAGGGAGAAGCAGGTTTTATCTGCACCCAAGCAGAAGTGAGCATTGTGAAGAACAAACAAAAGAAAATTGTAATCAGAGGTGCTGTTTCAGGAGAGGAAAGGAGTAAGGTTGAGAACGGCACAGCACTGACTCCAGCTGTATCTGGTCTGCTGCCTGCTGTTAGACAGCCCAGTTAGAACTGGTGGGAGTTTCACAAAGTCATTACCAAGGAAAAACAGAAAGAACAGACCTGAACACACACATCAGTTGTACTGGTTGCCATGGAGTAGACTTTGGGAACCCTGCAAGGTGCTTTCAGGTTTGGGAGCAAACAGATCCAATTGCCTGCATTAGGGCAGACTGGTCACATAAGCAAAAGGCTTTAGCAGAATTGAATGCCTGACTCAGACCAGCTCATCAGATGTCCAGGCTCATAAAAAAGCAGTATTATTTTAAATGCAAACTTTTGCTCCCATTGTATAAAAGTTCTTCAGCTGAAATATTCAGAATTGGAAAACAAGAGATGTGAACCAAGGTTACTTTACAGTGGCCAGGTCTTTACAGTGGAGGCATGCTCTGGTGTAGCTGAGAAAGAGCAGGGACTCTTCCTTCCTTGGTTCCCACCAGGAAGAGGGACAGGCTCACGTGGCCACTTAGTTCCTGTGGGACATTTTCCACACAACAACCCTAAGTATGTTGCCTTGTGTTGTTTTAGTGTCTTATCCACTGGCTGCCGCTGTTCCCTGTTCTGCAGTCTAATGGAGCTTTTCTAAAACTGTTTTACTGATATCAAACCAAACTGTTAACTGTGGAATGTCATCACCTTGTTCTTTCTTACTATGTACCTTCTTCAGCCACACTTAAGCGTCTCAGTTTTCACATCCTCTGAATAACCACTCCTGCCTCACCTCTGGTTGGGAATTACAGTGTTAGGACACCTGTTACCCCAAACTACTGTAAACAAGACAATGTCAACAGGAACACATGCTGAGGGGCAGGTAGTCTAATTTGCCCCTAGACTTTAACTTTACAGGTGTTAAAGGATACTCTGCCGGAGGGTATGTCTATATAATAGTGCAGAAGTATCTGAGCTAGCTTTAATGAGCTTGCATATGTAGTTGTGGCAGCATGAAGCCCAGCACAGGCTATCATTATCATGTACATTGACACGTGTGAAGATAACACATTTGAACAGCAGCCTTCTGAAGCATGGTCTCCAGGGCTGGTGACAGAAAAGGGTGCCTGAAAGGCATTTGTCTCTTCAGCTCTCCTGGGGAAGGGTTCATCTCATTTAATGTTAATATGTCCAACTCTCACCTGATGAGAGAGCAAAGGAACTGCCTTCCAAAGGTGCCTCTGACTTCATTGTCTACTTTTATATTGCTTGAAGTTAAGTGAGATGAATCCTGCTCTCTGTCCCTCTGGTTAGGTCTGCATTGCAAACCCTTGCCAACACGGCTACATCATCCAGGGGTGCTTTCATGTATGATTTGTGATTGATGTCGCTCTGCCAGCAAAAGCCTTGCGCGTCAGGTGTAAGTGTACCAGCAGAAACACCCTGTTGTCAGAACAGCTTTTATCCCTCATGGGGAGAACAGAGAGCTGGGAGAAGGGGTGTAAGCAGAGAGGCATCGTTAGGGCTGTGCCCAGCCTGGGAGTAGCTGGTTGATGAAACCTCCTGCTCTGACCACGCTGGCAAAGCTTTCCAGGGGTGGTTCTGGCTTCCAGCGGTGCCCCAAGTGATGCTCTGACCTGGTCAGCAGATCCCAGCTTTCCAGCGTGACGTCTCTTAAGTGGCAGAATGCAATGTTGTCATGTTTGGGTGATTCCAGCAAAATTTATTGGCCATTTAAATAGCTATGCAAGGAGTTACATATTTTCTCATATTGCAGTCTCTTATGGAAGCCAATCAATTGTGCTTTGTTTCTGTGTGGTTCAGCTCTTTTCACTATTTCGTTTTAAAAGGAATAACCAGGTTTCCTTTAGAAATGTTGTTTGAGATCCCACATCTCTATCAGACCCCAGAGCGTGTGCAGATTGTTCCCGTTTCAAACGTACTTACACCCTGGAAGCGCAGTGTTTGAAAACTGACTCCCTCGAAGCTTCAGTCTGTGGCTTCACAACTCTCTTGCAACAGGATGCCTACGTGCCCGGTTGAAACAGAGCTGGCAACGCAGTGAAATGGTTCATTGGAGGCAGCATCATGTTTTCTTTGAACTGTTCACAAATATCCTTCAGTTTTCTTTCTTTTTTTTTTTGTTTTTCTGAATACATTTCTGGTACACTGGCTCCAAAAACCTACTCGTAATTATGCAATGGAATACTGCTTCTTTCTTTTTCCTTTTCCTTTTTTTCCTTTTCCCTTTCCTTTTTTCTTTTTTCTTTTTTTCTTTTTTCTTTTGTTATGTCCTGATGTTCAAGGAGTTTGCAATAAATATACTGAGGCTGATCTGTAATTGCATGTAGGATCAGCCTCACAACTGTGTTTTGTAAAGTTAAGTGCCGTAAAAGAACCTGCAGATGACGTGGAGAAGGAGGGGAGGGAGAAAGTAAGTGGAGGAGAAGGCTTCTTTGGCAGCTGCAGCTTTGGCTGGTGGGTAGCAGCTTTCAAGTAAGATTGCTCATGCCATTTTGTTTCACCTGAGGTGCAGCGTGTATCACAGGGCGGTGTGTGATGGCATTTTGTGGAAAACACGCCTAGAGAGAAACTTTTACGGCTCAGCTGTTTACCTGTTCCTGTATTCATGCCTGCAATAAATGAAATGAAAAATACATCACAGAGTCTGAGCAATTTGTAGTCAAACCAGTCATTTAGGAGGCGTGGGGCAAGGTGCCAATTAAGGGAAACGTTTGCTTGCTAATAAAGTAGGTCCACCTTCATAAAAAAAATACATCTTGAGGAACAAAAGGGATAATTTCTTCAAAAAGCCCAGAAAGTTTTCTCCAGCTTAAAGTTACAGGCCAGCATTGTAGGGTGCCAATCTTCCATGGGCCATTCGCTGGGGCACACTTTGCTAAACACCAAAGTTGGAAAAACACTGGCAGGATCAAGGTAAAGAAAACTGATATGTGGCACGTTGCTGGTCTTTCAGCTGGGGCTCAGGAGATGGCAAAAAATGGAAAAAAAGAGTGGAGGGGTGGAAGAAATCTTCCATTTCACGCAGGGCTTCTTAGTCATTAACCCCCAAGTCATTAAACTGCTCCATGAAGAAAAATTAAACAAACAAAGAAACAAAAATTAAACCCAAGCCAAACAACAAAGCCTGCTCATTGTGCATTTCTTGTTTTCTTTCTTTTTAACACAACTAACATTTCACTCTGATTTTTGCCCTTGACTTTGCCATTCTTCAAAGGGCTAAATGAAAAGTTGCTTCAGAATGAAATATTTCCATTTTCTTTTGTTGAAAGTTCTCTACATCAGGACGTTTTTGACATTAGCTTTCCCAGAGAGCTTAGGAAATGAAATCCCAGTAATGTTCACCCCATTTTCTGAGGTTGCCAAACTCTATATTTGGAAAGAATATGATCCCATCCCAATTTCTCCAACTGAGTATTCATCTATTTTTAATCTCCGTGCAGGGGAAGCAACAGAAGCAAGGTTCTTCCATCAGTACTCAATTTATACCAAGAAAATTGATTACCCAGCCAGCAAACCCAGTTAATTAATTTCCCTTAATACAGGTCTTTGCTAAAGAAAGAGTGTTGTGGGGTGCTGGGAATTAGCTGTGCACTAGAAGGTCAGCAAATACTCTTGTGTAACTTGGCTGCCACTGGGAAGCGTGAGGACCTCGGAGACATAAATCTGAACAATTTTCTGGTTCGTTATCAGATGGATGACCTTTGGGCCCGGGAGAGAGGTCGTTGAGATAAATCCTGTCTCTTGGGGGACGTGCTTTCTACGGCAGAAAACAGACGACTCTGGGTGCGGGCAGAGGCAGGGAGATGAGGCAATAGCTACTAGCTGGGTTGTGCCACACACATCCTGCTGCAGCTGTGGGGCAGGAGGGTGCCCATGTGGGTGCAGACCCAGGCTGGTGGAGCAAACCCCAGGAAAAGATGATGGAAATGGCAATGGCCTTTTACCAGGCTGTCCCCAGCCACAGGTGAGGCCTTTGGGGCTGGTAGGCCTTGGGATCCCCATGCCCAAGTGCAACTTGCCTTAAAGGGCAACCCTATAGCAAACACAGCATCAGGGCTGGCTGTCACCAGACCTGCTGGAGGAGACGCCAGGGAACGAGAGAAATAAAAAAATCAACCCTTGATCTCCCATAGCAACCCCACAGCAGGTTCATGGGAGCACCCCTAGCTCCTCCTGTGGGATGAGGAGGGTGGGCTTGCCCATTTTGTGATAAACTGGGCATAGGATCAACTTAGCTGTGGCATGAGAAGTGTTTGACAACCCTGACCACTGCAGCTATGTATTACGTGCTGCCAGTAGCACATACGGTTTGTGTGGTGTCTTCTCTCTCCAGGCTTTAGGGTCTGCCATGGTCAGGGGAGAAGGGAAAGAAACAACAGGGAGAAAGAGCGCAGCAAACACACATTGTCACCTGCTGGGTGGCCTGAGAGAAAAGCACTGCCTGAAACAATGTTTGCCTTTTTAGTTTATTGTAAAAGCTATACATGAAATCGCATCGTTGCATAGCTAATATGCAATTGATACTAATTATATATATTTTTAATGACTACTTCTACAGTGTGTGTGGTACACGATGCCAGTGCCCGCACAGCTCTGCCATCAGAGTATCTGGCACAGCAGTGAGGCGGAAACGCCACATGGATCTTTACTGTGTCGTGCACTGATTATTCAGCTCCTCAAGCGGAGAGCTGCTTACCCTCCTGCATCGTTCTTCCCCTGCCTTTCATTACCAAACTCTTCTGGAAAGCCAAGGAAAATGGAGCACAAAATCTTTTCTTTAAAGATATTTAGTCAGTGCTGCTCGGCATCACAGGCCTCCGATGATGTGAAGAACTCAAGTAAATTTTTTTTTTAGCTTATTTCTCTTGCTGCTTTCAAAAACAACAACAAAATGTGATTTCTGTGCTAATACTCTCCTGCCCTGCTTTGGCTGCTGGACGCCTCCAGCCGTGCCAGGCTTGGCAAGGGTACAGGGTGACTTGGCAGGAGGGGACAAGGGTTGTTTTATTTGGGTGGGGGGGTGGACTGCCAACAATCCCACACACTTCCTTCCCTCATGTGGCTCTCCTCTTGCTGTGGCTGATACAACTGCTGCATCCTCTGAGGTGGGACCTGCACTGCCCTGCTGGGAGGTGAGAAGAGGTTTGCAGCTCCAGGGTCACCCAGGGAGGGTTTGGGGCTGGTGGGGCTGAGGAATGCGGCACTTCTGTATGTACGAGATGCATGTAAGACCTGGGGCTCCAGAGATTTTGGAGGCTGCATTGCTTCCAGGTTGTGCAGGCATGAGGATCTGGGGAGGGAGGTGAGCGTGAGCTGCCCTCCCCTGGGTGGGTCAAATTAGGGGTTTAATGGTAGGATTATCACACTGAGACTGGGTCATGGCTCCTTCCTGAAAAGAAGTTTCAGGCTTGTGCCCTCCAAAGCTGACTAAACCCCCTGGGGTCAATCTTTGCTCAAGGAACAGAGCAGGGTCTGCAGCAAGGCTGGGGTTGGTGCCTGCAGCAGGGCTGGGGTTGTTGCCTTCAGCAGTACTGAACAAGGCCAGCAGCACCCTCATTGCACTGGCTTGTGGCTCTTTCAGGGTAATGCAAAGATGACAGTCCCTGAGAAGCACCTCTGCCAAGGCTGCTGTGTATGAAGACAGGGAGGACCTGTCAGCTGGAGCTGACTTAGCTTTGCATCCTGAGTGTTCCCATTTTCCACTTCCAGCCTGACAAGTCATGGCTCAGTGTGAGTTCTGGCCAGCTTGACCAACCATCTCGCTTGGTTATCACAAGCCCTCAGGAGCAGAAGGTATCTCTTCCAACCACCTGCTCCTTACCCCTAGCCCCTTCCTGTCTCTCCATGCCATCTTGCTAATCCTCCTACATCCTCTGCTTGGCACTCACCCACTGATTGGTTCACAGGTGCCTGCTTCCTTCACCACCATGAACATTCCCCCCCTCCCACACAAACACCTCTGGCTTTGTCCACTTTCCACATGAACATCTTCTGCATTTCTGAAACCCTTTGCCAGCCCTCGCTTGTCCTGGACATCAGTAGATGCTCTTCCATTCACACCTATCTTTATTAATCCCCTTCAGGTGCTCTAAAGTGCTTTCTTCCCAAAGCAACACAGCTGGAATTAATCTTGCTACACATTGTGTGGTAATAAATCACCAGGGTAGCCCAAGCTGGGTAATTTTCTTCTTTCTTTCTTTTTTTTTCCTCTCTTTTTCCTTTTACTTTTTTTTTGGGTGTAAAGATTCTCACCTGCCTAACCCAAACTGCTGCTCTGGCAGTGAAATCAATAACAAACTTCTGAGTCTGCTCACCTGGTCTCACAGGAGAAACACACCATTAAGTCTCAGTGAAACTGCTTTAATTGTCTTTTTTTTTTTTTTTTT
>VZTM01003455.1:28848-49429 GCA_013400555.1 Jacana jacana | reverse complement strand
TTTTTTTTTTTTTTTTAAACTTTGTGTGTGTCTGCTAAGAAAAACAAAGGAAAACAAACCCCAAACCTGATAGAGCAGCATCTAGCAAATCAGGATTGTTGCATGCCTTCCTGGAGTGGAAAAAAACCCCTTCCTCTGTCAGTCAGAAGGATGTTTCCAAACAATTTGCACTCTTTCTGCACTGCAGGAGGGTGGGATTTCCCATCCTCCCTCAGCAACAGTCATGGTTCCTTATCTGGAAAAGCTGTGTTAGCGCAGGGAGTTGAACTTCTATACTGCTGGCCCTGTGTCCCACTCATGGTGGCGTGTAACATCTCCCCACACAAGAGCTGTCCATGTGGGTGCTGCTTCATCACCTGCCCTACTCAGCAGACCCACAGACTGGGAGATGCAGATAAACTGCTGCCTTTGCTGCATATGATAGGTTCCATCATAAGATCCTGGGGAGCTCAGCATGAATTTGGCAGAAAAGAGCATGCCTTGGTAGATCTCAGCAGCCTGGTCATCAGGGGTGACACACCTCCCAGCTGTGTGTATTGCCTATGAAAAAAGTGGCAAAAGCTCCAGGCTCCACTTTCTAGGGACATCCTACTCCTGCAATAAACCTTTCTGTGCTGCCAAGATGACTCAGTTATCTCCAAGGGCCACCTCTGCCAACCCTAAACTACTAATCCTGCTGGTCTGTTCAGCCTTGTTTGCACAGTGGGCTCTGCTTGAGCACACCTCTTGCAGGAGAGCTATACTTGCTTGAAAACCCTTCCCAGGACACTGTGCTCAAGCCCCAGAGAGGAGCTTTAGGCCATCCAGGACTTGTCTCGAGGCCAGCTCAGGGCAGTTCCTATCCCACCCCCCAACAGACTCTTGGGCACCCTGTTCTGGTGCTGCTCTCTCTGCTGGGGACAGCCTGGTGCAGCTCTGGGTCTCCTTTGGCAAGTCTATTCATAAAGTCCAATCAGTATTGTTTATGCTCAAATTGTAACTGAAAGGAAAAAAAGAGTGATGCTTCAGTAGGTTCAAGAGTGTGAAGAGATAAATGTAATTACAATAAATGCAACATATTGAAAGATACTACCATTTAATTAAAAGTATATGAATTATGCATGCACCTCTTCCACAGCAGTGTGTGGACTGGAGCAGTAATTAAGTACATTCAGCTTTAGCTTCCCTACAAAACACATGGCTGCTTAATTTCTCACTTGCACACCTACCACTGATGGCTGAATGTTTGCTGAGAGTAAACAAGACCATACCCAGAGGTTGCTTGGAGTTGCCTTTGCTTTTCTGTACTATTGGGTGCTTGACAAAGGATGTAAATCCCGTCCCACCAATTTTCCCCCCCAAGGAGGATGGGGACTGCCTTTCATGCATCTTGCACAACATCCCACTTAAAACCCACAGTTTTTAGGGGCATAGAACTGCAGAGAAGGAAAGCAGTGGGATAGGACACCAATATGCGCCCCCTGGGAGGCCCTGCAGGCAGTAGTGACCTGCAGTTTTGGGGTGCAAAGCCTTACGTGGGGCCTACGGGTTGGCTTAGAGCTGCAGCAGCCCAGCAAGGACAGGACAGAAGGACAGGGCTTGGCGGTGGAAAGGTCGCAGCACCTGCAGCTCCTGAGAGCATCCCAGGGCCAGCACTGCCAACCTCCCCTGAGGTAACTAATGTCACCATCAGACACCTGGGGCTCAGATGAGCTCTCAGCAAACTCACTGCAAGCTATTTCATTAATATGCAAAAGTGTCTTTTTATAAAAGCTTTGCTGTCCTTCGGGGTAAAGAGAAAATCTTTCCATCAAGGCAGAGCGTTGCTCTTTGCAGCGCTGCTGAGCCCGTCCCAGCAGATTGCGCCGAGGGCTGCACCATCAATCTTCTGCTAAAGGCTGCCTCCTTCTCCTGTCTTCATTTACCAAACATGGTGGAAAACACTCTCATGAGAGAAAACAGATCCCATTAGAGTCTGTAGAAATTCAAACTGTCCATTATGAAATTGAAATAGGAAACGAAGTGATTGGAGGGAGGGAAAGGATTCTCTCCCTAATCACTTAATAGAAATCCATACATCTCGTTACAGCTTGCAATAAATCACACCTCGTTATAAGCCAGATGTGCAAGCTTATGAAAATGCAAATATTCACCTGTAGCTAATTCACTGATGATTTCTTCCTCATTTCCATGCCTTACAGAAAAGAAAATGGACATGTNCCCCCCCCCCCCCCCCTTATACAAACTCTGCCTTTTTCTTCTAGGGAAGTTTTAGCTGGGGTTCAGCAAGGCACTTAAATGTATGCCCAGCTTCAGGGTGGGAGTGGTCTCTGCCTCCCTCCAAAACAGGTGGGGGTAGTTCAAACAGTGGCAGTGAAAGCACTCCTGTGCTGGGCCAAGGTTTTAAATCACAAGAAAATCTCCCCAGGCTCATTTGGTAAGTTATGCTGGGCTGTTTTCCTACATGCTTTTCTCGCTGGTGATGAGAATAGTACATAACAAAAGCAAGAAGCTGCAGCCTGCTCCCAGAAAGATATGGGGAGTTACTGTCCTCTCTGTACCTGATGTGGTCAGGTTTGGATAAATCCTGGGGGCTGAGCCTTGCCTGTTTGGCGTGCATGTACTCAGGGTGTACATGGACCTCGGCTGCTGTACAACGGTGGAGGTTACAGGGCTGCTGGGGCAGAAATGCTGGTAGGAGGATTTGTTGGGCACCACCACACAGAGGTGGCCCAGTTTGGCTAGGAAAAGAAAAGGAGTCCCACGTTCCATGGGCAGAAGGCTGTCTGCAGAGATTGGTGTCTCCAAGGTCCAGGGTTTAGGAGAAGGAAAAGCCAAAAGCAGCTAAAGCCCAGAAGAGATTTGTGACTTTGAGCAACCTGGTCTAATAGAAGTGTCTCTGCCTGTAGCAGAGGGGTTGGAACTAGATGATCCTTAAGGTCCTTTCCAACATAAACTGTTCTATGTCTTTTTCTATTTTTTTCCTTTGAGCTTTGCTGGTGTGCCCTGATCTCTGCACCCTGAAGGCAAGAGGAGGCTACAGAAAGGCAGAGGAGGACTGAAAGCTGTGATGTGAGCTACTGCTGTTTATCTGGTGATATCACTCTCCTGCTTCCATCCCTCTCACATGCACCAGTGCCAGCTTGGGTTCACTGTGAGTCCTGGCTCTCCTGCCAGGTTTGAGGTTGCCTGCAGGTTACATCTGGACCTGGACACATGGAGAGAGGCTTTTAGGGTTGCTCTGAGGTATCTTTTCTGAACATGATATAGATATCAGGCTCAACAATTGAGCATGAAACCTGGGTGAGGAAGAGGGGACATGGGGAGATGTCCAGTGACAGGATGTGTTTCACAAACTGAGTCTGTGGGAACTTCTCACTCAAATGTGGGCCACATAAAAACACATCTGTGACCCCTGGCTTGCAGAGCCCAGGGTGATTGGGCTGTTTTCCTTCCCTTCACTTTCCTCATGAGTGGAGGGGCCATACCTGCTGCTTTAGCAGCTGTGGCTGCTTTCTAGCAAGGGAGTGGTGGGGAATGGTTGAGAGCTCTCATGAAATGTCTTGTGGAAACTTAAACTGTTAAAAATCAAATACAAAAGAAGAGCTCCCCCTTCTTTTTTCCTAAGCTTTCTGAGAGGCAGTAAGAGTCCAAACACAAAGCAAAACCCTCGGCAATGGATGAGGAGCCAGGAGAAAGTACCACTCGAGCTGGGAGAAAGTACTTAAAGTCATTGACATTAGAACATGTTCTTCACAATGGTTCGGCTGAACCCCCAGATAGAGAAGAGGAGATGCTCTCATTGGCCAGTGGAGAAGTAGGTTGTACAGTTGTACAAGTGTCCAATCCATACCCCTCCTGCAAGCACTGGGAAGCACAGTGCAGGTGGAGATCTTAATACTCTCCTGTTTCTCTGAACTGGCAGAGAGGAAGGGGGTGGGAAAGAGTCACATCGAAGTCTGTTTGGGCAGCGGAAAACTTTGGTTGCTTCATAGGTGCATTCTATGTGTTGGTACAAATAGCTGAGCCCAGCATGCTGCGTGAACCTTTTATTATTTATTAATACAATGGCTTCTAAAGATCAGCAAGTGGGAATGGATTTGAGAGCAGAACCAGGACCAAACTGGTATAGTGGAGGCATCCCTGCTTATGGCAGGGGGCTGGAACTCAAAGATTTTTAGGGTCCCTTCCAACTCTAACCATTCTATGATTCTATGAAATACTTCTCAAGGCCTTTTTCTGCTTTGAAAGCGATGAAATGCATCTTTCAGCTTGCAGAGCTACTCTGTCTCACTCAACTTTTTACATTACTGGGTGTCTCTTACTTGTGTGTACCTGCGTGCAACAGAAATAAACTTTAAACAATGGGATTTCATCTAAAGCATCTACATGGAAATGGAATCACTTCAGAAAGACAAGCAATAGACATGTCAACTGGATACTGGATCTGAAGAAGTGTAAGCTTTCTCAAAAAAAGAAAAAAAGGGAGTAGGGAAATCTAAAGACAATACTGGTAGTGGCATTCCTTTGGTGGAAAGACATTAGGAAAATACAGCATCTTGCTCACAACAGCCCAGTTGTGGCCCAGTCTGGAGCAACTGGAGATGCCACCACAGGAGAAGATGTCTAAACAGCTGTTCTCAAAAAATTCTAGTTTACCAGCACCATGAATAGTGGTCTCAAAGTTGTAAAAACATGAAAACTGCAGTCCTGGCAGAGCTTCTTTGGCTGAATGGTTCTAGGGGGATGGAGGCCTGTGTAAATCACTTTCCTGTGAGCACCCTGCAGTTGTCAGGTTTGTTCAAAAGTTGAGAGGAGAGGAATAAAGTGTTGCTTCTGCTGTGAGGAAAGCCTGTCATTCAAAACTGAAAAAGCTCTTGCTTCTCCTGAGGAGGAACACTTGAGGGTTGGCAGTCACTAGGAGAGGTCATACCACAGCACAAACGGTATGTTTCAGAAATGCTTAAAGAAGGAAACCAACAGAAAAATTAAAACCCTAGCAAATCAAAGGATAAAATTAGGATAACTCTGCTTACATAAACAAACCTTCATGCCCACACCTGGGAAGAAACATATGTAGTACCAATGAGGAATAAAGTGGGTTTATTTGCTTTGATGGCTTTCCAAACTTGCTGGAAAAGTCTGCAATCGTAGTCATACCCGTATTCCCTAATCTCTGGACTTCCTTTCCTTTCTGCCTGAAGGGTTTACCCACGTCCTGTTCTTTGTAACTCACAGAGGACATGGGTGATGGTTCACTGGCATTTTTAAACTTCGTTGAACTTTTCTGCACAACAACTGCACCTCACACATGGTAAATACACAAGAAAATCAAGCCCTTTTGCTGACAGAACTACCTGTTCCACATGAAAGCAAGCTGCAGCTGCTCACCAGTCCCACTATTGAGGGTTTACAGCTTGTTATCAGTAGCTCCAGAGCTACCATGGTCTACAAAGAAAAAGGCATCCAGGAGACCTCAGGCACGAACATTGGTAATTTCTCCCTTGAGTTCAGGCTCAGGGGTAAAGTTTTGGGATGAAAAAAAATTTAGAAGAATCTGTCTCCCCATTTTACTTGTACTGTGACCATGGAGACAGGACTTTGCATACTTGGGGGGAGAGAGGGTAACCCTCAGAATGTTTGCTGTAACTTAGCTTAGAAAAACACACAAGACCATATTTGGTAAGTATATTGTGCTCCTGTGTAGGTTGGACAGCTAAGACTTTAAAAATATTCAGGTGAGTAAAACTTCTCTTGTCATGCCAGGAAATGCCATTAATGCCCACCTGTATCTTTGACACCTGAACATATATATATATATTTATATATATGCATTAAAATAGCTCACACTGAGGTAGAAATGTCTATGGTCTCTTCTGCTACCACTCCTAAGGTTTAAAGCTAGTAAGAAGCTGGGATATTTTGTTTTATGAAAAAAAAACAACAAACATAGCCAGACTTTGATTCAGCATAACTTAAGCTGTGGCCAAAGTGAAAAAAAAAAAAGATATCAGAATTAACTGGCTGATGGGAGGCAATACATGAGCTTATACAAGAGCTGCTGAAATCAGTTGCTGGACTGCTTTTAAACTTGCACTGAGATGTGTGCAGTGTCCTAGGCAGGGCAGAGGTAGGAGCTCTCTGGGAACCAGTGGTGTGAATGCTGAAAGGGGTCCAGTTGCAGAGGACAGGGTCATGCTGAGTTTGCTCTCATTTAGGACTGTGATGCCACAGAGAGGACAAGTTCTTACCTGCATCTAGCACCATGTTCCTGCTACATGCTTTGTGCTGCTGGTAGGTTTGTGTCTGTATCATCAAGTAGGTCAGGGAGTTGATCTTCATGAAAATTAATGCAGCAACAAAACAACTACCTTCTTCATCCACCTTACAACAAAAGTGTTAGCTAAAAGAAGGTGATGGGACTGCAAGGAGAGAGGCAATGTGGGATTGTTCCTCATGAGAACTAGATTGGCTTCAGTGATTTATAAAACAACCCTTCATGGATACATGGAGCCAGTTCTTATGGTCTTGGAGGTAACATCTTTTGGAGAGACTTGTGGACAACAGAAAACAGAGTTTGGTGTCTTAGAAAAAAATTGTGTTGATTTTCCAGTGTTTCCTTCCTAACATTTCAGGTGGCTTTAATAAGATATAACCATAATGGTATTGGTTGGAGGGGATGTCCAGAGGTTATCAGGTGTAACCTCAGTTGACTAAAATACTAAATATCAACATCTTTAAGTAGGTCAGTAGCTGCTGATCTTTTTCTGTGAGTTCCTCTCCTCCTCATTATCAAATAGCAGAGCATTAAAGGATGTTCTTAGGAGGACGTCCAACTTTGAAGTGAAGTGCTCCTCTCTAGCTGAAAGTAAACGTGTGGTATATGGGTGAGGAGGCTGACACTGCTTCTCTGGACTTTGCTGCACTGCTCTGAAGTGCACGAATTGCAGTGGAAGCACCAAGGCCAAGAACAGAGTCAGTGACAGGGCAGTAAAGTCCTGCTGCAGCTTGAGCAGAGTTTCCCTACTCTGTGAAGTTTGCAGTAATTGCTGGTGGTGGGAGCTTTGATATTAAAATTCATTCTAATTTGAAAGTGGGAATTTGAGGAAAGGTGTTCCCCAACATTACTCAGGCCTTTGCTTTTGCACCACTTTGTGTGCCCAGCCAGGTTGTAGGTTAGCAGAGAAGGAATGACACCATCAGCTGAATCTCATTGCTGTACTGCTGGAGCACATCTCTTTCCACCTCCTTTAACAAAGAAATGAAGACAAGTACATCTGCTCCTCTCAAACTGTCAAAAAGCTATTCAAGCTCTTTGCTTCCAGTGAAAAAGAAAGTGATGCCCAGAAGTATTCAGTGTCTCTAAAAGATATACTCAGAGAAGAGGAAGAAATGTGCTAATGAAATGGTTGTCTCAATTTGACCTATGGCAGCTTTCAACAGACTGGAGAACGGTGAATTAAACCAAGGGAATCCTGCAGGCTGTCCTGACCAACAGATGGAGAAACCAAGATGGTTTCTATATACTGGATGATCATTGTCTGCTTTTGTATGGTCTAATTTGAGCAAGATCAAAAATATCAGTGATGGTAAGCTTGAAGGCATCAGCACAAGTTGAAGGACAGAGCTACAGCTGCCTAGTAGCCAGTCTGCAGAAGGTGACCAAAAAGAATGGGTATCTTGGACAGATATGTGACCTCTTCTCTCTAAGTAAGTGGTTTTCTGTCTTGTCTTCTCAATGCTCTTTGAAAGAACTGTAATAAAATGAAAATGGGTCCAGGAAAGGTGGGAGGAAGGAAAGAAGGAAGGAGAGGTATTTAGAAAAAAAGATATCTTTTCTTGGGGCATTTAGACATTGCTGAGCTATCTAAACTGCCTGCACCTGAAGGATTTAATTCTGGTTTTCTCAGCACCTGCTGATCCAGTCACATGCAGCATTTAATTTTGCCCTGGTAAAATTAATAGAGATTCTAACAAGCTCTTATTTCTTTATCAAAATCAACAGCACAAGCGTCTCTGGTTTTCTAGTGCTGGCCCTTTTGAGTCCATTATAACCACAAATGGGGCAAAGCCATTTGTGTGCGGCCTGAGAGTGAGTCATGACGATTGCACGCTACAATACCACATCACAGCAACAAAATCAGATGAGTAATGTTGGAGCCTGCCTTCAGGCAGCTGTCGGGCTGATCTCACAGGTCTCACTGCAACAAAATGTCAATGGTTTAATACCTTTGACATTTCTTTATCTTCAAAAGGCAATAATGAATCTTTCTTGGCTGCTTACTAAGAGGTGATTATGTCAGAAAAAGCAGCTAATTCTTCTTATTTGAAGAGAAATACTGGAAATAATCTTTTTTTTTTTTTTCATTTAATTTAAAAGTAACCAGCATCAAATAAAAGCCCCATTAATTACCTAAAGTCATTGAACAATGCTTGAATGGATTTAGTTTCAAGTAGCAGCTAAACAGATTTAATGTCTAGGAACCATCCAAACACCTCTGGCAGATCCTGCCTTTTCTGTTGCTCCAGAAGTGTATAATCAAGGCAACGTTGTTTGTAATGCACAAAGCAGAACAAGGTACCGCTCAAGGCTTAGTAAGCAAGTCTTACTGCAACTCACAAGAGGGTATGGGCCAGATGCCCACTGCCATAAGCTGGCACAGCTCTAATCGGCTCATGGCCTGCACAAATACCTTTGAAGAAATGGGAGCAAATAGAGCCTGGTGGAAATCAGCATATTTCATTGAGTTTCTGAAGGGCTGAGGTAGAGGACAAAGCTGCCAAGTAAGGGAAAACGATGGCTGTGATTTAGACTTGCTTGGAAAAGATTAAGTTTGCAGATAGCTATGGTGAGGCAGATGCTCCTTCCCTGTTCAAAGGTAGATGCTGCTCTGTACCCAAACAGTTCTGTAGGACAAGATATACACGTATAGTATCTATTATTTTATTTTATTTTATTTTTTAATTATATGGATTCACAGCAAAGGTATTAGGTAATAGTCTGAGTAAAGTAATGGGAGTTTGATGAGCAAATGACCCTACAACCTCTTCAGGTCAAGTAACACCAACAGGATACATCCTTGACTTCACCATAGCTGTCCCACTGACCTGCTTCTCACCTTGTGAGAAATGTCGTTTCGCACCAGCAAAGCTCCATCAGATGGTGAAATTTCCCCTGCCCGGGGTGAGGTTTCTTAGCTGGCAGGCTTAGCAACATGGGGGAGGTTCAGTGAGCTTTCACACACATCCCATCTGCTGCTACTCCTCTGTGAACACACAGGTCTGCAAATCTGACTGAAAATGAAGTAAACAGCAACCCTTGACCTGCTAAGGCCTGCCTATATCCATTCAGATGCCATGAGTGAAGCATCACCGCTGCGGCTGTTCTGTAAGGGCATCTCCGTTCATTTTTGAGGAGAGGTAACCTCACACACTTTTGAGTGTGAGGTAAATAGTCAAAAGCTATTTTGGAGGTAAGAGGGGAGTCTGGTGGCAAGCAGGACATTAGTGCCCTAATTGAGCAAAGGAGGGAGGTGTGCTGGTAGTCCTCTCTGGATCCTGAAGCATTGTCCTCCCTTTTTGGTGCTCACTTCAAAGCTTTGCTGAATGTAAGTGCACAGTAATGTTCTGAATGCTCTGCTTTCTGTGGAATGCATGGGTTCTTTTTAACACAATTTGCTTTGAAAAGCAAAAACTCACTATTGGTTACAGTAAGAAAATTAAACAATTGGGAAACAAAAAAAGTAGGCTTTCTATGGTTTTCATTGAAATATGAGCACAATAGTTCACTCCAAGTTAAAATGCTATCAACAGAATAGATTAATCTTTTGCCAAAAATAACTTTTAATGATGATGTGATTCCCTGCAAGGAAAAATGATTTTACTGTTCTTACTAAAAAAATTCAAATAGAAAAATAAATTACATTTTGTATCACTTTCTCTTTAAAGTGATTGAACAGGGGGATGTTTTTAATTAAGACAAAAATCTCCATGTTAATAGTCTTGATTAAAGGGGCTTTTAAATAGTTTATCTGCCTGGCTACATTCCATCCGAAAGCTCTGCAGAGGAAGATGTCTTTCATGTTGAACTTAAATGCTTATTATCCCTTTGAACTCTGCCAGTCCACTTACTTGAAATACTATTCTTCCCTTCTAGCCTGTGGAGTCAGCTCACCAAGAGATGTTGGTAATGTCACTCCCTGGGGAACTCTGCTGGTTCACTTGAACCTTGAGCTAGCAACCAGGGGAGTATTTCAAAGCTCACTGTGATCTGCTGCCTCATTTCAGTGCCACCACTACAGCAGGGTCCTGTGACATCCATGTGGATGCATCACCTGGAACACCCTGGAACACTGAAGCCTTGATCTCATCTGTGTGCCTCATATGACAGTAAGCATTGATAGCTTATAAATAGCAATCATGGTTCAAGACCATCTTACTCCTGTGGTACTTACTGAGCAGAAATGGGGGGGAAGAGAGACAGGATGGGCAGGTTCCTGAAAAAAGGTTGTTAGATGTGCATATAAGAACAACTAGAAAAGGGTTTTTTTAGTAAAGCTTCCCACTTTTTGCCACAGATGGCTACCATAACCATTGTCTTAACTTCATTTTCTGCTATTTTCCTAGCACGTGTTAAAAGCAAAGCAGTGCACAGCTGGAGTCACCCTGTGAGTCCTGTGGCCCTGCAGACAATTGCATCTGGGAGCACTTTCCTTTTTACTCAGCTGCAATATAATTCAAGGATCTGACAATGTCAGGTTTGGTGAGCAGCTCACCTGAGTGATAAACAACCATGCAAACCACAGAATGGTAGGAGTTGGAAGGGACCATTGGAGATCATCTGGTCCAACCTCCCTGCCAAAGCAGGTTCACCTGCAGCAGGTTGAACAAGAATGTGTCCAGGAGGGATTTGAATATCTCCAGAGAAGGAGACCCCACAACCTCTCTGTGCAGCCTGTTCCAGTGCTCTGTCATATTCAAAGTGAGAAGTTTTTCCTCATGTTGAGATGGAATTTTCTGAGTTCGAGTTTGTGC
Source organism: Jacana jacana (assembly GCA_013400555.1). Taxonomy (NCBI): domain Eukaryota; kingdom Metazoa; phylum Chordata; class Aves; order Charadriiformes; family Jacanidae; genus Jacana; species Jacana jacana. The sequence goes on along the minus strand of VZTM01003455.1, from coordinate 38,416 downwards.
CCATTGCCCCTTGTCCTATCACTGGGCACCACTGAAAAGAGTCTGGCACCATCCTCCTGGTACCTGCCTTTTAGAAATACAGACCACGGGTGCTTGCATTTGTTAGGAAACTAGCCAGCTTTCTCACCCATCACCTCAGGGAAAAAAATGAACCTGGTCAGGACAAATGAATGATATGGTCCTCCATGATTGAACTGTTCCTCTACTACCCGGTCACAAAGGTGTGCAGGACTGATCCATAAACAGGTGCTAACATGAGCAAATGGGAATTGTTATTCCAGAGAGCACAAAGCCAAAGGTTCAGTTCCCTCCACACTTATCTGAACGGTGATTGTATCCCCTCCCCCTGGAAAGTGAGGAGAAAGCACTTGATGAATGGATCGAAGTGCTACGTAGCAGAGGTTTCCCCGGTGAGGGGTCTAGAGCACAAGTCTTAGGAGAAGAGGCTGAGGGAGCTGGGGGGGTTGTTTAGCCTGGAGACAAAAACACTGAGGGGAGGCTTTATTACTCTCTACAACTACCTCAAGGGAGGCTGTAACTTGGTAGGTGTCAGTCTCTTCTCCCACAGGAGATAGGACAAGAGGAAATGGCCCCAAGTAGTACCAGGGGAGATTTCAATTGGATATTAGGAAAAACCTCTTCACTGAAAAGGTTGTCAGTCATTGGAACCTGCTGCCCAGTGAAGTGGTTGAGTCACCACCTTTGGAAGTATTTAAAAGATTGGTAGATGTAGAGTCCCTCAAGACATGCTTTAGTAATAACTTGGCAGTGCTAGGTTAATGGTTGGAGTTGATGATCTCAAAAGTCTCTTCCAACCATAACAATCCTATGATTTCTACGTCTCTTATGCTAAAAGGTTATCTGCTTTGCTGTTGCAGTGGGTTGAGCAGCATGCCTGATGAGCCAGAGCAGGCAGCTGGGTGAGTTGGTGCCTGTTGTGGTTGCATGTGGTCAGAGGAAGAAGTTTTGCTGCCTGCAGTAACCTAGCAGCATGAAGCAGGGGGTGAGCTTGCAGAGGTGGAACAGGCAGGACCAAAGAGGAAATTCTGGGGTAGGAGAAGAAGCTGAGGGTTTACAGAGAGCACCCAAGATCCATTCAGACCCTCTGCCAGCCCCCTCTTGGGGTCAGATACCTGTGAATCCCTGCCAGGGGTTGGGATGGGAACAGTTAGAAGGAAAGCAGCGCAAGATGAGAACTCTGACAACAGAGGTCAACCGGTGAAGAAAAGGGGAAGTGGTGCAAGGCTCATTTCTTCAAATAAGGGTCAAGGAAGCACCAGAATTTTTTATTTTCATGATCCTGCTTAAACACTTGTTAAACTAGTAAACAACTAAAGCACTTGTTGGCTCAGCTTGTGTTGTCTGTGTGAACATCCCTCAGGCCCGTAGCCAGCTCTCCTGCTAAATGTTTTATGTGCAATACCTGTAATGGTGTTCCTCTGTGAAATTGGGGCTTGATGACTCTCTCTGTTAAAACTATGGTGCTGTGGAAGAGCTGCTTTCTCCCCCTAAATTTGAAACACCAAGACTACATCTCAAGGCTACACCGGTCTCCCAGTTCTCTTATAAGAAATGCATAATGCTGCTGGGTCCCTTCTTTAACAATCAGAAGTAAAACAAAATAGTCTTCTACTAAGAAATTGTGACTTTACTTAGCTGTAATTCTGAAGGTCATTTTCATAAGTGTGGAGCCATGCCTGAAAGGATGCCTGCAAGTTCTTAAAGTAAGTGGTTAAATATGATCTTGGCAGTTGTCCCCAAAGAAGAGCTCAAACAGAAAAGGGGAGATAAAAATAAACATTGCTCAACCCTTTCATTCATCTCAGGCTGTCAAACAGGACAGGTGCTGTGGAAAAACTCCTGTGATTGTGTCATTAGAAGTTGAGTCATCATGCGAGGGCAGGGAGCCTGGTGGAGGGGCTGAGGCAACTGCCAGCAACCCTAACTTCAGAAGGGAGTGATCTTCAGAGAAGAGCAGGGCAGAAGCAGGAGTTTCTTGCATTTTGAGAATTTCCTTTGAACTGGGAATGAAAAGCCAAAATTTCCCATGGACGAAACTACACACAGTATCCAAATTCAGGTTTCTGCTACTGCTAAACTGGATAATGGCAAACAAAATAAATATGAATATAATAACAGTATTATGTCATGAGCTTGAGAAAAATGCTAGAATCAAAGAACTCTGATTCCCTAAATAGGAAAACTGAAGCCCTTTTCTTGGTGTTCACTTTGAAAATATTATCAGTATTGTTACTTTCCTGCTCATGAGAGTTTTGATGAGTCCGAGTTTTTTTTGCTTTGTGTTGTTTTAGCAAATGTGAATGCTTCTAAAAATACAACTAAATGCTGAAACTTTTCATGAGAAGAAGCATTGTTTACTATGGATGGGTAAAGACTGCTGCTTCGCAAGCACTGGTGCTATACAACTTTAACTCCATCCTTCAGGGGCTCCCTGGAGCTGGAACTAAGGCAGCACCCAGGCCCTGCCTGACAGTTATCATTTTGCCCAGAGCCTGCACAATTAAATCATGGTGCCTCCTCAGCACCCTTCACCTAAGGGTATCTCTCTTCAGCATATGGCCAGGGTACAAAAGGGCTGAGTGGGCAAATGAACCTCCCTTAGGGATGAGCAGCAGCAAACTCTGATGGCAGACTGAAAGTGTCTGCGTTACACAGCAAATACCAGCTTTACTGTTTTTCCTCATATTTGAGTTCAGGTTTTGTGCACGTCCATTTGTATGTAGAAAAAAGACCTCGCTCCAGCATGTAAAGGGTAAAGCCCTGTAACACTGCACCTCCCTGTTCAGGAGCGGTGTGAAAACCTCAGTGCTTTTTTCCTTAGTACTTTTTTGCTATCTACAGCTGCATTTTGGGGGTGTTGGCATATATGAATATTTTACAGTGGCAGGAAGAAGGCTCTGTACATGTGCAGAAGAACTGGACGTTAGAGCAGGGGAGCTTGGATTTCTCTCCAAATACCTTATTGATATCAGGATTTTTCCCCCGTTTTCCTTCTTCCCCGATGATGAGCACTGTTTTCAGTAATGCTGAAAGGCTGCTTTCCTGTCTCAGATTGGCATAGCAACAGCATCAGAACAAAATTCAAAGCATTGACTTAACGACATACTGGAGTGGCTTCAGAATTCATAATATGCTCTCATTTATTTGAAATGCAAGGGCGGGGGTTATTGCACAGCATTCACCTTAGGCTGTTGGAACCCTTTCCTCTGTGCACGTGTTGACTGTCAAATGACAATAAGCCAGTTAAATACCTGTTCTTTAATTAGGTTTATCCATGTAAACATCTGCATGAAAGTAACCTTAGCATATATTACATAGTTTCACAGTAGAAACAAGAAAATATAAGTTTTGTATTATTTATGGCTAGGGTCACATGAAGATCTTGACAAAAAAAAAAACATTTATCAACGCTACAATTTATTTTTTTTAATTTTTTTTTTGTTAGAAACAAGAGACATAACTGTGGTTAGAGCTCCTCTCCCAAGGAGGCAACTTTTGTCCTGAGTCAGCTCAGCCACTTGTGCACCTCCCTCTGCCGCCCAAATGAGCGCAGATAACACATATGGAGGTGCTTTGGATAACAACATGCAAAGAGAGAAGCTTGAGGCAAAAGCCAAACTTTGGGCTGCAAAGTCCCTTCAGTGCTGTGGAACTCACCCTGCCGCCTGAGAAGCTGCTACCAAACTACTGCTGTAACACAGAGAAGCCTCACTCTTCCAGTCCCACAAATATTCTCCACTCGTTTGTGTGTACATCTTGCTCAGTCCCTACCTCTAGCGGCCGACGGCTTTCACTAATTAGTTTGTATATATATGCAGTGCCTGTAAAAGGCAGAGATGCAACTCCGGTTGCCTCCTGTTCCCCCAGGGGTCACCTTTAGGCTCCCGGCTCCCCGTGGGTCTCTGGGCGGTGTCCCCTCGGTCCCCACTCCGGCTGGCAGGCCGGGAAAAGCCCCATTTCTCATCTGGCAGCCTGGGTGAGCAGCAGTTTTTCGGGGACGCGGCTGTACTTCGGTGGCTTGGTGCCCCTCGGCGGCGGGAGGCTGCTATTGCCGGAGCCCCGCTCCCCGGCAAGGCGGCTGGCTGGGAGCTGCTTGGGGGTCCGGCCGGGCGGGGGGACCTCCCTGCCGACATCCCTCCGTCCTCGGGGCGGGGATGCCAGGGCCGAGGGACAGGAGGCCAGCCCCGGGCAAGAGCTGACAGCATTTTCCCCGGATGCATCGTCCTCACGTTGTGTCCTGGGGAAATTCGCCTCTCACCTCCCGATTTCTTCACTCTCCTCTGTTCTCCACACACACCCACCCGTCCTCAAAAGGAAAAAGCTGTGTCGTAGCTGTAACGTGATGCATTGTCTCGTTTGAGCATGAAAAGGAGCCTGTCTTGTAATCCAGGCCCCAAAAAAGTGGGGAGGAGGCACTGGGGATGGCTGGGCAGGGGCCCAGCAGGGCCGGGGGGAAGCAGGGGACACACCAGGGTCCTCCAACCCAAAGGCAGACTTGGATCCTATTCCTGGAGCCTGAGGTCTGGGGGTTGCCCTTTGCCTGGGCTCCAGCATTCCAGAGAGTGAGCAAACTCCCCTACTCCAGGAGTTTTTCCCTGAGCTGTTGGAAGCAAAGCATCCCTTCCTGTAGCTTTTACCCAGCAGTAGACAAGGTGTAACCTATGGTCCCCTGCTTCCTTGGCAGGAGATGCCTCAGTTAGGACATATAGAAAGCAGCTTCACTGCAAGACAGCAAGCCAGAAGGAGCTTCCCTGCTGATTTCTCCTGCCTGCTTACATTCACCTGGAAGGTAAAGGTATAATTTGTTATTTTTATTCATAATAATAGTAATTATTATTATTATGCTATTATTATGACTACTACCATGACTTCGGCTACTCTTATTTAGAGTAAGAGCTGTCTGAGTCTGGACTGGGGAAAGTTTTAAATGACTGCTTAAATGACTGTTTTCCAGCTGGCAGAACTTACAGAACTTTTATCATAACTCTTCAGATGGAGTCTCATGAGGGAACAGGGTTTTATCTTTTTTTTTTTTTCCTTATTTCTGAGTTCTTAACTAATTAGGATGAAATGACATTGTCACACACGGAATTAATTGAATTCTGCCAGTACTGCTTAAACTCTTTAAAACATTCCTACCTAGATGAGCTCTTTGCTAATATGAGCTGAATTTTTCAGCTCCCTGGGCCAATTTTTGCACAATAAGTAACTGGTATTTACGCACAGGGAGGCCTCAGTGCAATGCCCTCTATTGCAAGTTCTAATAAAAGGCTGCTCTGTTTTGGCTCCTTATTAGAATAGCACTATAAATAGCTTCTTTGTAACAAGCACTTTCTAAAAAATGTGAAAAGTTTTGCTCCAAAACCTCCTGGTGCACATTGTGCCACCATCTGGCAGACCTGACTTTCAGGGCAGGCTCACCTCCCAACACTGCATTCACGCTGGGGTAGCAAAGAGTGCCAGAGAGCTAAAAAAATGTAATCTTGGGAGAAAAGACATAAGCTGCCTGATGTAAACCAACACCAAAAAAACCCTGCATAGTTTTAATATACCTTGGGAAGGCCCCATAGCGCTTATTGAAGCAAAACTCGTGCTGATTTAGTGTCTAAGACTGCTGGTCTCAGTCTTTAGATTGGCGTATGTTATGCTTTCAGAGAAGAACTTGGAGACATGGCTTTTTTTTCCTACATTAGATTAATTTTATAGAAAGAGTGCTGTTGTGAGCAGTATTGGCTGCAGAGACATGATTGCTCTTGGAACAAGACCAGATCCACAACCCAGCGGAGGCAGAAAAAGAAAGATTTACCAGTGCTAAGCAAATGATGATCTAATGCAGTTTTTATTTGGTTGATAACATATTTAGAGTTTGCATTTTCTTGCCTTTCTCCAGAAGACCCAAAGCAGTGCTTTGCCTCCAAAAAAAAAGCTTACTCACCTCTTAGCTTAGCAGCTTTCAGAAATAGCCCACATTATTTTTCCTCCACAGTATTTTTTCATTTTCCTAAGGCGATCACTTAGTTTTTACTTTTCTTGTAGGAGATATCCTTAATAAATTGGCATTTGGCATGGTTTTTTTCTTTTTCATCATTGATCAGATTTGTACATCACAAAAAAGCTCTGATTGCAAAAAGTTCCTTGCATATTTCCTCCTATGCTTTAGTCTAAGTAACTGACACAGCGTGTTTCTGTAGAGCCACGAGTAGTTAACTAGAGCACAGGATGAATGGCTATTAGCAAAATTGGGCTGACTTCTTAATTTCTAAACTTTGTATTGTTGTTTAAGGAAGGAAAGCCCAAGATCAGTTACTGGCAGAGTAGATACATTTACCCCATGGAACAAGATTGTGGTGAGGATTTGAGAAAACTATATGGATAACAAATTCTTGTTCCGGTTATTGCAGTTTTTGTAAGAAAACTGCTGCCTCAGAAGTCATTTTGTGAGTCAGCACTGGTGGATACACACTGATTTTTCAATTCATGTTACTTTGATGGAAATAACCAGGAGCAAAAAAAATTGACAATGCTGCTTCTGAGGCATGGATATGCTGAGGAAGAAGCTGGGAAGAGACAGGGCAATATGAACCTGACCAGCTTCGGCTTTTGGGGGTGAACTGGAATGAGCAGTAGCTCATCAAGAGCTGAATAAGAAAGTTGAGCCTTTTATAAGTGGACTTGCAAATGGAGAAAACCCACTAGATCATGTAAAGAAGCAGAAAAGCAGCTGGATGGGGAAGAATCCAGACTAGCCACAGCAGCTGGGGGAAACTTGTTTGACATGGGTGCTCCCAAAGGATGCTCTGTTAGGGGTTTCTGTAGCCTAATGGTCTGCCAGCATCACTGGCCTTTCCCCACTCCTCTCATCATTAGTCAGGTCACACTCATATGACTGGTGGGGTTTTACCCTCCCTGTCCTGCCCCAGTACGGGAGCTGCAGCCACTCTTGAATAATGCAGTTAGAGCTTCTTAGATAAGGTTTTCTTCCCGACTGTCCATAATGTAAATTTATTCCTGAAACTTTAATTTCTAATCCAAATATCCCTAAGCATGTAAGGCTCCAGGAGAGGTGTACATTGGGTGACAAAAGGAGCCAAGACGGAAAGGCAGGATGGGCCTCAGGGGATGGCTGGGGATAATCCTGGTCTGCAGCTCTGGGAAGACACCACTAGACTGAGCACTAGCAGCAAAGAATTGCCAAAGGAGGGCAATTAATTGTGCAGTGAATTTGACTGCTAGATTCCCCTGAAGCAGGAGGTGATGGTGCAAGAAGTGGTGGAAATGGCCCCATCTCTTATTCACCAAAAGCAAGAGGACTCCTGCCGTCAGAGGGAGGTGATGACACCTAAGCTCCGGCTCACCATGGTACGGGTATGCCCTGTCTAAGAAGGGCGTTACCAGCACATGCAAGCTGCAAAATACAGCAGTGAGAAAGTTTGGTGTTTGAAGACTAAGGCTGTTTGTGCAATTGCAGCTTGGACTTCTTCTACTAATGCTTTTTTTGATGGCGGCCTTAATTACTTGATCAGATAAAGATCCTCCCTGCTGAACTGCTGCCCCAGGGGCAGCACAGTTTGTTGCAGTGTAGACCTTTCTGTCTGCTGAAAATTGAAGGTACTGGTTGGTGCTCCACCAGTTTCAATACGATGTTGCTTCCTATAAGTTGAGACAGGAACAACCTTCAGGCAAACACAAGAGGTTCTACTAAGTAAAGAAATGTGTCTGGAGAATTTTAATTTAAATTTTTAAGGATTTACTAGGAGGCAGGCACGCGCAGTAGGGTCAGTCTCTTAGCCATGTCTTCACTGTGGAAAATCAGTGCAGCTCCACTGTAATCCCAGCCAGTTATCTTAGCCGTTAGATTTAAAACGATAGGTGTCATGTCTGTACAAGCAATACACGATAAATATCCTAAGTGTTTGCTACAGCTGCGAAGCAGTGCCTGTGCTAGAGCCCAGTTCCAGGGAGGAAAAACCAGCATGCAGCTGACAGCTGTTCCCTCGCTGAGCAAATGCTTCTTCACAGGCACCACAACCCTCGGCTGGCTATTTCAAAAAGGAGACGGGGGGGCCTTCACCAGAGTTGGTTACTGCCAGAAAGAATAAGCTGCAGCCTTATTTTCCTGTTAGCCTGATTTATCAGGGTTTTCCATTGCCACTTGTTCGATAGTTTTCCACAGGCCTGGTAAAGTTTGCCAAGCTCAGAGAGGTGAGAAGAACAGCCGTACTTTGCACTAGAGCTCGGTATTCCTCTCCTATAGCTTTTCCCATACACTGCTATGGAACACATTGAATTTGTATGTGACTAAAATTGCTTTCACAACTTCTTTTTTACCTCTAGATGCCTTTTTCTCTATTTTTAGCGAGAGACAGCACATCTCTCTACTGGTCTAATGTGTAGAGATGCAAATTAACGTTCTCCACCCAATGCAGTTGGGCACACACCGGTGCTACAAGCCCAAGGGAACGAGCTCGTTCGTCCCTAACAGCCCAGTTTCGGGCAGCCTCAACGCCCCATCAAAAAGTAACTCAGTCCAGTCATCAATACTAAAAAAAAGAAAAGATTTAAATTGAGGGTTGTTTTAATTTTCCAAATATTGCTGACTGATGAGTCTTTTTCTCTCTCTCCCCCTCCCTCCCCCCATGATGTTTGGCTGAATTTTCTTCCGGACTCTCAGAAGGGGGAGTGTACCCGTGCATAACAACAAATTCTAGTTGTAATCAGAAGGCAGCAATCCAAACCCAAGAAAAAAAGCCATTTTGGCAAACTGAGGGGACGAAAGGTCATTGCTCCTCCATCAACCCATCAGCACCACGGCACAGCGAGACGGCAAATGCATCCTTCATCACCTACAAGGGCGCAGGCAAGGCTCTGGGGGAACAAGCTGGGTTTGCCTTCTGTCCTGCCAGGTTTCCGGGACATTCCTAGCACTGCGGTTACATCGCGTCAGACACAAAGCAAGGGCACGCCATCGGCCAGCCTGGGGTTTTACCTGAAACGGATGTTAGGTCGCGCTGTGCCTCCAGTCCCATCTCAGAAGTCATTAAAAATAAAAAATAAAAATAAGAAAAAAAACTAACAAAACCACACGCACGCCCTAGAAAACAAACAAGAGAAGAGGATTTTGCCCAACAATGACCGAGTGGCATTGATCACGTCCTCTTGAAGCACATGCTGAGAGGTTGTGGTGAATCGAGGCCACGGGGACAGCCCGGTACTGCTCCCCGCGATGTGGGCAGGGTGTCCCCACCGGCGCTGGGGGGGCGTGGCGGCTGCCGGGTGGTGTGGGCTGTGCGGTGTTCCCGGCGTGGGGCTGGGGGAATCTGGCGACCAGTGGAGGCCACCGTTCCCCCGTTCGGCGTCAGACCCGGCAGGAGGTCTCGGTGCTGGAACGGGGCGCAAGGTGACCCGCACCCCCGCACCCCCCGCGTCCACAGACTTCCCACGCACACACCGCCCCTACAGCTTTCCCACCGAACACCCTCCCACGCCCACCCCTCACGCCCCCTCTACCCTCAGCCCCTCCGACGCCGCCCGTCCCCGGGGCCGATCC